>CM076569.1:816093365-816508978 GCA_034641835.2 Pinus albicaulis
GGAGTACCAAAGGAATGCTAACAATGTTGTCAATTCATGGATATAAAATAGGCATCTATAAAAATTTCCACAAAGCATCTCAAGAGAAGTCCAAATCAGGGGGTCTTCACTTTCAATAGCCTCATAATTGTAAATAGAAGTGAAATTATTTGATGTTAAAGATGGATGGAAATAGGAAGGAAGGAAGATGACAAAAAAATATCTTCCGAGGATGACCATCTTACCATTACCCAAGCATATAGTTGAATCTCATATTATTCAAGCAAAGTGAATCACCTGCACTAAGGGTCCCACATTCATGAAAACCTTCATATTTTTGAAAGATAGAACTCCAAATCACATTACTGAAAGGAACTTAAAACTGTTAACTAAGAGATATGATAATGAGTTCAGGGAAAGACAAAAACAACCAAGTAAATCATAGTGTAAAATCAATTTTAATACCACAGGCATGGCCCTGCTGCCAATAGACATATATATCCTCGACATGGATGCCCTTTAACCACATGAAATGCATGTGTCCCATCTATTAGATATAAATTTAGAGTTAATTGAAAGCATTTACATTTTTTAAGAAGTGAATTGAAGGCAATTGTCCTGGCTCGATAACCATCTAACAACAGTGCCATTGACAAGAAATAACAAGAATGAACAAGTCGGCTTGTGATGAGACCTCTTGTCTTTCATCTTTTCAAATGAAAGTCATTACCCTGGCTTGGTCACCAGTAGCGGTAATGTCATTCTCATTAGGACCCATGATCATGGTAGGTTGGCTCATAATGAGACCTCACATCCCTCAATTAATCATGTTAAAAGAAACTCTAATTATAATTAACCTTAAATGGGTTACTTAATATCTTGGGAGGCAAATATTCTCCTTAAGAGCATAGGATGGTGTGAAAAGTTGTTAATTACTAATCTTTATCGATCGGTCCTTCTACCTTAAACTCATTTTAAAGAAAACATATCAGGTAATAACTAAAATATTCCTTAACTTGATCGTGCTAGGGTTCTCATGAGAGCCCATTAGGGTTTTATAGGAGTGGTCCACCATAGGAGGCTCTTAATCAATACCTTCGATGAGAAACTTGAAATGGTTTCTTGGATGATGGTCTATTACAATGAATACGATAGAAGTAGGGTTTTAAGCTTATGAATGGAAATTATTAAATATAACAATAAAATCCGCCCTAACTGACCCAATAAATAATCTCGGACAATAATAAAATTCACTTTATAAAATATGAGGCATTAAGATTAAATTTCTTCTGAAGAGACTCACCACAAGAGTGCATAATAATGGAAATTTCAATAGTTGTGCCTTGGGTAATTTCAGTTTTAAGAGCGTTGTTGTAAAAATTTTATTTTGAATGACATTTTATTTATTGTCTCTATACTACCCTACCCTAATTTAAAGAGAGGAAGTTATCTTTTAAGTGTAGGATTACTTCCAATGTAACCATCTGCATAAAAAATTATTAAATATACTCACACTCAGGTTTAAAATGTAAACTTCAATGCATATTGGAGTATGAGAAACTAACTTCTTTACTTGATATGGTACCAAGAGTTTCTAGTTAATGAGGGAATGGGGTGTGCTAACAATATTTAGGAACCAGGCTTCAATAGGACCCACATATTCAAGGTTATCCAACTTTTACAAGTCTTCCAATGTTTGATATTTGCTCTCTTCAGATAGACAAGGATGGTTAAGGGAAATTCAATGGTTTTCTTCTTGGTGAGCATCAAAAATGGTTTTTGAAAACGTTCCAATCATATATTTCTCCTCTAATGGTTTATGGATTAAATTTTCTTCATGAGGTAAATGTTGTGTGGTAATAGGGGAGGTTTCGGAATTCACTCCTCTCCCCTCTCTAAAAGATATGGCATTGTTGGACGGATAAATTGTTCTTGCGGACAAGACAAATCTCCCTAGTATCCTACGATAACTAGCAACAAACAGATAGATGTAAACTACTTTCTCTAGATTATGTTTGATTTAGAATTATCTATAATGAGGGATTTATGACTTACCTGTAGTCCAATGTTAATCGTAGTCTTCTTTCCTATCGCTTTGAATATGTTTCCTTTCAGGATCTGCAATAAAAAACATGAAAGAATCAGAAGCACCTGCATAATATAGATTAATTCATAAACCATAAACCTATCTTGATGATCAAGGAATTCAAGAAATAAGCCATTTAAATAAACAACTCATTGAGAAAACAGGATCCATTTTCATTATATTTGATGAAAGAAGGAGCCTTACAACCGTGTTCGCCTTGATGTCGTACAGGTCCTTCTGGGGTCCGGAACAAGCGTTTCCTCTACTTTGACAAGCCTTTGCACTCTCTCGACTAACATATACATGGGTGTGTAATCATTCCCATATGGTAATCAGTTAAGAGAGTCTGAGTTTCACCGGAAATTCTCCTCAAAAAATCTCAAAAGCCTAACTCCCTCTTGAGGCTGAACTATGGCTTCAATTTATAGCAAAAGAGAAGAGGTTGTAGCTCCAAATAAGAGGGGATAGAATCCTCTTTCATGGGATTAAGTTCCACATACCAAGGGGTAGGCTCCTTTAATGGAGAGATGAATGTACATGAAAGGAGCGAACCTTCCACCGAATAATTGCTGCCAAAAGCTTCCAGATTCAACCAGCTGGGCTTCCAAATTTTACTTCCACCCTCACTTTACCTTTTATAGGGAACCGCACCTTTAATGAAGAAAAAGTGCGGCCGGTTCTGCATGTTATAGAGCAAATAGATGCGGCACCGCAGGTAATACTAAGAGAAAGTGCGGTACAAGTATTTTAATGACTTTTATAAGCTTTTCTCTCAATTTCAAGGCTTGGTTTTAGGAACTTGATGTTTTTAGACTTATAAGGGAGTATGGAATGAGTAATTATGAACCCATACTGACAGTAAAACGTCATGGTGACATTTTTAGTGTAACAGATTTCCCCCTAAAGTGCGAAGTCTGAGAGTATTCGAAGAGTGATGTGCTTTATCATTTCGAGGATTCGCTTGTGGACACCCCAGTCGGAACCCTGTAAAAACATTCAATGCAAAACATATATATATATATATATACATATCATCGTTGAGGTATACATTCCCATACTTAGATCAAACACTAACTAAACTTGTTCTGATATAGAAATGATTTTACTATCACATCAATAATGTAGATATAGTATGGACGCAACCATCTGTTTTATGAATAGTCCACCTGCAGAGTGAATAATAAAACTCCTCGCAACTTGGATGGTGGAAACTAGATCCAAGGTCTTGATCTCCGCTACCCGAACTAGTACGATTCTATCCATGCGATTGATTGTGTCGAAGTCGAACATGGTAGAAACCACTTGATTACCAGTCAATGATGTGAACTGTTAACAAGTGTGAGAGAAACCACCAATAATGAAAATGGCTCTCAAAGTACTCAGTACAATCCATGGAATGTGAATAAATGATCTGAGGTCTAACATTTCACGAAATCGTTCAATCGAAGGTCAATGATGCAACATGTCGTCGAAGGCGAGAAACCTGCCATTAAGGCATGGAGATTCCAAGGTACTAAAGGATTCTAGATCAACTTCCTAGATGATGAGATGTTGTCGATAGAAAGTGATCCGTCGTGGGAAAGCCCACGACACAAAACCATTAGATCAAGTTTCGTAGAAATATTTTGCAAGGACTGACTCAGGGATGGTCAAATGGAGACAAATGTTTGCAAATGAATGGTTTATTTGAATTTTCCTCTTGAACACATAACAACACTGCAGATGGTTTGGTAACAATTGACCTAAGCTAATACCCAGAAATCGATGAAGACTTTCAATATGGTTTGATTAACTGATAGGCAAAGGATTTTCCCAACCCAGGTAGAAGTGTGACAAAAGTGTTGTGTTCAAGAGTGGTAAACTTCTTTTTAAACAAATTGTAACAAACGGATTCGTTTTCTCTCTTTTCCCCCACCATTTCTGGAAAGTACCTCTTCATTTTTTACAAGCTTGAGGAGGATAACATTTGCTTGTTATATAAGCTCATCCTTCAGATGAGTCCAACTTAGTTTAAAATCGAACCCTAAGAAGGAGTGGTCCGTTCCTGTTTGTAATCGACAGGTCCTTTACTGTTAAATTTTAACGAGTCTAGTATAGGATAAACTCAGTGTTTTTCAATTTTAGGGAGTCAGAAGAAAACTTAAGGAAACTCCGTGGGTGTACTTTTTCGTAAATTTAGTCTCTCAAGCCTGAAAAAGGATAAAATAATACAAGAGAGAACTCTATTGACCATGATTAGTCAACGTATACCTTTCTCGTAAATAGTCCATTTCAGCTCGGAAAAGGGGTAAAATTATACTCAAGGACGACTGTTCATTTTCTTCAACGAGGTCGAATAGTCAAGTACTCGGCAAACTTTTCATGTTTAGAGAGACTGAAAAGGGCCTAAAAGAGAACTCCAAGATTTCACTTTTTCATAATTTTTAAGAGTCCGCAAAAGTGATAAAAGTGTACTCAGTAGTTTCGCTTTTTCTGTAAGTTTTAACGAGTTAAAAAAAGTGATAAAAAGTATACTCCTTCGTCAAAATGACCATTTCACCCAAAAATCCTATATTCTGCACAAAAACTCAAAAATTAAACATACTTGTTTATGATTAATAAAAATAATTTGGAAAACCCACTTTTTCAAAGTGAAAAATAAACAAAATAATATTTTATTTATTCACAAATATTATAAAAAGGAGCTTTTGTAAATCATTTTTACCATTTGACTTCAGAGTGAAAATTGAGAGCTTTTGGTAAAAAACGTTCAGGAGAAGATTGCGGAAGATTCGCCCGTCAGAATCGAAAACCGTCTATTCCAGGTAATCCACATCATCTTTACCTTCATTTTTGTCTGTTTAATTTCTCATTTTAGGGTTTAAATTGATTTTTAGGGAGGAAAATATGTTCAAAAAATTGCTCATAGGGGTCTGCAGGCAAAACACATGGAACCTGTGGACCCCGACAATTTTGTAAAAGAAAAATTGTCGGGGTCCCGCACCTTACGCATAAAATACATGTGGATCCCCGCAATATTTTTATGCATAAAGTGTGGAGGCACCGTAAGAAAAAATGAAATGTATAAATCTCCCAAATTGAACCAAATTTTCTCACTCAAGTTGTTTCTAACCTTTCAATTTGTCCATTACAGGATATTTACAATGCTTGAGTGGTGAGAACGAGAGCATGAAGAAGTTGATGATGCGGCCATGTTACATCCGCCCACATTGCAAGTTTTAAGAGAATGTGTTTTATACAAATTTTGGGCCATTCAAGGTATGAGGGCTCAGGTAGATTTTCTTACCTGGCTAGTCAAAAAATGGGATGTACAAGAGCAATGCTTTATCATTGGAGGTCACCGACTTGAAATTGAGCCGGAAGATATATACTTCCTCACTGGTTTGTCAAAGAGGGGCAAGCCACTCTCTTTATTTGGGGCTAGGGTAGGTGGCCAGTCTGTCGCTAGCCTTCAGGGAGAATTTTGCAATGAAGAAGCAGACCCCAAGGATAAATGTATTGACATAAAAACCATTATTCATCCTGAGCTAAAAGTGCTTGCATTTATAGTAACCAGGTTGTGTGGGAGCGCAGCTCCACATGTCGCTACGAGATCCCCAATGCAGACTGTCGTTGACTGCTTTAGAGGCACCATTTTCAACTAGTGTGAGGCAGTGTTGGCCAATGTCAAAGGCCAACTAACTAGAGAAAAAAATGTGAAGTTGAAAAAATTTGGATATGGAGCGATCGTGGTTACATTTTCTCTAGAGAGGATTCCTCTACTGGCCCCACAGCTTATTGCATTTGATCATGGTAGAGTCAAAGAGCCTCAAATGGTTCGATGGGTTGCATTTATGGCCCATCACAGTGAAGGCAGCGAGGTTGTTCGTTTAACCATGGCTTACTTTCATTGGTTAGATAACCAAGTCTTCATGATTGAAGATTTTCCTTATGCTGGGATAGATTTCCGCGGCGACCGAGGGATGTCTCTTCCTCCACACAGTGGGATGAGTCAAGTAAAAAATATTTTGACATGTTCTAAATTTTAATTTTAAATTTTTTTTTTAATCGTCCAAAACTGATGACAAAATTTTAAATGCATATGTGGGTCCACATCGACCGGCCACTCTCCGTCCTTTTGACAGGAAACCAGCCGCAGTACCACCACCACCACAAGATCAGACAGCAGAGGTCCTTACCGATCTCGAGAACCATCTGGAGTGATTGACCTTAGATATTCCAGAGACTACCATAGATGGCATTCTGCTCCATTTACAAAGATATGTTATCGGGGTTCCAGGATCGTTCAGGAGATTTCTAAGAAAAGTGACACGGGCTATAGTTTTTTACTGTGATCATCACCACGAATAGTGGATGATTAATATTGTAGACTTGTATCATTTTTTGTATCACTTTTTTCCGATCATAAGGAGTTTTGAACCTATGATCGAGGACGATGTAATATTTTTTGGAACACTACTATTATGTTGTGATATTACTACTATTTCCAGTTATCTATCTTAACATGTTACCAAATGTCATTTTAATCTACTGCTTTAATTATCGCAAATGTATGTTTATAACACTAGAAGCTACTGCATTAGCTAATGTGTTTAAATTTCTTGGAATATGTTGATACTCAATATAATCAAATTCTTGTTCCAAGAGATGAAATTTCAAAAATAATCTTAACAACACTGGGTTTTTAATTGCATACACTCTATTTAATTGTAATACAATGAGTTTAGAATCTAACCTAATGATCAAACTTTGAATTCCAAATAAAATGGATTCAGACAATAACTCAATAACTGTGCTATACTCTGCAATATTTTTCATCGTTTGACCGAGGCTTACCCCATGCATAGATACTAACTCATCAGTGGGTGAATAAATTACCCAAGTTACGGAAGAAATGTTCCGTGTACTACGACAAGCACCATCAGCAAAACCAATGTATGTTTGAAGGGACGTCGACATCTGCAAAATCAACAGTGATCCAGATAAGCAGGGAATCCAAATAAACTTTTAGGGGCTAATATTCGCAGGTGGGCTACTTTTCCATTGTTTTTCCAAAAAAAAGATTCGCCAATTTCCATTTTTCTATAAAAATGATTCGCCCAAATTTTACAATATAAAATTATTTTACATTAAAAATCTCCCACATTATATGGGCAATATATATAATATCATTATAAATTTGAATAATTTTACAAATACGTTAATAAAATTTTTATAGTTTTCATATTAGGGACTTGTGAGATTCACCAATTTTTTAAACTTCAAGATAATTTTCCATCCTTAAAATTATCCCTAGCAGGGATAGTAGTAAAAGCACACTTAAACTAGGCATGCTTTCTAATCTAAAACACACCAGTTTATGAAAATAACTAATATACACGGAAGATCTCCACACAAGAATCAAGCATAATATCTCTTCAAATAAAGCCCATTTTTGGGTTTTCATAAAGAGACCCCGTCAAATTCAATCAGTTCATAGGCCCCTTTTGCAAGTTGTCACTTGACAATATAAGGACCATGCCACATGGGTTCAAATTTCCCAGCCCCTAGCTTGTCGTTAGCTTGATCATAAACCAATACTAGGTCTCCTTTTGAAAAAATATGAGGTGTAACACTTCTATCATACTGAGCTTTCATTCATTTCGCATGAGTTTTGGTAGCTAATGCAGCGGTGCGCCGATTCTCATCTAATTGAGCTAAGTACAAAAATTGTTTCTCCTCTTCAGAAGTGGTCGGTAGTAACTCTATGGCTAGGTGGAGTGATGGTATCTCGCATTCAATTGGTAATACCTCTTCTAAACTATAGACCAGTTGAAAAGGGGTAAAACCTGTTGATGTTTTTGCTGAAGTTCCATATGCCCAAAGTGTCGAAAAAATCATGGTATGCCAATTCGATTTATGAATTCCGATGATCCGTTTGATCATGGTGACTAAAACTTTATTGATAGCTTCAACCATACCATTAGCCTACGAATAATATGGTGTAGAACTGTCATGGCGTAGGCCAAGTTGGTCAGTCAATTCGGTCATGATGATGTTTCGAAAATGACTCCCATGGTCAGTAATTATTTCTTGGGGTACACCAAAATGAGCAATCACATGATTGAACACAAAAGTAGCTGTAGTTTTTCCATCTGTCGCAAATGTAGGCATCACCTTGGCCCATTTGGTAAAATAATCTACTGCGAGAATAATATACCCATGCCCCCCGGCCGAGTGATGGTTACATGTAATGAAGTCAATGCCCCATTTTGCAAAAGGGCCGACAGCAATGATAGGGTGAAGAGGAGCGGGTGGTGCACGCATCTTGCGATCAAAGATTTGACAGTTGTGGCATTTTCGGATAGCAGAAATACAATCTTTAAATAAGGACGGCCAAAAATAGCCAGTGCGCAATATCTTTTGGGCTATGGCATACCGAAACATATGACCGCCACATTCTCCAGAGTGACAGTCATTTAAAACCTTTCCAGCTTCGTCAAGAGTTAGACAACATCAAAAAATAGAGTCCGCACCATGACGATATAATGTGTCACCAACAATATGATATTGCTGAGAGTGGAAACGGATTTTTCGTCGTTGTGACCGTGAAATTTTGGGCCAAAAATTTTGGGTTTGGAGATAAATGATGATATCTCCATACCAAGGATCAATGGTACTGATAAGAAACAAAGATTCATCCATGATCGGATGTTCTGCCACAGCTTCTGTGTCAGTACTTGGGAAGTCACATATAAGTTCAACGAAGACCAATGATTTCTTGGACTTGGATTTTTCAAATTCCAAATCAAACTCCTGTAGGATAACAATCCCTTTGGAGTATTTTCCCCCTAGCAGTTGTTTGGTCAAAATATACATCATAGGGTTACAATCAGAAATCATTGTTGTTTTGCGTAACAGTATGTAATGACAAAATCGTTGGACAACTTGAACTGCTGCCAAGGCAAATTTCTCCACATGTGAGTACTTGATTTCGGTCGGATGCAGATTGTGACTGAGATAATAAATCACATGTTCGTTGAGGAATTCATCTTCCTGAACTAAAACCATGCCAATCGTAGAATTGGAGGCTGCTAAGTATAAAAATTAATCTTGGCCATAATTGGGAGGATGCAATAACGGTGCATGGGTCAACGCATGTTTAAGAGCATCAAAAGATCGATCAGCGATCTCGTCCCAAAAGAAAGGAATATTTTGTTTTAACAACTTGGTAAATCCTTTGGTTAACTTAGCATAGTTAGGAATGAATCGACATAAAAATTTCGCTTTCCCTTGCAAACTTTGGAGTTGGCGAAGAGTATAAGGAGGAGGTAATTTGATGATAGCCTCAACCTTCGATGGGTCGACACGAATGCCTTCCTTTGAGACAAAAAATACCAACAATCGTCCAGATTCAACGCAAAAGACACATTTGTGAGGATTCAAACGAATCTGTAATGCGTACATCTCATAAAGATAGCTCGTAGATGAGTAAGATGATCTGCTCTGCGCGATGAATGAGCAAGTAAATCATCGAGATAGGGTTGCACAATGTATTTAATTTCATGAAATGCATAATAAATTTCCCTCTGAAAAGTTGCACCAGCGTTCTTGAGTCCAAAAGGTAATTTTCAATAAGAACAAGTCCCCCACGGAAAAATGAAAGTTGTTTTGGGTTGATCAGCATGGAGTATGTTGATTTGATTGTAGCCCGAAAATCCATTCATAAACAATAATTGTCTTTGGGACAAGCTCGATTTATATCCCTATAATCGATACATACTCGTATCTTCCCTTGTTTTTTATTAACAAGAACAATATTAGATACCCAATCCATTAAAGGAATTGGATAAATAAAACCTGCACGAAGTTCCGGCAGAATCGTCAATAATTTGATCGATATAAGGGGTTGGATAATTGTCTTTGGGACAAGCTCGATTTATATCCCTATAATCGATACATACTCGTATCGCCCCTTGTTTTTTATTAACAAGAACAATATTAGATACCCAATCCATTAAAGGAATTAGATAAATAAAACCTGCACGAAGTAATTTCTCAACTTTTTCTTTAATAGCAGCAGCTTTTCACGGATGTATCTGACGTAATCTCTGTCGGACAAGTTTAGCATCCGGGTATGTTTTAATTTCATGAACAAAAATTGACGGATAAATTCCTAGCATTTCTTCATAGGACCAGGTAAAAATGTCACATAATTCCTGAAATAGGTCTTTATATTCTTGGATTTCATCTGGCGTACAGGAAGCACCAATATGAATGTTTTCAACAATTTCGGGTTTCACTGAAATGTCAATACGAATTGTCGTAGAAATGTTTTCTAAGTTAAATTCAGAGTTGGAATTCGTGAGAGGATTCTGGGGTTCCTTGACATAATCAGCGGTAAAAATGGAGGAAAAATTTGTTTCAAAATGATCGAGATCAGATGAAAACGAAGATCGATGATGTAGATCTTCCCATGGTAATTCTTCTATAGACAAAAATTCACGAATATGCTCATCAATATTGAATACTTGTTGAACAAGATCTAGAATTGATGGCAAAGATGAACTTGATATCGAAAGTGATTCCTCATTGACCACATTCACTAGATCAGGTTTAGTTGAAGGAGTATCAGAAAATGACTGCACTGCCTGATATGCTAATTCAAAAGGACTCAAAGGCATCATGCCATTGAAAGAATCAAGTTCTGAGTCTGAAGGTACTATCCAAGGATCATCAAAGGAAATAGTACTTGATGTAATCATATTGATATTAGCAATAGGAAACGGTACGTTAGGAGGGGGCAGGGAAAAATTTCCTAGTAAAGCAGAATCTTTAATTAAACCCACTCCAACATCTTTGTAAGGGATAGTCGTTTTTTCGAAATGTTGGATGCTATCAGTAGTGGTTGGGTCGGATGAATAATATGAGAGCTGATCTATTTTTACGATCTTTCCTTGATGAGGGAACATGATGAGGAGAAAGACCGATGATACGACAGCAGTCATAGCATAAGACCAATTGCGACGTAAGAGAAGGTTGTAATCCAGAGGGGCATCAACCAGTTCCACATCTAGATTAACAGTTTTTCCTTCGACCTCTATTGGTAGATCTTGTAAAAGACCATATGGATGGAATCCTCTTCCATCAAAAGCTTTGAGGATAGTCGGCGATTGGTTAAGTGTCAGATAACCAAGTGATTTCTAACATTTTAATGACATGATACACGTATAAGCCCCTTCATCAACAACAGTATGAAAGCAACATTTGTTTTTTACTATTACCAGAATTTGAAAAGCCATTTGATGGGGTAGGCGGCGCATAAAATTCTCTAAATCGAAGATCATTAGGTTCGAATCCTGAAGGTCTACTACTCCAATGATTGACAATAGTAATTTTCTTTGGGCTAGGCATGATTGCAGCACTTCCAAAGCTGAAATTGTTGAAGGGGAAATTGCCAAGTCTTCAACAATATTGTAGTTTTGAGTAGCTCTCGAATGTGGATTGAAAACTAATTTACGAAGTACACCTTTAGCAGGAATTTTGATTACTAAGTCAGGATTTGGTTTCTCGATCTATAGCAGATCAGAAACTGAGGGAGATGTAGTTGATGCTGAATTAGAACTTTCTGCTTCTTTACCACCAACATGATTTTTACTACCATAATCTTGCGATCGCGTCGCAACCATCAAGATATCTTCTAGTGTATTCGAGGAAGATCCAATCATGTTACTATCTTGAGAAGGAAAGGGATCCTTCAAGACAGCAGATGTGGACGAACCCTTAATGAATTTCGATACCTCGGCTCTATGCGGGCACTCTTTAGTAAAATGATCATCATCACAGATGAGACAAGGATAACGAGTTTTTCTTTTTTCGTCACTTGGTTCAGTTTTATCATTTTTATCTTTTGAAGATGATTTTTTGTTTTTATTCTTACCCTTCTTTTTACCACCAGTTTTAGGTTTGGTTGTAGATGATTCTACAACATGAATATCGGTGGAAGTTTCAGCAAAAGAATCTCCTTTAGGTGAATCGGGTAAAGTTATAATAGGAGAAGTCGTCTTGGAATATTTCTTCTTACTCTTGCTAGTGCTAACAGAACCAATTACACCATCAGCGGCATGAGAGCCTAAAGGATTTGTAGTTAACTGACCAGGTCTTGGTAAATTAGGATTTTGTCATACAGAGTACCTGACTGTGTATATACAAGGTCAAGGTACTGAGCTTGAGAAATGACTTGCCCTTCTGTAACAACGCCTCCTTTTGCCACATCTTTAGTGATTTTGGGCAATAATGATTTGATAAACCATTCAGCCAAAATTTTATCTAGAATAAAGACTTTCACTAAACATCTCCTACGTCGCCATTCATGAATGTGATCAGATATGTACGTAGACGTAGATTGTTTTAATGAGGTCAACAATTTTGTACCATTGTCGTATCTGACAGGTAACTGAAAATGGGTTAAGAACGCATTAAAATTATTAAATGAGCCTCGTGGTAACTCAATGTACCATTTGGCAGCTAGACCAATGAGAGTTCTCTAAAAAAGATGCAATCGAATCGAATCATTGATTAGTGAATTGGATGCACACCAGAGGTGATAATTCATAACATGATTAGATGGATCATCTCCTGACTTACCTTCAAACTTTGGAATATCACTGGGAAACTTATTAGGCATCGGTGGCCAAAACGTAAGATAAAATATCGGTTCATTTGTAAGGCGTGATAAATCAGGTAGATCTAAAGTTGCTATGAATGGTAACCGATGGCTAGGTTCTTGATAACCCTGTGTGATCAAACCAGTTCCAGGAGGAGGATATCCAGGATATCCTAGAATTGGATGTGCATTGGGAATTGTTAAACCAGTATTAACCAGACCAAACTGGGGTTGTTGAGGTACTTGATAAGTATACCCAGGATACGGCTGATACTGATATGTTGGATTCTGTGTAGTATGTCCAAATTGATACTACCCTTGGTACGGTTGATAAGTAAATTTTGGTTGACTAGTGAGAATCGTACTTGTACCAGATTGTCCCATAGGCATATGGACCGTAGTCTAAATTTAAGGTCTTGACTGTGGTACAGATACTTGAGGAATTTGCACTCATACAGGGGTAGTAGAAACAGGAGCTACAGAGACTCTAGAAATAGGTGTGGTAGGTTGAACAGAAGTTGCAGTAGCAGCAGAAGTTTGAGGTGGATTTCTAGGTGTACTAGGCCCAGGCTGCTGAACAAAACCAGGTGCAGAGACTTGAATGGTAGGCTGGACAGGTGGCTAGGTTGGACCAAAACCTATGGGCTTTCCAGGTTGATTATGTAACTGCACATTGGGTTGTAAATTATGTTTAACTTGAGATGGATCCCACACCATATTAATTCCGAGATATTGACCCATAGAAGGTTGTGCATATGAAGGACCATTACCAGGTTGAACGTAAGTTTGATAATTAACCGGAAAATTTCCAACTCCTTGTAATAATGGCTGACCTGAAGGAGGTTGAAAACCTTGAGCTGGGTACTGACCCTAAGGTTTATATTAACTCTGAGGCATGTACAAAATCTGGGGTTGGTATTGACCCTCAGGTATGTACTGTCCTTGTGGTTGATATTGACCCTGAGGTATGTACAGTCCTTGGGGTTGACCTTGAGGTATGTACTATCCTTGGGGTTGATATTAACCTTGAGGTATGTAATGTCCTTGAGGTTGCTCCCTAGGCAGGAAATATTGTCCCACAGTTTGACCTCCAGGTGGTAAAAAACTACCCTGAGGTTGCCCTCCGGGCGGTAATTGACTACCTTGAGGTTTCCCCCCAGGCGATAACTGACTTCCTTGAGGTTACCCCCCAGGTGGTAACTGACTTCCTTGAGGTTGACCCCCAGGCAGTAACTGACTTCCTTGAGGTTGAGGATTTCTAATATTTCCAGACATCATAAAAATTTGTTATGTGTTCAGCGTGCCAGTGTTTGTTCTATTCGTACCAGATGATAACACTTGTTCAATTGGTTGAGCAACTGCTCCTGAGAAGGTACCAGAAAGCGACTGGTATCCCGGAGGAACAGATGAACCACCGTATAAAAATGTTTCTGGAGATTCAAAAAACATAGATGACTCTCCCAACATAGCTAATGAAGGTTGACAACCTCTCAGCGTAGGGTAAAAGGGAATTCTAGGTGGTGAATAAGTAAGACCTGCATTTTGTAAAAAATATGTCAATGATAAATACCAAGTGTAAATTCTAAAAGGACTGTATAATATTGATTCACGCTCTCTAATATTTAAATTTTCTTGGGTTTCGGGAAGAATGATGTCTTCAACTGGACCAACAAGTTCTTCAATACATATGAGATCAGAAGGAAGATTTTCGGTAATGTGATGTCTTACTCTAAGTGAAACAGGATCACTAGAAGTTGGAGTAACAAATCCTAAAGATGATTCTAACACATCAGGTTCAGTGTCTGGCTCAGAAATTTCAGGTTCTTAAGCTAATTCACTGGTTGGAGAAGTAATGTCAATGATTTCGAAAATTGAAATTGGTTGTTGAACATATTCTGTTGTCTGTGATTGATTATAATTAGGATTAGGAATTATAGATGATTCTCCTTGTTCTATTGATCTAATTCTGATGATACTAGGTTGTACTAGAGCTTTCAGTCCTTCAAGTTGGCTTGGTGTATACTCAGGGGGTTTCCCTTGAAGTCTACGCGATTGTCTTGGTAATTCAGCCATGATTAAAAATTATTAATCACATGCAATGAAAGAAAATTTCAAACAAAAACCCTAAAGTCACTAAATAGACAATTAAATGATTAAACGCTTATAAAATATAGCAGATCAAACCATACACAAACAGTAAATTCCCACACTAAAATCATTATTTGGTGATGAAATCCAACATCGTAGTATTTAATGTAGAAATATCGGTTGGAAAAGTTACCCCGACAACCTGCTTAATGAAACAGACCGGTGCAAGTTTCTCCACTTAAACCATCTCGAGTGAATATAACCCTCCAGAGATTCCAAGTGATTCTATTCGACGTCTGCTCCAGGTACAGTGAGATCTTTCCTCCACCATCACCTTAGGAAAAAAATTTAAATTTTATGGCCACTAAGGTTACCAACAGGAACAAATATACCTGGGGGAACAGTCTATGATCCGATATACGTGCAAGGGCAGAGTAACAAAGCTCAATCCCCTTGAAGGCTCCTTGACATAATCCAAGGTATACCGACAAGTGACCCCAGGCTCCTTGAAAATGGTCAATCCGAGGTTTACCGTTGTTAATACGTGCACATCTTCTATCGTTCCCAATGAGATGGAATTGATCACCTCACTGGTTCAGATATGATCTCGTGCTTGACACCTTTAGGAGGAGCTTGCCAGAGCATACAACCTACTATTGGATTTTTCCTGCCACAAGATTGACTACTTGTTTTTTTTAACTATATTGGAGAGTTAATTACTCCCTCCTCCAAGACACTAGCCTAAGCTATGTTGGTGAAAAGAGTCCTAGAAATATAAAAATTACTAGATTGATTTTAATTTAAGCGTTGCTTTTAATAGGCTGTTTCTTAGGACAATAAGTGCAAAAGTGAAACTTTGATGATATGTAGTGACCCGACTCAAAACACACTAAAAATGCATCTATTATGAGGAAAAATTCATTTCCTTTTGATGAATTCTATCTAAAAGAAAGAGTTGATAAATGAAATCTTTTAAAACAATTATTTCCTTCAAAAAAAGAACATACGAAAAGAAATATTTTCTTATGAGAACTCAGAATGATCAATTGCTCAAAAAAAAAATCCCTTTATTCTTCAAGATCGAATCTACAATTAAACATTCTCCAAAAGAAAACTACAGTTTCTAGAAATAACACTCAAAACTAAAAACACTAATTTTGAGATCTAAAAATTCTAAGAATTAAATCTGAAATCAAAACTTTAAATATTTTGAGGACGTTTTGCTTAGTTTGTAATCTAACTAAGAAATTCTTTGCTGAAATGAGCAAAAATTCAAAAACATCCAATTATTGTTTTTTAAGTGAAATTCAAAACTTAATGAAAAAGTTTTCAAAGATTTTCAAATGAGAAAATGGGATCTAATTCTCATAAAGTAATTTCTGCTATAAAGTCAAAGACTCAGCAAGAAAACAATGAAATATCAGTGATCTAAGGTATACAGAGGTTTATAATCTTTGAGTGACACAAAGACAAAGAAAAAATTGTTGAGAATGCAACAAGATGATGGAGCTTAGTGGAAAGAAGTTGCTTTCACTAAGTGGGCCCGCAGGGTATTTTTGGCACAAAGTCTATTTTTAGACTATGTCTATTTTTAGACATATGGATCATGGTCTATGAGTTGCAGGATGCTATTTGTGGATGGTTGGTCAAGTCGGGAAAATAGATGGACTTCTATTTTTAGACATACTGGGCGGAATCTATTTTTAGATTGCCAGTCTAAAAATAGATATGTCGAATATTATTAGCTCTTAATAATATTTGGACTCTAAACATTATCTTATCCTCTTGGAGCACTTCAGTTTGAGCTACGGATGTGGAACATGCAGCTGACAGAAGGAATTACGCTATTCCTAGGGTTTAGTTGAGCTATTGCATGATGGACTTCAGTTAGAACTCAGGTGATTGAGTTTGGTGGAGTTGATTGAGGAGTTAATGGAGTTGTGTTCAGTTTTACTTAGTTGAACTAGTTGTGATTAGTCTAACTGATTAATACACTAGTGATGAGTGGTGTGAATTAATTATTAATTAATTCACTAATTATTAACTCATAAATCAACTAATGAACACATCAGTTAACTCATGTGCATGGATAGTTCAGTGGAGACCATTGGAGAGGTTAGGTGAAAGAGCAGTGTGACTATCAGTTGTGACTATACTTGTGCATGAGATTTGCACACACATTGATGGAGATTGCCAATGAGGATTGTGCAGTACATCTTGGTGGGATTCAAACTTGGATCTCATGCTTATCCATATTGGATTGCGCAGTCGAGGCAGGAGACAGGTGAAGCAGATTGGAGCATGTGATATGTATGATCTGAGATTGTTTTGTGTGTAACAATTGGAGATAGTGCTGATAGCTTGTGAGGATTTTGTGCTATGTATTGTTACATTTTCTCTATCATTATAATATACATATAGTTGGGGGTTTTCAGCTTTAAGATTTCCCATAAATCCTGTGTTTATATGTGTGATTGATTTATGTTTTAATGTGCGCATGCGATTGTTTTTAATTCCGCAAATTGATGATCAATGGTAGAAGAGATTATGTATTATGCATGAAGCTCAAATAGTGTGTAATCAGGATAATCTCGGTGAATAAGTGATCTATTATTCAAATTTCTACAAAAATCACTTATAACATGCAGATCGTATGGAAAATCATTCAAAACTAAAAATCTGAAAGAAACTCTCACACAAAGCTTTCTGACAGAAAATACAAGTCTGGGTATACACTGAGAATCTTGCAAGTTGATCCTAGAAAAGAGAATTTTGATTTCTTCAAAAAATTTCTCAGGGTCTGCAGATTTTGGTGTAAATAGGTGCAGTGCCGCACTATGGATACAGAAAAATAGCGGAACTGACCGCACTGTGCCTAAGGACAAAGTGCGGATCCCAGAAAACTTAAAGAAAAATAAAAAATTCTAAAGTACTTTTCAGGAATTCTACAGGAATAAATTACCCAAGCCAGTATCAATCAATCAAAATCAGAAAAATAATTCCACAAGTCAAAAAATAGAAGAAACCGAAGTTCAAGATCCATTCCCCAGTGGAGTCGCCATTTTGTTGGACGGATAAATCGTTCTTGCAGACAAGACAGATCTCCCTAGTATCCTATGATAACTAGCAACAAACAGACAGATGTAAACTACTTTCTCTAGATTATGTTTGATTTATAATTATCTATAATGAGGAATTTAGGACTTACCTGTAGTCCAACACTGATCTTAGTCTTCTTTCCTATCGCTTTGAATACGTTTCCTTTCGGGATCTGCAATTAAAAACATGAAAGAATCAGAAGCACCTGCATAATATAGATTAATTCATAAACCATAAACCTATCTTAATGATCAAAGAATTCAAGAAATAAACCATTTATATAAACAACTCATTGAGAAAACAGGATCCATTTGTATTATCTTTGATGAAAGAAGGATCCTTACAACCGTGTTCACCTTGATGTCATACAAGTCCTTCTAGGGTCCGGAACAAGCGTTTCCTCTACTTTGAGAAGCCTTTGCACTCTCTCTACTAACATATACATGGGTGTGTAATCATTCCCATTTGGTAATCATCTAAGAGAGTCTGAGTTTCACTAGCAATTCTCCTCAAAAAATCTCAAAAGCCTAACTCCCTCTTGAGGTTGAACTATGGCCTCAATTTATAGCAAAAGAGAAGAGGTTGTAGCTCCAAATAAGAGGGGATAAAATCCTCTTTCAAGGGATTAAATTCCACATACCAAGGGGTAGGCTCCTTTAATGGAGGGATGAATGTACATGAAAGGAGCGAACTTTCCACTGAATAATTTCTTCCAAAAGCTTCCAGATTCAACCAGCTAGGCTTCCAAATTTTACTTCCACCCTCACTTTACCTTTTACATGGAACCGCACCTTTAATGAAGAAAAAGTGCGGCCGGTTCTGCATGTTATAGAGAAAATAGATGCATCACCGCAGGTAATACTAAGAGAAAGTGCGGTACAAGTATTTTAATGACTTTTATAAGCTTTTCTCTCAATTTCAAGGCTTGTTTTTAGGAACTTGATGTTTTTAGACTTCTAAGGGAGTATGGTATGAGTAATGATGAACCCATACTAACAATAAAACGTCATGGTGAAATTTTTAGTGTAACAGGCATTACATTCAGTTGGGGAGTGAGTAGGAAAAATAGGTGTTTTAAATTGATGTGAAACTTGATAATAAAAAATAGGATTTGGTTGCACAAATGATTGGGACCATAGAGAAGGATAACATGGTGGTGCATTGGACATGAATTATATCTATTGTGGCATAGGTCATGGAGTTTGCATGGGGAATTTCCCTAGAGAGGAGGCTCCAAACCATCCTTGAGGTTGTGGGAATATATGGTTCGAGGGAGAGGTCCAATGTGGCCATAAGGTGGGATATTGAATTAGGAGAGGATTATAAGTATTCCATGGAACTGTAGGGTTATAGATCTACTGAGGAACCTATTGAGGACAATAAATATTATTCCAAGTATTAAATGATGGCGAGTTTTGAGTTCTACCTAGTTATCGATTTATTTCCTTACTTGATTCCTTAAATAATTGTTGTAGCCCTAGCAGTGGTGGGAAATTTATTGAGTGATCCTCCTTGCACTGTTTCTGTTCTTCCTGCAAATCATCCAATTGTAAATTTATAGAAGCTTTTGTAACTCCTATTTTTGTAGCAAATTCCAAAAATTGAGAAGAAATTTCTCGAGAATTATTATCGATCTTGGAGATTCCTATTGAATAACTAATGCATATTTACAAACATCATCATGTTTTAAATGAAAAACATCACCTTCTCTTATCAGATTTAAAGGTTCTAAAAATTCATATTTCATTCCTTTGAGTAGGAGTATTTTCAAGGTCTTTTTTTCCAAATGTTTATGTTTTGATTTTTGAAGGTTGTATCGAAATCGCTCAACATAGTCCTCCAAAATTTCATTTTCCCCTTGTGTTATTCCATAAATATATTCACCATCTTGGCATTAGTCTTGATACTTCTCCAATAATGCATTCTTCATGTCTTCCCATGTTTGAATACACTTCCCACTAAGGCTCATGAACCATTAGAGAGCTGTTGATTTTAGAGTAAGAGGAAACTCTTGAAACCTTTGATGATTAGTACAATAACCATATCATCTATAAAGTACTTCAAACTCAAACAAGAATGTATCTAGGTTCATTTTTGAAACCATGAAATTTTGGTAGTGAAGATGGGGGAATACTATAAATTTGTGCCACTCCTGGATCTTTGATAGGAAATTCAAAAGTAGCAATGTTTGGCATTTCTTACCAAATGAAAATAGGTTCTCCATGTACTACTTCGATACTCCTTCTTCGAATTTTCTTTCCAATTGATCAGTGAAATAGGTTCATTGGATGATTGATATTAGCCTCAAACTCCTCATTGAAAAATGTCTCGAAATACCATTTCTCTGTTTTCAACAAGCTAATTGGTATATCTTGTTAGCACATGGTTAAATAGATTGGGTGGGGGGGGGGGGTTCTTAAAAAACCCAAGAAATGAAAAACCCTAAAAATAATGCAGGAAAGAAACAAATTCAAAGAATCAATTCTAAGGAAATAAAATTTGCAAGAAAAATAGGTAAAGAGCAAACAAAAATGCAGCAAGTTACCAAGGTCAATCCCCTAGGCGCCTCCCCATAAACGACACCAAAATCTTGGGTGTAGTATATGGCATATTAATGGACCAAAATTTAATTTTCAATTCGGGATTTCGTGAAATTCGAGGCACAAACCTAGAAAATCCAGAGAGAGACTTCAGCAACCTACAAAAAAAACCCTAATTTTTCCTACAAACAATAGTCATTATTCACTTCAATCCTGCAATCAAAAGTTTTCATCAGAAGTGAAACACTAATATTTCAAAATCAATAACAACATTCTAAGTCTTGGAAAATAATGCATAAATTATCAATTCAATTCCTACACTATATTTGACAATTTCATTAAAATAAAAAGAACTTGATCGATCAGGACACTGGCTACTTCACTCATCAAGAAAACTGAGATTTCAAACTAGATAAATGATTAAAAGTCTCAAAACAACACATGTCTCAATTCATTCAGTTCAAAAGAGTGTTCAAAATCAATCAAACAAATCTCCAATCATTATTGCACTAAGTAAATCACTCTTTCATATTCCTGCACTAATATTTTGGCAACTCAATTAGCACAAAATGAAAAAACTAATAAACTTAGGCATAAACTACTTCACCCATAAAATAATTAATAAAAATTGAGTCTACAGGCTGGGAAAATAATAAAAAATTAGTAAAACATGGGCTTCAATCAAACACTGTCAAAAGAGTGCTTAAAAAATACACACATAATTGCTCCCGCACTACTGCAAGAATTCATGAGTGTTAGAAACCTCCTCACTGTCTTATTCCTACACTAGGAAAATAGAGTGTGTTTGTTTTCGTTGTTATGAAAATTATGTTCCTATACCAGAAGGACCCTTGTTACTATAATTTGTTCTTTCATTCCTGTACTAAAAACAATCATACAAATGAACCCTCAACTTATGGAGCCAAAGCAACATTATTTTGTTTAACCCAACAAAAGAGAGATTTCAAATAACCAATTTTGCAGGGATTAATAATATAACTCCAAAGCTTTAAATTTCATTAAAAACTCATGATGAATGAATTAATTGAAATAAACAGTAAAAGGAACCAGTTTCACTATTTATGAAATGTACAGATTTGAATCATAGCCTTCAAAAATCGTTCAATAGAAAACTCAACCTTCATAAGCTCCCTTCTCTTCAACAATATTGTCATAGAATGATATGCAATCAGAAAGGCATTCAAATCTATGTTATTGTTAACCTTTAAAGGAATATGTAATCATGACAAGGCTATAATGCTTTAGAACAAAAATACAACATCAGAACTAAGCTAATGAAGGACCAATGCACACTCTCTTGTCACAAGATGTAAATTTATACTTTAAAACAACTCAAATAACCCAGTTAAAACTACATGCCATAAACAAATATAAAATACACACAACGAACTAGCTAAGGGAGAACGAGTTGGGTTAGTTGGGCCCTAGCCAACCAGCTCGTTTCCCTATAAAGGAAAAATTAACTACATTGTTTTAAGAATCAACACAAGACAGAATATGAAAATACATGGAAACCTGGAATTAAGCTTTCTAATAAATGAATCTCAGTTCTTAATACATATTCAACAGTATAGCCTCCAAATGATCAAAGTGAAGGGGGAAGAACCCCCTATAATTCAATCCAAAAAAATGAAAGTACAATGAAAGACTTTGTCCTCCCCCTTCTCTGGCATAACTCTGTTTTTTTTTATAATATCCATACATTACAAATTTGGCTTTATGCAAGCCAATCCCTTGAAAACAAGATGAGGGATTGAATCCCAAATAATTCCCATCAAAAGGAGACTATTAAAACCATTTTCACATTGATAAATGCAGTTATAATACGAATTTTCCATTTTTTGGCAAATTCGGGCAATATCCTAGAATTCTGGAAAAACAATGATTTTTTATAAAACTGCTCCAAAGACCTACATGTAAATTTTATAATAATGTGAATATTTGGAAAAAAAATTGTTTCTAGATAATTTTTTTTATTTAAAAAAAAAACCATTTTCTCATATTTTGAGATTCGCCTCCAACTACACGAAAATCGAGTTCAAACTTGGTAGTTTGGGAACTATGCGGATTTTGAGTAGATTTGTTGATTTGCTTCTAGAGACCCACACATGTGACTTGGGTGCAATCCAACTCATGGTAAGGTGTTATAACATCATGTTGTACAATAACCATCTTTTTTTCCCCGTAAGCGTGCTGAGAGGTCGAAGCCCCAAATCAGTGCAAGAATGCTAGTGTAGGAGTGATGGTGTAGGAAGAGAACTTGGTGCAAAAAGATGTGTATATTTGATCGTGATTTCATACGCCTTCCTATAAAAACACAAGCATGATCATCAATAATCATTTTGATGCAAATCTTATCGAAATAAATGAAATAGGTTAAATAATGAACAATTACCTAATCATGCTCCAAGTTTAAGATACTAGCCTAAAAATTGCGCAAAATGATAGTAATAACAATGAAAACTATGAGTAAGCATATGGTGATAATGTGAATTAAACATGACAATTACGGGACCTAACAGGTTGTATTTGACAAGAGAGGTTGATGAATTCATCTCCAAGTGCATGGAATGCCAACAAGTGAAAGTTGAGTGCGCCAACTAGATTATGGCAACCTATTCCCATTATAGAATGGAAGTGCGAAGTGATTTATATGGACTTTATTACAAGGTTTTTGAGGACTCCCAAACAACTTGATGCAATCATGGTTGTGGTTGACAAATTGATAAAAGTAGCACACTTTGCAGTTGTTAAGTCTTCGAATTCAACAAGTGATGTGGATCAAGTTTTCATTAAGGATATTGTGAGATTGCATTGAGTTCGCAAGAAGATTATCTCTAATAGAGATGCCAAGTTCACTTCAAACTTTTGGAGATAATTATTTGCGGGCTTGGTAATAGAGTTGGGCTTCAGTACAAATTACCATCCGTAAACTGATGGGAAAACATAGGACAAATAAGATCCTTGAAGATATGTTGAGGATGTACGTAATGCACCAACCACATAAGTGGGAAGAGTACCTTCCACTTGTAGGATTTGCATATAATAATGGGTATCAAGAATCACTAAAAATTCTCCCATTTGAAGCTCTTTATGGCAGGAGTTTCAACACTTATATCAGTTGGATTGATACAGTTGATGGGGTCCTCATTGGGCCTGAGATGTTAAAAGAATTGAGCAAGAAATGGAAAATGTTAGAAGGAATTTAAAGGTGGAATAAGATAGATAGAATAACCATGCGAATCATAATAGAACACAAAGAGTTTGAAGTTGGGGAGCATGTATAATTGTGAGTTATGCCCAACAAAATCTCCTCGAAAATTGTGTCATGTGCCAAGTTGGCACCATGATTTTGTGGGCCATTTGAAGTGCTTGAAAGAATACGGTCAATATCTTATAAGTTGTTCTTACCTCCATCAGTAAAACATTATGATTTTTTTCATGTTTCCTTGCTTAAAATATATGTACATGATGCTAATCATGTGATTGAATAGTTTGTGCTATAGGTAGAACCAGAGGGAGAATTTTGGTCGGAACCTTTATACATCTTGGACCAAAGGAAACTCATGCTCTAGAATAGAGTAATAGAAAAAACCAAGGTGTAGTGGAATAAATCTGGGCCTAAGGAAGCCACATAGGAAATAATTGATCAGATTTAGGCAACATATCCACTTCTGTTTATTGAATAAAGTAAATAAATTGTTCAAAGTTGTGTATATAAAACTCTAAATAAATTTTGTTTTTGTCTTAAAGAATGTTTTATTTAATTTTCAGTTATAGCACATCAAGGATGATGTTCCTCCAAGGGGGAGGGGTTTGTGAAAACCCTAATTAATTCCCTCTTATTGTAAATATTCTCTCTATTTTGTTAAATTAGAAATTACTGAGAAATTAGGACACAGATTCCAGAGTTTGGGGAAGGAGAATTTGCATGAGGAAACATGGTTGATATTAATGTGAGACTATGTTCTTTAAATGAATAGTAGGCACAATAAATTCTACTAAAAAGGAATGGTTGGGAACCATGTTAACTCTCAGGAAAAACCCGCAAGAGAGAAAATCAAAATTAAATGGAAATAGGGTTAGGTTGGTCGCGGACTGACAGGGACGATGAAGAGGGTGCACCCACATAACCAGAAATAGTGGTTACAGAATTTAGTGGGAGGAATTAAAGAGAAAATAATGGCCTATACACACAACAGAAAAGGAAAACATCTCTACGCACCAAAAAATAAATGACTCCATGCACCTAGAAAGGGTGAGTATCAGAATTAGAAGGCATGAGAAGATAATATTTAAGAGATCGATAGTGGGAATCATTAGGTTATTCTTCCTAGACTGGAAGGAAAACGCATTCTGATAAAGGGAGTTCACTCTGTAGTAGTGCAACTAATGAAACCATTTTTTGTGGCTTGTTGACTGAGATAAAAGAATTTACAAAGCAGTGGCTTTCCTTAAAGTTTATGAAACCACTATGAGTGGCCTGCCAAAGGTCTAATGAACCCACTAGGAATTTTGTATACTTTTGAACCTATTTTCCAAGAGGTAGAGACACTTAGGTACTTGTGGGGTTGATGAAACACTAGTTGTGTCCCTAGGATGGGAACATTGGTGCTTGCACTCACTGAAGAACTATTTGGAAGGGTGATCCCCATACTCCCATGGTAACTTACTTATTGATGAACCTTCCAATGCTTTAAATGAACTCTTCTCTTGGTGTTTAGCTATGGCTCCCTATATTGTAAGGAACCTTCAAATTGGTAATGGCTAAAATAAAAGATCAAATATATATAACAACTGGAAGTTGTTGAGAAGGCCTAAGGGAAGTGGTTCCCTGATCATTGTATTTGAATCCTAAATGATTGGTGGGTAAAGGTGGTGTAGCCTTTGAAGACCCTATTTAAGCTAAGGTGTTAACTTTACCCCTGTAAGCACTACTCCTAAGTATTTTGAATTTGGCTTGGGGGTGAAAGTTGCAAGAAAGGCTTGGCTGCAACTTATCTTACATTGGGTGGAGAGTTGAAGTCCCAATCTTAGTTTCCAGACTTATTTCATAAGTGTTTACTTAAAACCCATGTACATTTGAATGTCTTGGATATGTTAAATATGTTGGTTTATTGTCATATTGATGAGGAATGTTGATTCATGTATGCATAAATGGTGTTAAATGATATGTAATTTTTGAGGAATGGTTACTCCCAAAAGGGTTGATATTTTCATGTTTTCATATGCATCCTTGAATTGAATTATGCTTGTTGTTCATTGTGATGCTAAATTTCCCATAACACCAAAATGGATATGATTCTTTGTATAAATAAGTGTTTATGGTTCCATGAATTCTTCCTAAGGGATGGGGTTGTATATTTATTCATCCTAAGTCTAAATACTAATTCTAAATAATGGTATAATTGGTCTGAGCATGGGAGGTGGGTAAATATCTATTATATTAAATTGATTATCTGATTGAAATGAATTGGTTATCAGGCCATAGTTTAAAATTTGTAAATCTTAGAAAAGATAGCATGTAATACACACACACACACACATCTATATGAATGGTTGGTCAATTATGTGCAAGTTCAGGCTTGGGTGAAAGCTGAGAGAAATCCTGAAAATTTTATGTGTAAAATTCCCACAAAGTAGGTTAAAGGTTTTTTCGTGAGGACCCATAGGTCGGGGGTTGGAAAGTTGTCCAAGTGGGTGGATTAAAAAAAAAATGGCTTGAGTTTTGAGTGGCATGACCACTAGTTGGGTCTTTCCATGAGGACGCATAGTTCGAATCTCGACAAGTCAGCTGAGTGGGTGGATTCTTAAATGATTTTCAGCCAGGGTACTTAGTGCCTAGACTACCGATCGAGGCCCAATTTCAAGTTAGGTGGTCAAGGCCTAGATTTTAGTCGAATAGTCAGTGGTCGAGATGTTGGGAGATTATAACCATGGTGGTTCCTTGTGGAGACACCAACCTTGACCCTCTCATTGGTGAATCGAAGTCAGGATTATCCCTTGGACACATGGCAGGGCATGAGTCCTAATAGAAGGACTAAGGCATATGTTTAGATTTAAGTCTTGGGGGCACATAGTTGGGGATCATATGGAATATTTGAATACATCCAACATAAGTGGAGTGAAACCCTTCCAATAGGGTTGGAACCACCTCGGCTTGGGGTAAGAGACTTGAGTTGATATCCATATGGTCAGTTGTTAGGATCATGGGCTAGAACCATGGGAGTTAGTGTTGATCAATGGTCAAGAAGGGGCAGAATATGAGGTCCAAGGTCTAATGTGGACCCCACCCCCTAATTTCATTAGGGAAGAGGGGGTATTCTACATTGAACCTCTGCCAAAATATTTGTGGGGGTGACGTCAAAAAATTTCGAACCGTCAGATTTGGAGATAGGAACCATGCCCTAGAACCATGATTGCAAACCCCTCCTGGGTGTGACATGGCAGAGCGAGGACTTCCAAATTTTATATTGTATGTTGATCTGGTGAGCCCATTATCATTGTTGTATTTATTAGGGTAGGTCCTCGTTAAAATTAATATTGTGAATACATCTCGCCCATCTGATTGATAAGTGGGGAGGGTCTGCATTGGATCCTCATCGTTGGTTGACAAGGTGTTCATTTCCATTATGATTAGCATTGTGAAATGGTAGTGGGGCGTATTTCCACATAGGAGCCATGTGGGTACCACGTGGTAGATGAAGGCTTCAGGGTTTATTAACTAAAACTTTGGGAAGCCATAAATTTTTATTCTGGAAATCGATTGAGGTAAAATTTTATATCATTGGAATCATCTCAATGAGATGAATGTAATAGTGTCATCTATTTTGTGTTTTGAAGAGTTCAAAAAAGGTCAAAAATTTTATGCTCCATTTCCATAAAAAAACATTGGGAGTTGGATCAACAAAATAACCACCTCCCTTGGGTTAGGGTGGTAAGGGGGTGTGTTACATAAATTTTAAATTCACTTAACATTTCCCAATCAATGGATGTTATGCTTTCATTAATTGACTCTTCATATAGGGAGTTGTGAATGGGGCCAACATTGAATTTTTTTCAGTTTGTGCTTCTATGCACTAAAATTTGACATGGTTATAGTAGATGCATGTTTTGATGGTATGTGAGAAATTTAAGACTCAAATACGACTCACGAATAATTCGACAATCAAATGAAAAAATTATAACAAAAATGTCAAGGAGATGAAATTATTTATTATATTTTAGTGTCCTTATCATGGTATGTATTTACTAATTAGAGAAATTTTGAGGTCTAAAATGGACCTCTTGAGAAAAATGTATAGCCAAAATAAAATTTATAAGAAAAAATTATATTCAAGATGATGATGTAAACCATGGGGGATGGTTCACCATTTTTGGAGTAAAAAATATTTAAAAATAAGAAAATAATAAAACTACTTTTTCAACTCATATTTTCAACTTATCTCCTTAAGGTTTTACTCAAATTTTGAGCAGGAGTACTCGTTGGATGCAAAATTTGATTCCTCATCCAAGGAATACCCATGTTGCATACTTTCATTGGACCCTGCTACGTAAAAAATGGGAAATACATGAAAAAAACGTGATTGATATCATATTTTTCATGTATTTGTCATTTTTGGTGCAGAAGGGTCCATCGAAAGTATGCAACATGGGTTCTCCTTGGATGAGGAATCAAATTTTGCCTCCAATGAGTGTTCCCGTTCGAAATTTGGGTAAACCCATAGGGAGATAAGTTGAAAAAGTAGTTTTTTTTCTTTTTTCTCTCTAAAATTTAATGATGTAATCTAATCTTATATTATTATTTCCACTATTATTTTATAATTTCCTTAGGAGGCCCATTTTAGACCTCAAAATTCCTCTATTGTCCCCTAGGGTTTTCTAAATTAATTGAGTATTCGTCATCCATTTTGAGGTTCAATCTCATTATTCAGTCCATAGTTACTTGGGACTCTTCTTTACATATACCTAAATACCCATATTCATTAATGTTTATTGTTTATGGGGCAAAATGATTCAAACTTTTCTTATTCTCAAAGTGCTAAGTGAACCATATCCTTCCTAGAGGTACCATAATTGTGTATTGATGCACATAAAATAGAGAGCTTGTATTTTGGGGAATTTGTATGTTATGTCCTCCCATACTTGTTGTTATGGTTAAATCACACAATTTTATATTTTTTATACAAATAATTCTCTCCAATGGTTCTTTTAATTTTCACTTATTCCTTGTGGTCATTCCCTTAGCTATTTCTCTCACTCCATTCCCCTTTGTAATTTCTCTCCTCAACCCTTTAAAGCTTCTATCTCTTAGAAGCCATATTATAGTTACACTCAAATCGGTGTCAACATTCGATCTATCTTCCTATCTCTTATTCTATGCTCTTTAATTGTAACTTTTTACCTATATTCTCCAACATAACCTCTATAGGGATCTCTGACTATTAGGTTGGTCCTTACCTTGGAGGCTTGTTTCTTCATGCTAAGGTAGAATCATAGGATTTTCCCTTTCATACATTGAATGATTCAACTCCTCCAACTCTTGGTAGGTTCCATAATATCTAGGGTGAGGGAGATAACAAACCTCATTAGGGCACTTTCAATCACCATTAACCACTTTATTGTTACATTATTTGTGTATTATATCTACTATTATATAGTACATTGTCTTGGAGATCAATCACAAGTTTATTTTATGGGGATATTGAGATATATTTGGATGTTCATTCGAGAGGTTGAACACTCTCCTAGAGGCATATCATGAATCTCATCCTTAGACTAAGAGTCTTTAACACCTACATCAAGCCTCATCAAGGTGAGTTATTTGCTTTTTCTATTTGATTCATCTACAATGCTTGGTTTGATTATACCATAAAAGGAATTGTGGCTAATCAACCCTATATTATTGATTTTCCTTTGGTAACTTGATATGATCACTTGATTTTTGTTGAAACCTAAAATAAGTTACTTGATTACAATTTTTCCATATATTAATAGAATTAACCCTAAATCATAATGAATCTAGTGTTCTTCATCTCTACCTATCTCTCTTCTCACCCTATGATTTCTCAAAATTTCCCTAAAATTTATTGACGACTCCACTCTCTACTTGTTAATTCCCTTTACATGCTACATACAATGACTCTACTGGGAATTCCCTTTTATCCTCCCGTCTCCTAATAAGTGAAGACTCCCCTCTATATTTTTTTCCATCCATTATTCTTTAGACTATGGAGTCCTTTCCCACCTCCTCTAGTGTTGTTTTCGATAGTTCTATTGTAATGTCCCATAATAATTATAAAATAATAAATTATATTATATTATTTATATATTATTTATTATTTTATAATTATTATGGGACATTACATCTATGCATCTTGGCATTAATAAATCAATATAAATATATATATATATATATATATATATATATATATATATATATATATATATTAACACACGCACAGGAGCCAAAATCACCCCTACAAGAACCCCACGAAACCCTCGGCCAGTGATTCAACCCCCTCATTTGTAATTGATTGTGCTTGTTAACCCATTCCTATCTTAAAAGTATGTTCCCAAATGATGACATGTCCACTACATAGGAAGAACCCTGCATAGTAACTAGATGAATGACAAGCTAGAGGAGTGAGAAGATAGAGGAAGGAGAAGCCAAAGGAATGCCAACGAAGTAGGAGGAGAATCCAAAGGAATGATAGAAAAGCAGGAGGAGAAGCCATAGGAACATTGAGAAATAAGAACAAGAAGCCATGGTAAAGAACTTTATTTTTTAACCCTCCATGTGCATGGTAAAAAGACTAATTTTTTAACCCTTTGTGTGCATAGTAAAAATCCTAATGTTGCTTTTTTATGCTTTTGGTTACTTGTTGGAGGTTTCTTTTATTAAAAGATAGGTACATGGTATTTTAATACCCATATGGTGCATAGATGGTTAATAATAACTTTTTTATCATTCCATGTTATCATTCAATATGGAGAAGGATTTTTTTGATGTTTTCTTAACTTGATTGGATACTTTCTACTCTACCTTAGGTGTTGTGGTTAGTTCTTGTACAATTTATTTTTGATCAATAGGTTTAGATGCCTCTTCTAAATTGGATCTCCATAATGGATCCATATTGCAACAACCCCAGGTTAAAAGTTCATGTAACAAAGGTTAATAAAGGCAAAATAAGAACAAGGCCATGGGACACATATTCCAAGCTTAATGTTGGGAAAACACTATAGTGGGCATCATTTTTTGGTTTATTAATGGCTATGGAAATTGGAAAATGCATTGGCAAATGAAAAGAGTCATTAATTGACATTTATTTATGAGAAATAAAGGAAAATAGGAGAGAAGGAATATGAAGAGATACATATTTTCTTGCTAAGGAAATTAGAGGAAAATGAATAAAATAGAGACATCAATAATAAAAAGGCATCAAAGAAACAGTTCACAACTTTTAGCAAATTTTGGCTTATATTTTTTCAACTTTAGCTTGGGTCAAGTGAGAAATAGAGAGACAGAAATCCAAGATGAGAAAGAAAGCAAGAAAAATGAAGGAAAAAGACAAGCAAGGAAAGCAAGGAGAAGGTTGAATCAATAGCTTCAACAAGAATATTTTGCAGGTAATAAGTTGCATGTGTGATCTCCTAACTATGGTGTGAATGCATGGTACATGCATATTTTTATTTGTTTCATTTTCTGCCATTGGCATGGGTTTTACCTGGTTTTACAATGGTTTCAACCTTGCCTTTACATTTCCTAGATAGTCATGGTGTGATGGGATTTATTTCTTGGTTTATCTTTGGATTGTCGAAAGTTCTTGGAACTAGTTGAGGTAATCTTAGGAAAATTCCAAAGGGTTGGGGGTGGATATGGTTTTCTCTGAGAAACCCTTGACAGGTGGGTGGAGACAAGAAAATTCCTCAATGTATGCTGAATAAATTCAAAGGCATTTAAGCTTGGTTTGGTTTTATGATCTCAAGACCGGTTTAGGTGAGATCACGGTAGTTTGAGGGTGGAGTTGGTTTAACATCTGGATTCCTTTAGTTTTTTACATCTTGGTTTATCCCAAGATATCCCACATTCTTGCTTGGAATATGGCACGGGTGTGATTGGCTGAAAGAGAGATTTGGTTTAGTCCAATCTATGGTTAAGTGGTACGTGGAAGTCCCTAACTTGGTTGGATTTTCCATAAGTTAATAAGATTTATTTTCTTATTATGATTTATGAGAACTTGTACCTGTTATTGTGTTGATTTTATGGTTATTTTTTCATGGTTAATATTCTAGTTATATGTTGGTTATAGGAATGGTTTTATGATGTCATATAGTTATGGGCCTTGTTATGCTTTGATAAGTTATTGAATGGTTGATGAATGCATGTACTAACTAGTGTTGTTGCAACTACTTGAGATGACATTAGACCTTTTTTGTGATTTTCAAAGGAATTTCATAGAACTATACTTAGATATTCATTCATGAACTTTAGCTTACATGTTTACCATATCTTTAATGAAATGTCTTGTGCGTTCTAGGTGGTCAAGGTCAAGTTTCCTATTCAAGTTTCAAGGTTTATGATTGTTGCTATGTCAAATGTGATTCTGGAAATTTACAAGAATTTTTGGGTAGTGGTTTGGAGGTTAGCCTAGAAAAAAAGCTCAGATCTCGGGACCGCGGGCACTAAACTAATGAATTTATGTGATAATCACATGGATGCAAGCAGATGCGTGTGGTTGAAGGCCTATAAACACACCCTTGTCTTGTTGTGTGTGTGGTTGGGGTGTTAAGTTAATGAAAAATGGGTCCAACTCAGGGATTGACCATCTGGGTTGGTTTGTATCCTTTTGAAGTGGTATGGGGTCTTTGAGGAGTGTCAGGTTAGTTTTCGTTTTTCCGCACCACTTCAATAACTTGAACTTGGAGGTTGTGTCATGTCATAGTAGCACTTCACTTCAAATTTACTCGAAGGGCTTGTATAATTTTGTAAATGTGGGGAGAGGTGTGTTACAGATTGGTATCACATTTTCCAGGTTCATACACTTGGACTACATAGGCGATATATGATTTTTATTCATACATTTCAATCATGTGCATGAATTGCAGTGGTTATAGTTGTCATGTATATCTCTTTTTTTACAATTTGAATTATCCTGCATGTGATTGGGTGATTTCAATAGGTTGATATGTTGGGGTCATTATATATATACATGTCTATCGTGATAATCCATATTGATTTGTGCATATGAGATAACCTCCCCTGAGCTTCATTAAGGTATGTTTGATCATGTTTCTATTTTGTTTATCTAACATGGTATGCTTGCATAAAGATATAATATCATATATTATGAGCATAATGGTGGATTAAAACTCATGTGACTCTCCTTATAGATCATCTTAGCGTCAACGAGAAGAGTAATCTCCTAACATAGAAAATACCTCAAGAAGTCTAAAGGCATAAATCAAAAGTTTCAAGGTATATAATGACAAAATAATTTAGTCACGAGAAAGGCTTGCCAAAGCTCAACTTAAAGAAATTTGAGGTCAATGCAGTGATCCTTCATATTTTATCAGATCTGCAAAGGTAAGGACAACCAAGGATTAGTTATGGACATGAGGAAAGGAATAATGTGGCATATGGTAGTAGGTCTTGATCAGGGCACAAGTTGGAAATGGAGGACATAATCATATATGGCAGCTGGATGGTTACACCTTATAGGAGAGGTAGTAGTTATGGGTTCTATTCTAGTTATGGTTCAGATATACATCATTTTCATCATCGTTATAATCCTTACAAGAGGAGTGAGAGGGTGTAATTTCCAGATTATTTCAAGAAATCCATGCCTCCTACCTTTGATGGAGAGTTGAAGAAACCAGAAGATGTAGAAGCATGGTTGCTTGGGATGAAGAAGTTCTTTGAGTTCCATGATCATAGAGACAATATGAAATCCATGATAGTTATTTTAGTCTCAATGGAAATGAAAATATCTAGTGGGAATACATGAATCATGTCAAAGGCATCAAGGTATAATATTTTTGTTGGCATGATTTTAAAAGACTATTCAAAAAGAAGTATTTTTACGAGAGATATTATGATGGAAAGTATAAGGAGTTCTATGAGTTGAAGATGGGTTCTATGACATATGAAGGGTACACAACTAAATTTCTATATTTTTTGAGGCATGTGCCTTACCTTAGGGATGAGAAGATGAAGGTTCAAATATTCATCAGTGGACTTCCATTATCATTCAAGGATTAGATTGAGTATGATGTGCCTAGGTCATTGGACGAATTCATCTGGAAGTTGTAGCACTAGTATGAGAAGTAAAAACAAAAAACTGAGCCTAAGAAGGATTGAAAAGGGAATGATAAGGATAAGGTAAAATGGCCTTTGAATCGAGAAATAACTCAAGATGTAGGTGAGAAGGAAAATGTGGCTCCTTACAAGAAATTGAGTGCATCTGAGAAGAGACATGGATCCCAGCCTGGAGACTAGCAGAATAAGGGTAGTGGCAGAGAACTATTGCAGTGTTGGTTATGTGGCAATGATCCTCACAAGAAGGGTTGTTTGTTGTATCAGGGTGGAAGTACTCTGATTAATAGTGCTCAGGAGGCATAGACAGTTGGGGATGTTGGGCAAAGCATTCCTCAGATTTATGCAACATTTGATAACAAGCATACCAATCACTAGACATCCATTATTGAGATGGACAATAAGATTTGTGATCGAGTTGTTTCCATTTTTATTGATCCTATATATATTTATAGTTATGTTAATATTGACTTGGTGGATAACTGTGGATTGAGTAAATAATTGCATGCAGAGTCTTGGTTGGTGCAGTTGGCTACAAGGACCAAGAAAATAGTTCATCATTGGGTGACATCTTGTGAATTTGAGATGAATGGTATGCCTACATTAGCACATCTAAATGTGCTTCCTTTGAGTTCATACATTATGCTTTTGGGCATGGATTGTGTTGTATCCTAATTTGACTCAGCTAAAATTTAAGAGAGGTTCCGAGCAATTCAAGGTTATTAAGGAAAAATTGTTAAAATTTCAAGAAGACTTGCAATATGCTCAAAAGGATAACCACAAGCGCAACGAGGATTCATCATCACATGTGCACCAAAACCAAATTTAGGTAAGCAGCTGCAGCATTGGAAGTGCAATCTGAGCCAGAGGAGTAGCAAAGAAGAAAAGCGCATAGCAAGGGTCAAGTCGGGCTCATTCGCAAGCTCAGGAGAGATTAGTGCAGCAAAACACCAAACAAGCTCAGGAGGGTTACACAGTGGAGAAAAATAGACTAATTTCCTACAAGAAGAGAAATGGTGTATTTCCCTTAGAAACTTAAGATTTTTGGAGTAGGTGCAAAGGGAAAAACAGATGGTTAGAATCAAAGCACAGAACTGAAATGGAGAGATGGACGGTGGAGATTGTATCGCATATCGCATTTGGTAAAGGTTACAAGTTTAAAATATGGTTAAACTTGCGATATTGCGATGCGATGTGATCACATATCAGACTTCACAAGTTTAAAGGATTAGCACTAACAAATGTGTTAAAGGTTGTGATCTGCGGGCTGCGGGTGGGCCCAACTCTCTCTTCCACGTCAACTCCCTCTCCCTGCATTTCGCACTTCGCAAGATTTAATGTTTACCTCCACCGCTCATAAACTAAATCCATTGATTTACAATTCACGATATCCATGGGACCCATCCCTGCCACGTCACCTCCCTCTCCCCGCACTTCACACTTTACAAGTTTTAGAGCTTACCTTCCATTTCTCATAACAAATCTATAGATTTAAGATTTGTAATTGGCCCCACCTCTGCTTTCCACTTCACCTTCCGCCCATTGCACTTCACACATCGCACAGTTTAACACTTACCTCCCGTCTTTCATAATAAAATCCTTGATTTTCGATTTGCAGGCAAATGTGATGTGGTTTCAAAAGTGAACTCTAAAGGTTTTAAAATCTGGAGGTAAGGCATTTCTTATGTTAAATCACATCAAAGGAAGAAAGGAGGATTATAATGTAAAGACAGTGAAAGCCTTGATATTGGAAGTCTGAACGCGAGCAAAGAGACTCGTGTAAGTGAATCGACACAGAGAAAAGTAGAAGAGAAGACTAAGCACAACAGGCAAGCGCAGAAGAGGCAAATTCGGGTGGTAGGTGACATGATGACAATGTTCGAAACACAAAATCATGGGCAGAGTCGGGTGGAGATGCGTTTATGCAGACTGTTAGGAAATCACAGCCGAAATGGAAGGTGACACATCAAAAACAAATTAGACTCAGCAAAAGGATTATATTCCAATTGTATTTTGTTTTCTTTTTTAATATTGAAGCTACAATGGTGTCCTCGATTGCAATCAAATAAGTAGTTTAACAGTTTAGGCATTTTAGGAGTTTCAAGAAGCTTGAGCAGTTGTAAACTGATTTTGTTTGTATTTAAGGAAGAGAGAAAGAGGGAAGGATAGGGCCTGAGTTCTGGACCTCTGGGGATTACATTTTGTACTTCTCTTTTTGATGGGTAAATGAAAGAAGCAGCAATTTTCCTGCAACTGTTGATGGTGATTCGTTTTTCTTGTGCCATTTTGTGTCCCTTATTCTATGAATGAAGTGAAGTAATGTAGCAATCGGTCTCTTAATTACATCTATGAGTAAGAGTTAAATAACCTTAATTTTCTCTCCTTCACTCCACCTCTTCTCCCTTCACAAATTCGCTCTGAAACTTAAAATTAATAAATTTTGTGTTTACAACATTATTTTGAGTTTCCCCTCTCTTCAAAAAATCCTGATGAAACTTTAAAGTAATAGATTTCGTGTTTACAACATAATATTTCAAGTTTCCTCTCTCTCCATGAATTTCCTCTAAAACTTAAAAGTGTTAGATTATGTGTTTATAGCATATTAATTTGATTTTCCCTTGCAGTTCTTCTTTTCATTCAGATATCAGTAGTGAATGGCATTATGAAATATTTTATTATTCCAGATCATTAAGGGTTTTAGAAAACTATTCTCTAGAGGGATAGAACAAAGACCTCGTGATAAAATCATTTCTATGAAACACTTTTAAAATGTCTTAAGCATTGATTCATTTCACAAACAAGGGATTGTCTCTTAAGATACAACATTTTTTGGCGACATTGCCGAGTACGAAGGCACGAAGTAATGTTTATGTGGGCATTGAAATCTATTTCTTGATGGTGAACAAGATTTAGATACAAATTTGGTTGTTTATTATTCACCTGGCGACTCCATTGATGAAGGTTTTATTAGATGAGGTATGCTGCGGGAAAGAAATGAGAAAGAATCGTGGAAAATACAGATATCAGAGTTAAAGTATTTTAAAGGAAGTTTTATTTTTCACTATCAGTTTGGTGGTCTATTTTCCCTTAAATTTCTAGAAAATTGTTTCCTGCTTTATTTTCTCAGAATATTATAAGGCCCAAAATGTACATTATTTATTGGAGAAATAAGATTTTTCTTCCGATTTATTATTGATCTTGACACAACTTTATCTCCTAAATTTGAAAGGAGAGATGGTTTTTGCATTACAATTACTGAAGGTAATCTATCACAATCTAGACGTAAAGGTAAGGATTCATCATCTTTGGGTGATAATATTCTACCTCATAAGAAATCCGCTTCCTTCCAGCTTGGATCCAAGGTGATTTTCAAGCCCTTGGTGCTGCCCACAATCCTCCATCAATATTTTTCAAAAGGATTCAAATTTTTGCCAAGTTTTTTTGGAGAGGAGGAGGATATTTCAGCTGAACAACATATCTTGGAATTTGAGTACTTTCTGGACAAATTTCAAATTATATATGAAGACGTGACTTTAAGGAAATTTTATCATTCATTAAAGAAGGGTGCTCAACAATGGTTCCAGTCTTTGGAAGCAAGTTCAATTAGTTCATGGCAAGGTTTTCAAGATATATTTATTAGATATTAGGATAAGCGTAATTCATATGAAAAACACATTTTGGAATTATATTCTATTCAGAGGCAGAGCAATGAATCAATTGTTGAAACTAGTGGAGCTTCTCAGGTGTGTTTGCAGGAGGGGGAATATTTTTGTCAAGATTTGGCATTATACAAAGAACATCAGCATTATGAGGAGTCAAATAGTGAAGGAAGCTGCCATGTTCAAAGAAGTCAACGTCAGCAAAATGTTCAAGATAAGGAGGCAACATAAAATTGGTCTCATCAGCTCTATGATCCAGTAGCAGACTATATGGAAACTTTATTTCGTTAGCAACAAACATTTATGGAAAGGTATGTGTAAATCTTGGTATCTGGAAAACTTTCATGGTATCTCCCTTTTATGATCTTCAAATTTCAACAGCATGGAGGCATTAATTGGTTCCATTGGAAAGCTGACTTCACCTGATTCAATTCAGAAATGAATACATACATAGGAGTTGTGCATAAATAAGCTCAGAAGTTGAGCATTTTTAGTTTTATTATTTCTAGTTCAGTATTTTCAATTTAAGAATAAAGGAATAATTCCAAAGTGTAGCAGGTTTCGGGAGGATTTCGGGATTGACTCCATGCCCAGTAAAGGCTACTGATCTACAAGTTCTCTTTCACTCCATGCCCAATAAAGGTACTGATCTACAAGTTCTCCTTGACTCCATGCCCAATAAAGGCTACTAACCTACAAGTTCTATTTGACTCTAGGCCCAATAAAGGCTATTGATATACAAGTTCTCAGCACTTTGTTACCAAAGTGTTGTCCCCAATTGGAGCCAGATGTTGTAGCCTAATTTTACTCAGCTAAGACTCAAGAGAGGTTCTAAGAAATTCAAGGTTATTGAGGAACAATTGTTAAACTTTCAAGAAGACATGAAATATGCTAGAAAGGATAACCACAAGCGCAACGAGGATTCATCATCACATGTGCACCAAAAACAAATTCAGGGAAGCAGCAGCAGCATTGGAAGCGCAATCTAAGCCAGAGGAGCAGCAAAGAAGAAAAGCGCACAGCAAGGGTCAAGTCGAGCTCATTCGCAAGCTCAGGAGAGACTAGCATGGTAGAACACTGGATAAGCTTACGAGGGTTACACCACAGAGAAAAATAGACTAATTTCCCGTAGGCAGAGAAATGGTATATTTCCATTAGAAACTTAAGATTTTTGGAGGAGGCGGAAAGGGAAAAATAGATGGCCAGGATCAAAGTGCAGAACTGAAATAGAGAGCTAGATAGTGGATATTGTATCGCATATTACATTCGGTAAAGGTTACAAGTTTAAAATATGGCTAAACTTGTGATATTGCGATCCGATGTGATCGTGTATCGCACTTTGCAAGTTTAAAGGGTTAGCACTAAGGAATGTGTTAAAGGTTGCGGGCTACGAGTAGGCCCACCTCTTTCTTCCACGTCACCTCCCTCTACCCGCATTTCGCACTTCGTACGTTTTAATGTTTACCTCCACCACTCATAAACTAAATCCGCCGATTTGCGTTTCACGATATCCATGGGACTCATCCCTTCCATGTCACCTCCTTCTCCCCGCACTTCGCACTTCGCAAGCGTTAGATCTTGCCTTCCATTTATCATAGCAAATCTGTCGATTTGTGATTTTCGATCAGCCCCAACTCTGCTTGCCACATCACCTTCCGCCCATCTCACTTCACGCATCACACAGTTTAACACTTACCTCCCGTCTTTCATAATAAAATCCACGATTTGCAATTTGTGGGCAGATGCGATGTGGTTTCAAAAGTGAACTCCAAAGGTTTTCAAATACGGGGGTAAGGCATTTCTTGTGTTAAATCGCATCGGAGGAAGAAACCAGGATTATAACGTAAAGTCGGTGAACGCCTTGATAATGGAAGAAATTATAAACATGGGCAAAGAGACTCAGGTAAGTGACCTTACGCAGAGCAAAGGATAAGAGAAGACTAAACACAATAGGCATGCACAGAAGAGGCAGATTCGGGTAGCAGGTGAGATGTTGACAGCATTCGAAATGCAAAAGCATGGGCAGAGTCGGGTGGAGATGCGTTTATGCAGACTGTTAGGACATCACAGCTGAAATGAAAGGAGACACATCAGCAACAAATCAGACTCAGGAAAAGGATTATATTCCAAGTGTATTTTGTTTTCTTTGTTAAGATCAAAGCTACAACGGTGTCCTCGATTGCAATGTAATAGGTAGTTTAACATTTTAGGCAGTTTAGGAGTTTCAAGAAGCTCGAGTAGTTACAAACTTCTTTTGTTTGTATTTAAGGAAGAGAGAAAGAGGGAAGCATAGGGCCTAAGTTCTGGACCTCTGGGGATTACATTTTGTACTTCTTTTTCTTATGGTTAAATGAAAGAAGTAGTAAGTTTCCTACAACAGTTGATGGTGATTCGTGTTTCTTGTGCCATTTTGTGTCCCTTCTTCTTTGAATGAAGTGATTTAATGTAGCAGTCAGTCTCTTAATTACATATGTGAGTAAGATTTAAATAACCTTAATTTACGCTCATTCACTCCATCTCTTCTCCCTTCACAAATTCTCTCTGAAACTTAAAAGTAATAGATCATGTGTTTACAACATATTATTTTGAGTTTCCCCTCTCTTCACAAACTCCTGATGAAACTTTAAAGTAATAGATTCTGTGTTTACAACATATTATTTCGAGTTTCCTCTCTCTCCATGAATTTCCTCTGAAACTTAAAAGTGGTAGATTCTATGTTTATAGCATATTCCTTTGAGTTTCCCCTGTAATTCTAATTTTCATTCAGATATTAGCAGTGAATGGCATTATGAAATCATTTATTATTCCAGACCATTAAGACTTTTAGAAAACTAGTCTCCAGAGGGATAGAACAAAGACCTTATGATAAAATCATTTATGTGACACGCTTTTAAAATGTCTTAAGCACTGATTCCTTTCAAAAATCATGGATTGTCTCTTAAGATACAACAGATTGGTTTTACCTTCATAGGACTAAGGTAGATTGTTATGAGAAGGCTATTGAGTGCTTGGATGATGATGGAAAGAAGAGAATCTTGTAGGTAAATAAGAAGCCTATAGCAGTGAGAATGGTTTCATCTATGTAGGCTAAGCGCAGTTATAGGAAAGGGCATGTATTATTTGCAGTGCATGTTTCCAATGACAAGGGGAAGGATGTTGAGGATGCTAAAACCTTGAAGAGGTATCCTGTTTTGTAGTAGTTTCAAGATGTATTTCCAACAGAGATTTCAAATTTACCGTCTCATAGGGAAGTGGACTTTTCAATTGAATTGGTACCAGGAGCAACACCAACATCGAAGTCACCGTACAGGATGAGAACTCCAGAGCTAGTGGAATTGAAGTTTCATCTTAAGGAAATGATTTATAAAGGATACATAAGGCCAACTGTGTCACCTTGGGGTGCACCAGTTTTGTTTGTGAAGAAGAAGGATGGTACTCCTAGGTTGTGCATTGATTACAGGCAGTTGAACAAGGTGATGATCAATAACGGGTATCATTTTTCATGGATCGATAACTTGTTTGATCAGTTGAAGGGAGAATAATTTTTTTTGAAGATTGACTTGAGATCAAGATACCATTAGGTATGCATCAAATAAGGGGATGTATACAAGAATGCATTATGTATCATGTTGGGAAAAATGAGTTTGTAGTGGTTCCTTTTTCTCTTACTAATGCTCCAGCTACTTTTATGTGTTTGATGAATAATGTGTTGCGTCCTTATTTGGAAAATTTTGTGATAATGTTCATTGATGACATATTGATATATTTTAATAATGAGGAAGAGGATGCAAAGCACTCAGAAGAAATGTTAATATTTTTGAGAGAGCATTAGTTGTATGTCAAGCTTAGAAAATGTAGTTTATTTTAGACTAAAGTTCATTACTTGGGACATTTGTTTCCCAGGAAGGCATAACAATGGGCCCAAAAAATATTAAAGCTATCATGGAATGGCTAGCTCCTAAGAATGTGGATGAGTTTAGATCATCCATGGGACTAGTACGTCACTACAGGAGGTTCATCAGGAACTTTTCACAAAATTTTTAGGTCCCTATAATACTAGTGTATCCCCTTATTGTTATTGTTAGTGTAGCCCCTTATTTTTATTTTTGTGCCAATGTAGTCCCCATATTTTTATTATTGTGCCCCATATAAGCCCACTATTATTATTGTTGTTCCCTTAAATTATTATTGTTATGTCGGCTAGGATTATATTCTGACCCCTTGGACTCTTATATATAGAAAGGAGGTTTTGTCATTTGTATCATCCAAGAATTGTCCATTTATGTAATGTAAATGAGGTTTCCCCCTTGAAGAGGCTGATTTCTAAGTCATTGATCTATCTCTTCTTCTATTTTGTGAGTTGGTTTCACAACATTTGGTATCAAAGCTTTGGATTCTAGGGTTTCGTTGCTTCCAACTGGTAATCATGGAATTTTCACTATAACATTTTTTATACGAAGGTTCAAAAGCTAAAAAAAAAATCCATTTGTGAAGAAATCCTGAGGAACTTCGCGTAAAAAATTCAAATCTTGTATCGCAATATTTTTGGAGATATGATCTATGGAAGTTAGGGTTTTTTCAAGCTCCCAAATTTCATATCAAAGATGTGACCCTTGGAAAATCATCATAAATCTCTCTCAGAGCATCAGATTGGAATTATGTAAAAAGTGTTTGAAAGTACACAGGCGGTAGTTTTTTGTATATCAATTTCAGAGCCGAAGGAGGATACAGTGACATGTGGCACGTTGTACTAGTTCGCTCTACTAAACTAGTCCATAATTAGGACATTGTGGGAGATTGGGCATAGCTTTTCATTGAAGAATCCAAATCAGGTCAGACCTGTGCCATTGGAAAGAAGATTTAGAGAGCTACTAAAGCAAGGAAGATAAAATATTGGGGATCCAAAATTACAGATATACATCAGTTTCAATATCGAGCTCCACAAAATCAAGAAAAAGGTGTTTATTGGTTTTTAAAATTGCATAACGTTTGTTTGAAAAATCAGTTTGAAGTGATTCCAAGGGAATATTGAAGCATAGATATCAGTATTGGGTTCTAAAATGCCTCCAAAAAATAATTCCACACCCATTAAGTCCTCTGAAAGTTATATTATAATGCATTAAGAGGAAGAAGTGAAACATGATATATCAAAATTACGATACCAAGTGCAACAAATGTCGCTCTCGCAAAAACTAACCAAAAATGAAATGGAAGTTAAAATGGATGTTTTGAAGAAAGACATGGAAGCTAAGATGAATGGAATGGAAGCTAAGATGAATGGTGTGGAAGCTAAGATGGATGTTATGAAGAATGGCATGGATGGTTTGAAGAATGGCATGGAAGCCAAGATCGATGGTATAAAATAAAAACTAAAAGGCAACATGGAAGACATGAAAGTAGACATGGAAGGTTTGATAAAGTTTCTATACGAAATTATTTGTAATGGTGAAAAGGTAGTAGATGAAAATTATTATTATAAAAAAAATTGGTAATCGTGATTTTGTAGACTATCATTTTGGATTTAAGACCCACCATATTCCAAAGATCAATATGAGGAATTTTGATGGCAAGGATCCGATAACATGGATACTACAGATGGAGGAAGTGCCATTTAAACAATATTGCCAGATTTTGACAAGGAAGGAAAAATAATATTGGAACCTGAAGTAGTCACAGAAACAAGAACTCTATAGCTACGAAACCAATCAATTTCAGAGTATCTCATCAAGTGGAAGAACTTACCAGCTGAAGATTCCACATGGGAGGATGAGAATTTTATACAGAAGCATCCAAAAGTAATCAAGCGTTGAGGACAACACTTTTTTGAAGAAGAGGGGCATGTTAGGTCCCTATAATACTTTTGTATCCCTTTATGGTTATTGTTAGTGTATCCCCTTATTTTTATTGTTATGCCCATGTAGTAACCATATTGTTATTAGTGTGCCCCATAGAAGCCCACTATTTTTATTGTTGTGCCCTTACATTGTTATTCTTATGTTGACTAGGATTATATTGTGATCCATTGGACTCCTATATATATAAAGGAGGTTTTTTCATTTGTATCATCTAATAATTTTTCATTTATGTAATGTAAAGGAGGTTTCCCCCTCAAAGAGGTTGATTTCTAATTCATTTATCTATCTTTTATTTTATTTTTTGAGTTGGTTTCATAACAAATTTCCTATCCTATTACATCATTGCGGAGAAAAGGAAATAAGTTGAATGGACTGAGGAGTGTGCGTCTACTTTTGAGTAGTTGAAGCATTTTCTTAAAAATTCTCTAGCCTTGAATATTTAAGATTATGATAAAGAGTTCGTGGTATGTACATATGCTTGCAAGAGAGGACTTGGTGTATTATTGGTGCAGGAAGGACAGTTGGTATGATATGAGTTAAGGAAGTTGAATGAGCATGAGAAAAACTATGTGACTCATGATCTTGAGTTGGAAGTTATGATTCATGCCTTGAATATGTGGAGACATTACCTTATTGGTAGGTGGTTTATTCTAATGAGTGCTCACAGTGGGCTGAGGTATTTGTTTGACCAACCCAATTTGGATCCTAGACAAGCTAGATTGTTTTCTATCCTTAGTGAGTATTACTTTGAGATCATGTACATTAAGGGAAAATAGAATCAGGTTACATATGCTCTCAATAAGAGAGTGCAGGTGAATCACATTGCAAGAGACATTTCTTATGGGATAGACTTGCAAGAGTGTATCTTGCAGGTAGGACAACGTGATGACAGGTATGAGTAGTTGAGGCACAGGATACTACAACAAGTTGAAGTTGATAGGTATGAGGAGTATCATCTCACACCAAATGGCTTGGTTATATTCAGGAACGAGATTTATGTGCGAGATGGAAATGAGCTCAAGAAGATTATCTTGAGGGAGTTCCATGTCAAGTCGTATTTAGGTCACTTAGGATATCAGAAGACTTTGAAAATAGTTAATAAGTTCAACCATTGGCCAAAATTGAAGAAAGAGGTGGTTGAGTTTTTTGCAAGATGTTTGGACTATCAGCAGGTGAAAGTTGAGGGTAAGAACCCAAATGCTCTATTGCAACTTATTCCAATTCCATAATGGAAATGGGAAGTCATTTCAATGGAATTTATTATATTTTTTTCAAGTACATCGAACCAACATTATTCCATCATGGTTTTGGTTAACATGTTTAGTAAGGTAGCTCACTTCATTGCAGTGAAGTCTAGAAATTCAGCTAGCGAGGTAGCTCAGATCTTTATCAGGGATATAGTGAAATTGCATGGTGTTCCCAAGAAGAACATATCAGACAGAGATGCCAATTTCACTTCCAAGTTTTGGAAGGAGTTGCTTGTAGGTTTGGGGATAGATTTAGCTTTCAGCACCATTTATCATCCACAGATAGATGGATATACAGAGAGGGTCAACAATATTCTTCAGGACATTTTTAGGATATATGGCATGCATCAACAGAGGAATTAGGAATATTATCTTCCACTGGTAGAGTTTGCATATAATAATGGGTGTCAAGAGTCTTTGAATATGAGTTCATTCGAGGTTTTTTATGGGTGGATTTGTGATACTCCTATCAGCTAGAGTGATCCAATGAATAGTGTGTTGATTGGAATGGATATGGTAGCAGAGATAGAACAAGAAATGAAAGTTATTAATAGTAATTTGAAAGTAACATAGGATAGGAAGAATATTTATGTGGATCAACATAGAGAATTCAAGGAGTTTTGGGTTCGGGATCATGTGCACTTGCACATCAAGCCCAAGAGGAGCTCCTTGAGGATTTAGTCATGTGCCAAGTTGGCACCTTGTTATTGCAGGCATTTTGAGATCCTTGAGAGGATTGAACCAGTGTCTACAAACTTGCAATTCCGCCAATAGTGAAATTCCATTATGTTTTCCATGTTTCATTGCTTAAGAGATATGTACAGGATTTTGATCATGTGTTTGATTGGTTTGTATTGCAGGTGGAACCAGAGGGAGAATTCCAGCCAAAACCACAATACATATTGCATCAGAAACAAATCATGCTCTAAAACCGAGAAATAGAGCAATTCAAAGTGAAGTGGAAGCACTTTGGGCCCAATGAAGCTACATGAGAGATGGTTTCTCAGGTGTGAGCTTTATATCCTTCATTATTTGATGGTTCAAGAAAATGATTTTTTGGTATCTCTGTATGTATATGGATGTTTTTGTAGATACTATAATGAGGTATGTTATAAAGCTCCAATAAGTGGTATGTTTTTTTTCTTTTCTTTTCTTTCAGCAGGATGTCATTGTAAATAATGTATCAAGCTATGTTGTAAATCTCCATATGCAGTATGTTTTGTTTTCATCGTTTTGTTGGTCATAGGAATCATAGAACACTGAGGATGGTGTTCCCCTAAGGGGGAGGGGTTTCTAAAAACTCCGGGTTAAAATTTTATGTAAAAAAGGTTAATAAAGGAAAAAAAATACCAAGGTCATGGAACACGTATTCCAAGCTAAATGTTAGGAAAACACTATAGTGGGAATCACTTTTGGTTCATTAATGGCTATGGAAATTGGTAAAGGAAAAATAGGCATTAATGCCATTATGAGAAATAAAGGAAACTAGGAGAAAAGGAAGGTAAAGAGACATAGATTTTCATGCTAAGGAAATTAGAGGAAAATGAAGGAAAATGAAGAAAATAGAGACATCAAAAATGAAAAGGCATCAGAGAAATAGTTCACAACTTTTGACAGATTTTGGCTTAGCTTTTGTCAGTTTTAGCTTGGGTCAAGTGAGAAAGAGAGAGAGAGAGAGATCCAAGAGAGAAAGCAAGAAAGAAAAAGGAAGGAAAAGGACAAGCAAGTAAATCAAATGAAATCAAGGATAAGGTTGAAGAAACAACTTGAGCATGAAGATTTTGCGGGTAACAGTTTGCATGTGTGCTTTCATAGCTAAGGTGTGAATGCATGGTATATGAATTTATTTATTTTGTTCATTTGTTGTTATTGGCATGGGTTTTTCCTAGTTTGATAGTGGTTTCAACAATGCCTTTCCATTTCTTGGATAGCCATGGTGTGATGAGATTTATTTCTTGGTTTTGGATTTTTTGAAGGTTTTAGAACCGGGTGAGGTGGTCTTAGGAAAATTCCCAAGGGATGGGGTGGAGATGGTTTTCTCCTAGAATCCCGTGATAAGTGGGTGGAGATAGGAAAATTCCTCAAGTTATGGTGAATAAATCCTGAGGCATCCAAGCTTGGTTTGGTTTTGTGATCTCAGCACCAGTTTAGGTGAGATCACGATAGTTTGAGGGTGGAGATGGTTTAACCTCTGGTTTTACTTGGTTGTTTATTTCTTGTTTTATCCCACAAGATCCCACATTCATGCTTACAATATGGCACAACATTTATTGGATGAAAGAAATATTTGGTTCAGCCCAATCTATTGTCGAGTAGTACGTGGAAGTCCCTGACTTGGTTAGCTTTCGCATAAGTTACTAAGATTTATTTTCCTACTATGATTTATGAGAACTTGTACTTGTTATTATTTTGATTTGATGGTTGTTATGTCATGGTTAATATTCTGGCTATATGTTGGTTATAATAATCGTTTTATGATGTGCTCTAGAAATGGCTCTTGTTATGCTTTGATAAGTTATTGAATGGTTGATGAATACATGGACTAACTAGTTTTTTTGCAACTACTTCAGAGGGAATTATACCTTTTTTATTTTTAGAAGAATTTCAGGGAACTATACTCAGATATGCATTCATGACATGTAGCTTACATGTTTACAATATGTTTGAAAAAATGTCTAGTTTGTTCTAGGCTTAGCCTTGTTCCTATCTCAAATGTGATTCTGGAAAGTTACAAGAATTTACGGGTAGTGGTCTGGAGGCTAGCCTCAAAAAGCTTCTCAGATCTTGGGATCACAAGTACTAAAATAAGGAATTTAGGTCATAATCACATGGATGCAATCCTATCTGTGTGGTTTGGGGCCTATAACCACACCCTTTCCTTGTTGTGCATGTGTTTAGGGTATTAATTCAGTGAAAAAGGTATCCATCTTAGGGATTCACCATCTAGGTTGGTTTGCAGCCTTCTGAAGTGGTCTGGGGTCTCTGAGGGGTGTCAGTAAATTTTTCGAATTGTCGGCCCCTTCCATAGCTATAACTTGGAGGTAGGGTCATGTCATAGTGGGACTCTGCTTCACATTTACCTGGAGGACTTGTAAAAGAGGGTAAATGTGAGGAGGGGTGTGTTACACATATGCCTCGTGCTCCATTTCCCACTTAGGTGATAACCCTTTGGCCTCTCGGAACACATCCTTGTATGCCTGTAGCAACTCTTCCAGTTGTTTTTTTGTTTCTTAGTACACCACTCCAGGGATACCTTGCCTCTTACTAACTCTTATACATACTTATTTTCTCTTAAAAAACACAAAAAATACTTCTTGCTAGAATTGATCAATTTCTTAGGTTGATTATAACTTACATGCGAAATTTTCAACTTTCATTTGTGCACATTTATGGTGAATAATTTTCCATCCTTGACGAGTTGATATTGGTTGGATCTCCACATGAATATTTCATCCCACATGTACACTTAGGGACTTCCAAACACAACTCCACATACATCAAGGGGGACCACATCCATTTTTACTTCATTAACAAAATCAACACTCATGGAAAACCTAATTTTACACTATTTTGTTACCTTCCGCTCTACATCCTTATTTACCCATCCGAGTGGATATGGGCTTGGATGATCATGAACTTCCAATCCCAATTTCTTGACCAAATCTGCGACAATGAGATTTTCTTGCAATCCTGAGTCAAACATAGCATCAATCTTAGTATTCTTGACCTATACAATTATACGAAATAGTTTGGTCTTTTCTTTCTCTTCCTATTGTTGAAGGCTACTTAGACTCATCTCCTTCTGCAATTCTCATCCATGTATGGGTTTCTTTCATCTTGGTTGCTCAAATCAGTGGTCATGTGATTCTTCTTCTTATTGTCTTTCTTTTTGTTCTTTAGGTTAAGATCTGGATGCAACTTCCAACACTTCTCCTTTGTATGATCATTAATGTTGTATTAGTTTCACTGGTTGTTTATATCTTTGCACTGATGTGTTGTGGCTACCTTATTTTTATTTTTTCCCATTTTTTTCTTCTTCTTCCCCTCATTAGAATCATCTTATTTCTCCTTCTCCTTCAGTCCACTTGATTGTGCTTTCCTCAAGCCTATTTTCTCCAGGTATTGTTCCTATACACAAGCCTCATCCACCAATTTGGACTTGAACCACATCACTTGCTTTAGAAAATGGAGGTTTATTACCCCTAGATACTTGAGGAGTACATATGGGTTCTTTGGGGAGATACCAAACATTATGGCCATATTTTTTAACTCTGTGGTGTACTCCTACTCCCTTTTCCCTGGATTTTTCTTAAAGTAGTTCCACTAGATCCACTAGTCCTCTACATTGATCTGAAAATGAAAATTCATCATCCTCTAACACTTTGCAAGATAAATTTGGGTCTTCAAAAGTTAACTAAGTTTGCAACTTTTCCAACTCTGAATAATTATTTTTTCAATGAACTTAAAGATGAAACAAAATCATGTGCAATCCAACATAGTAAAAATGAACAACCACATGATAACGGAGTTCACCCCTCCTAGGATAGGTGTATGGTCCCTGCTCCAATGCCTAGGCTGCTTTATTAATCTCAGTAAAAAAAATAGTGCAATACAAATCTTTGGCTCATAGAGTAAAGATCGCTCTAGAGTGGAACTTGTTTCTCCTACAAAGAAGCATTCTCTTGTTTAGTCAATTTAATGTTCTAAATTTCTATCATAAATTACCGACCGAGGTTAGTAATCTGATGAAGTGTGGTCCACTATATATGCTTAGATGTCCTTCTTTCCTAATTCGTTGTGTGTGTGTGTGTGTGTGTGTGTGTGTGTGTGTGTGTGTGTGTGTGTGTGTGTGTATATATATATATATATATATATATTGAGGGTTTTAATTTATGCCTAATGTTAAGAACTAAAATTGATCTGAGGAATGAAATCTAGGCTTTTAAATGAAATCTTTAAATGTTAAGAAACAACTAAATCTGAAAGAAATTTAATGATGAAAACTTAATCTTTAAGAAGGAAGAAAAGGAAATGTTATTTTTACTCTAAGAAAAGAAATTTATTTACAAATTACTCTTAATAAAATGAATGAAATATAAAATCTAAAAGAAGGAAGAAAATGAAATTTTATTTAACTAATCTATTTTCCATAAAAATAAATCAATCTTTGGAAGGTTAAACATCTTAGCTATGTTAGACTATTCTATGCTGGCAAAACATCTATGGAAAACATTTAATTAAACTAATTCTGCATTTAAACAATGCACTATTCTAAATCTTATTGAATTCTACTGATCTCTAAATGATGTTCTATCTATTAACATAATAATAATAAAACCATATCCTTCTTTATCAATTGAGAACATTAATACTATGAAAACAGAGCATCTAATCTAATTTTAAATCTATCTGAAATGATAAAAATGTAATTCTAATCTAACTTTGTCCTAGTTTTAAATCTATCTAAAAATGAACAACATATAACTCTAATCTAACTCTATTCTATATTCCATGGAATGAAAGCATAAAATCTATTACTATGAAATTGAATTGACTGTGCTAATTGAATTAAAAGTTAACTAAGGAAAGAAAAGAATGACAAAGTATCTATTGTGTAAACGAAATGTCTAATCTAAATCCTACGGTTGCTATGTAATCAAATGCAAGAATCTACTTCATTTGGAAGCTGACAGAGTCACGACAATGAAACAATTCATGAGAGCATAAGATACAATCAACTGTGCGTAAATGTAAACAACATATTTAGAAAACATTTAGGAACTAACTAACATGAATTTAAAATACGAATCGATGAGAAATTAACTATGAAATGAAGAGATATTAACTACGAATCAACGAGAAATTAAGCTATGAAAATGACAGTAAATTAAACTATGAAATGACTATAAAAACCCCATTTCTGTGTTGGGGTTCTCTGCAACAGAACGAGTGTGAATCTACTTAAGCTATTTGTGCATCAATGGTCTGGAATTGTTCTTCTTAATTAATAAAACATAGTTTAAAAATGTATCACAATATTATCACAAAATCAAGCTTATTCCTGGCTTCAACAGACCATTATTTATACTAGTTTTTGAATTAACTGTCTGAGACAATTTCTCCTATGGAAAGAAAAATAAAGCTAAGACTAGAATTACATTTAGAAGCAAAGTCTTCATGGCTCTTTCTCGATATTCTATGTAAGAGAAAATCGATAATATTTTCCCGCTGATCTCGTTCCTCATCTTTGTTGATATTTGACCGCGAGTGTAGGCATGATCCTTCTCGAAATTGAACAGGTAAGTAGCATATGATCCATATATGGACCATTTCAAAGCTACCCATATGACTCACTTCTTCATTTTCTTCTTGAAACTTGTCAAACAATAACGGTGGCTACAGAAACAAAGGTTAGCTACATAATTGCACGAATTCTATAGAGAGAAATTCATTTAAATAATAAGAAACATTATAATATAAAGTAGAGATCATATAAATTCCTTTTCAGATATAAAATATGTCAATTATCACTGATTGATTTTATGGATTTTTCAAAAAGGAAGAAAAATATGGTGGAAAAAGATGTCAAAATAGGAATAGTTTTGAGGTTCAACATACCCCCACTAAGAGACAATTTTATGTCCTCATACAATTTCCAAAATTTTGAGCCTTCACCTTTTACTACATCTATTCTGATACCTCTGCCAGTACATCCAAATTCCTCTTCCTTCCTTTCTTTGAAGTGATTTCCATTTTTGGTTTCTTCATGAGGATTTTGTACTTAAAACTGATGACATTTCTATTCAGGTAGCCATTCTTTTTCTTCAGTTTCTTGTTCTTTTTATACCAAACCCCCAAATGTAGAATATTATTGTCACTGATGACCTTTTCTAAGTGTTTTTGTTCCTTCAAATATTCATTTTCTTGCTTGATGTGCCTACACAATATCTCTAGTTCATAGATTTCTTGATTCAAAGTGTTCACTATAGTTTCTTGTGGACTGGTAGGCTATTCTTCAACACTTGGATTTCCTTATGCATGTCTCTTCTCTAAGGACTCAATGTAGTCATAAATCTCTTGCTGCACCGGGTCAATTTCTGGGGTCCTTCTGCTTGGACTGTGTATAGGAGAGGCAGTAATAGGCGATGGTACTTGGGGATCTTCATCTAAATCAAAAAAAAATTATTCCTGTGGGGATGTCTTCTTCAAGGGTTTACGAAGTCTAGAACTTCTCCTTGGCTATGGAGGGCTTAAGATTTCTGAGTTTATAACTTTTCCCTTTTCCTTTACATTACACCTCTTTTTTTTAATCACTATGTTTCTTATTCTTCAATAATTCTACAATGGTAATTTCTTCTTCTTCTTGCTATGGTTGAGGTGCAGATTTGTCTTCAATGTAGGTATCAACCTTTCTCCTCCTACTTCTTTTGTTCTTATCATCCTTAGGTTGTTCTTGTGCTTCTTCTTGAAAATGATTTCTGATTAGGAAACTTTCCCAGGAGTCCCCTATACTCTTTAAATGAAATTAAATGAGTATATTTATTAGTATGTGATGATACATGATATTTTCTATGGATTTGACTCTTTTCTACACAGTTCCTGAAATTTTCTTTAAGATGTTCAATAGAAAGTATGAGAGGTTTATTTCTCTGTCCTCTAGGAAATTCATTAATAGTCTGGCATGGTAGACTAACATACAACCAAATCTACCCTCACAAGTAACAAAATTTTGAATAATTAACAGTCTGTTCCTCCATTTGTTTTTAAGTGTTGTACTGGGAATTCCCTTCTTAAAAATAGTAGTGTTCATACCCGTATTTTTTAGAAAAAATCTTCCATTCTTCTCCATGAATTTCCCCGTTCTTGAACCATCTTTCACCGGTTTTCAGAAGTTCTTTGGCTTCTGCTATGAAGGACTCTGTCACCGAAAAATTTATGTCTCCAATTTCTACCTTTGTCCCATTGAAGGCCCTTGCGAAGGATTTGGTGACCTCTTTGTGGAACCCATCGAACTTCTCTATGAACTGGAGCCATCGTACCTTCTGTATAATTTCCTTCATCTACAGATAACCTTCCATGAATTTTCCTCCCACAGGCTCGGTTCTTACTATTAGACCCATGTTTTTGTTGTAAGGAGTTTTCGCCTTCAAAATTGTTCCTCTTCAACCAGGTGGATTGAGGGTTTGGCTCTGAGTTAAGGATGTCGAAAGGAGATTGTAGAGACGTGTAGGTAAAATATATATTCGGGTGAGGGTTTAGGAACATGAGTAAGCAGATTACAGAATGAGATATGATCATTAATCATTAATGGATGAAATCAATCTTGATCATTATGGGATATGATACAAATGAAGTGGCAAATTATGGATTTGTGGTGTGAACTGAGTACAACCAGTTTTAATGATGACAATTTGAGGTGGCAACATATGATCATCTAAATTATATACACTAATGTTTTTGAACCTTATTATTTAAACAAATTTTGTAACATACCTTGGAACTAACCTTTGTTGATATTATTTCTGTCTCAATTCCTTAGGTGTCTTTTAGCATGATCTTCAATGGATTCTTCAATTTCTTCTCTTCAGTATGTCCTACCTCAATAGGCTTCAAAAGTGTAGCAGAGCTGCAGAATGTGCTGATAGCTGCAGACTATTCTGAGAGTTGCAGAAATGTAGCAATTATGTAGCTAATATTTTATTGCTTCTGGAAAAGAAAGGGAACAATTAATTTGGGATTTTTAGAATGGGAGAAAATATAATATGTCGAAAATGAGCTCTGATTGTCATCTTGTATTTTATGTATAAGGATGCCAATCATTGATTGGTTTTCATACTTATACAATTATTTATTTTTATTTTTATTTTTTATTTTTTTAGATATGAAAAGTAAAAAGAAGATTAAGTTGGGGAAGAAGAAGGACCCTTCTTCACCAACTTCATATCAACATTGTCTTGAAAAATCTTGATAAATTTCTCCTTTGTAATTGGTTTATGATATACCTTTAGTCGATGTCCATTCACAAGAAGAGGTACCTTTTCTTCATCAATTGTACTTATCCTAACTGCCCCATTGTCAAATAATTTTTCGATCCCATAAGGCCTAAGCCAATGAGTCTAATATTTTCCTTGGAAGTCCTTGAACTTTGAATCGAACAGAAGTGCCCAATCTCCTGCTTGAAATTTTCTTGATTTTATGTACTTATCATGCCATCTATACCTTTATTGTTGAACTAGGCTGGTCTTTTGAACTGCATCTTGCTTGATCTCATCAAGCTCATTGAGTTTCTCGAATCTGTGCTTTTGGGCTTTTGATAAATCAAGTCCAAATTTGATTGTTGTCTTGAAGGTTTTGATCTAGAATTCTATTGGAACAAGACTTGCTTCCCATAAAAAATTTCATAGGGAGTATGTCCTATTATATTCCTCGATGTAGTCTAATAGGCTCATAGGCTTCAGGAAGCCTATCTGCCCAATCCTTCCTATGTACATGTATAGTCTTTGTGAGGATTGCTTCGATCACTTTATTGGTGGACTTCACTTGTCCATTTTCCTATGGATGATATGGAGTAGACCTTCAATGTTTCATCTTACATTCCTCCACAATCTTTTGCATCATCCTGTATGTAAACTGAGATCCCCAATCTGTTACAATTTCCCTTGGAAAACAAAAACGAGTGAAAATATCCTCGAAGAGAAATGAAACTACAACATTTTCATTAACAAAAGAAATTTCTTTAGCATCTACCCATTTAGTGACATAATCAGTGCAAACTAGAATGTACCTCTTTTGTTTTTATGGTAGATTGATTGGTCCAACAAAATCCAGAGCCCATTTTTCAAAGGTTTCGATAAGTACCTGAGGTTGTAAGGGCATTTCATATGTAAGAACAGGTTTCCCCATTCTCTAACAACTGTCGTACCTTTTGACATACTCCTTCACATCTTTAAATATTGATGGACAATAATATCCTAAATGAAGGATTTTATAAGTAGTCCTATTATCAGCAAAGTGTCTACCACAAGGCTCATCGTGGCATGCCTTTAGGATTTCAAGTATTTCATCTTCTCATACACATCTCCTGATGATGAGATCTAGACCTGTTTTAGACAATTCATCATTTACCCATGAATATAATGCACTTGTTTGAATTATTTTTCTCTTTTCTCTAGGAAATAAGTATGCTGGTAATTTTCCTGTAGCTAAGTAGTTAGAAATGTCTGCAAACCATGGAGATTTAGTAGATATTTCAAAAGTACATTCATTAGGAAAATTATCCTCTACTGGAGTATCATTATTTTCATTTGAATTCTAGACAAGAAATCAGCAATTGTGTTTTGTTTTCTAGGTCGATCTAGAATGGTGATGTTAAATTCTTGCAAGAGTAATAACCATCTTGTGATTTTTCCATTAGTGATTGATTTATTCATTAAATACGTAATTGCATAATGATCTATGCGAATAAAGGTTTCATAGCCAGTGCTGTAGTGTCTAAACTTGTTAATAACGTGGACAACAGCTAGATATTATTTTTCAGTAACAGTGTAATTTAACTCAGCAGGAGTCAAATTTTTGCTTGTGTAATATATGGCATAGGGGGTCAAGTATTTTTGTCATAATACAACTCCCAGAGCTATGTCTGAAGCATCTATTGAAATATGAAAATATATTTTCCAATTTGGTCCTCTTAAGATGGGTGCCTCGGATCTTTTTGCTTTTAAGGTTTCAAATTCCATTTAGCAATCAGGATTCCAACTAAATTCACAAACTTTGGTATGCAAATTGAAGAGTGGAGATGAATTTTTTGTGAATTTTTTTAGAAATCTCCTATAGTACCCTGTAAAACCAAGAAAACCTCTAACATCCTTTTTAAAATTTTCAATTGATAATTTGGAGATGACTTCAACTTTGGATGAGTCTACTTTAATTCCATCCCTTGACATGTGTTGTCTTAGAACAATTCCTTCATTAAACATCATTAAGCATTTTTCATGACTTAGTGAAAGATTTTCTTCTTGACATATTTTAAGAAATTTTTCCAAATTTTCAAGAGACTCTTCAAAATAATTTCCATAAACTATAAAATCATCAATATACACTTCCACACATTAATGTATTAGATCAGAGAAAATTCCTAATACTTCTCTTTGGAATGTTGCAAGTGCATTGCACAATCCAAAAGGAAGTACTCTATAAGCATAGGTCCCACATGTATAGGTGAATGTGGTTTTGTCTTGGTCTTCATGTGCTACTTGAATTTGATTGTAACCACTAAAATCGTCCAAGAATGAGAAATATTTCTTCCCTGCTAATGTGTCCAAAACTTGATCTATGAAAGGCAATGGGAAATGATATTTTATAGTAGCCTTATTAAATTCTCGATAATAAATGCATACCCTCCATTTACCACTCTTTTTAGGGACAATCACCAAGGGAGAAACCCACTGACTATCTGAAATTGGATAAATGAAGTTTACACTCAGCAATTTTTGCAATTCTTCTTTCACAATTTCCCTAAGATTTGGATTCATATTTCTTTGAGGTTGTCTGATAGGCCTATAGTTTTCGTCAATATAGATATGATGTATGCAAGTCTCAGGATTAATTCCCTTCATGTCAGTGTATTCCCATGCGCATGAAAAATAATGTTTTTGTAATGTTTTGATTAACTCTTCTTGTTGTAATTTTTCCAAGTTTTTATTTATGTTTAAAGATTTTCTTGGAAAGATTTAAACTACAGAGTTACCAATTTCTTCCATAGAATCTAAATACATCTGTCTTGATGAAAAGTATTCAATATTACATTGTTCTTGAAAATTATGATCATCTTCACATTGTGAAGATGTTTCAAAATTTTCTATTTAATTTAAAATTTGACTTTCTTCACTAATATGAGAAATAGTAAAGATAGGTTGTATATCATTGTCATCATCCATCCATTCTTCATTTTCTATTTCTGTAATTGTTTTTTCTGGAGGATATAGAGTGAATTTATTTTTTGAATTACTATCAGAAATAAACATATCACCATATCTACAACTAATGAAAGCATCAGTTGTAGCTAACCAAGGTCTTCCTAATATCAATGGATGTCCCCTTAGGTTGTTCTTGGGAGTTAATATCATAAAGTCAACTGAATATTCTGGAGATTCTAAGGACACATAAATATCTTCTAATACACCATATGTCTTGATTACTGATCTGTATGCTAATTGCAGTAATGTTGGTGTATATTGAAGGTTTGGAAGCCTAAGTTGTTCCATGGTTTGTTTGCTCGTGATGTTTATGGCTGCTCCTAAGTCAATCAATGTATTTGGAATCTCAATACCATTGATATGTGTTTTTACAACTGGACTTCCTGGATCCAAATATTTTTGTATGGTTATTTTTCCCATCATAATGTCTGCAATTTTTCCTACTAACTGATTCATTTTTACTTATTTTTATTTTCTTCCTAATCTTTTTATGCTCAACTCTCTTATTGTTTTATCTAGGATACGAATATCTTTAATGGCTTGTAACAAAGGGATTTTGATACAGACATTTTTCAATTCATCTAGAAAATCATAGTTAGGCAACAAAATTTGTTTTTCTACCCCTCTATCGATTTGTAATATTTCAAGTAAAGGAGGGTACTGAAGGTTTCTGTATGATAGGAGTTGATTTTATTGGATTTTCTTGTTTTATATTTTGATAATTTTGATTCTGTTGAAGGGATGTCCCTTCTCCAGAATTTTTATTTTGTTGTAGAGAAATATCTTCATCAAGATCATATTTTTCTTGAATAACAACATAGGGTTTTTTCCTTTCTAATATCCTACCAGATCTAAGTTGGACATTTTTAATATTTAGTAATCATATAAGTTGGAAACTTTTGTCCTTCTATGTTATAAACAGATTGAGCATTTTTATTATTTGGTTTTGGTAATGGTTGGGCAGATAGTTGATTTTGCCTCTGTGGAAATGGTAATGAAAGTTGTGGGTTATGATTTTGGAATTGAGGTTGTTGAATATGTTATGGAAAATTTTGGGGAGGATAGTTTGGATATGATTGTGGATATTGGTGATATTGAGAATATCTACCATAAGGATTTTGCATTCCTTGTGTCCAAGGTTGAGGCTGGGACCAAGGTTGTTTCCATGGCATTAATGAATTCCAATTATTTGGTGCGGGCTAGGTATACATTTTATTGTTAAAACCTTAAGTTTGTGGCCCTTGCCATGGTATTCTAGAGACAAAACAAAGAGGTTCTACTGGATTTGGAGCTACTTCTTCTTGGAAAATAGCCTTAAGACCTAGTATAGAGGGACATATTTTTGTTTCATGGTTTTCCGCAAAAATAACACAAGTATCTATGACTTTTAAATCAAGATGACATTCTCTTAAAGCATGTATCTTTCTGCATTTAGGACAGAAAATAGTTAAGGCATCAGTTTCATCTTTCTTCTTGTTTTGTAATTTCAGGGTGTCTATTTGCTCATTAAGACTCCCTATGATATCTGTTTTGAATTCATCAAGCATATTTCCAATTTCTACCCTCCTTATTGTTCCAGTTGTAGATTTATTCACTCTAGAGAGAATAGGATCTCTTACATTTTTCCCAGTTTTTTATTTTCCTCTAGAAAGATGAATGCATAATTTAGCAATTTCAGGTAATGATAGTTGAGAGATGTCTCCCTTTCCCAACATATTAAGAATATCTATCCATTCATCTCTGATGGCTTTCAATAAGAGATATTTTAAAGTATCTTGATCTAAGTTTTCCATTTTAGCTCTTTTTATATTGTAATTGAATCTCTCAATCAAGTCTTCCAAGTTTTCATCCTCTCTTTGCATCATTTTAAATAATTCATCCTTCCGATTAATAGGTGTGCAATAATCCAGATATCTTTGTAAAAATGAACTTTTAATATCATCCCATGTCCTAATAGATTGTGTTATCAAGCCCATGAACCATTTTAAAGCCACACCCTTGAGTGTTGCAGGAAATAGCTTCAATTTTTTAGAGTCTTGTAAGTAGTCATATGATCTACATAAAACCTCAAATTAAAATTAAAATGTTTCAGGATCTTCACTCCTTAATCCATGGAAATTGGGAAGGATGGCAGGTGAAATATTCTTAATTGTGGCATTTGTATCCTCGTCAACTATAGGAAATCCAACAGAGTTATGGTACTCCCTATTTTCTCCTCTTCCTCTACCTCGTCCTCCACCTCTTCTTCCTCCTCCTATTCTTAAGGCTTCTCCATTCAGAACTTCTCCTTCTCCTTATCCTTCTCCAGCCATTGTAGATTCCTCGGAACTAATGTAGGGTTCTAACTATAGAGTTATTTGTTCTTCCTCTGGTTCTTCTATCAATGGGATATTGAAGAAAGTTTCTTCTTCTTCCTCACTAGGGATTTCTAACTCTTGAGCTAGAATATGTTCTCCTGTAGAGGTGAAAAAGGTTATTCCTTCTATTGGAGATCTAGGATCTTCCTCCTTTAAGATTGCCTCAGTAGATGAATTTGGAGAGTCTCCTGGTTAGATTTCTAACCTTAAGACTTCAGGGAGTCTATGTCTTATTATGAAAAATGGAATATGAGTTTGAGATGGTGGTGTGGCACTTTGTGGTCTTGGTGGATTGAGTGGTGTAGCTGGAATCAAACTTCTACCTCTAGCTATGAATCTACCCCTAGAGTCTCTTTCTCTATGCATATCATTTTTTTTTATATGTAAAGAAATAAGGCTTCCTAATTACACTTCCCCAGCAATGGCACCAAAATTTTTAGTCAATTTAATGTTTTAAATTTCTATCATAAATTATCGACCGAGGTTAGTAATATGATGAAGTATGGTGCATTATATATTCTTAGATGCTCTTCTTTCATACCTCATTGTATATATATATATATATATATATATATATATATATATATTGGGGGGTTTGTATTTTATGCCTAATGTTAAGAAATAAAATTGATCTAAGGGATGAGATCTAAGCTTTTAAATGAAATCTTTAAATGCTAAGAAAAAACTAAATCTGAAAGAAATTTAATGATGAAAACTTAATCTTTAAGAAGGAAGAAAAGGAAATGTTATTTAACTAATCTGTTTTGCATAAAAATAAATCAATCTTTGGATGGTTAAAAATTTGAGCTATGTTAGACTATTATATGTCGGCAAAACATCTATTGAAAACATTTAATTAAATTGATTCTGCATTTAAACAAATAAATCTTCTAAATCTTATTGAATTATACTTATCTCTAAATTATGTTCTATCTATTAACATAATAAAAATAAAACCATATCCTTCTTTATCAATTGAGAACATTAATTATGATAACAGAGCATCTAATCTAATTTTAAATCTATCTGAAATTATCAAAATGTAATTCTAATCTAACTCTGTCCTAGTTTTAAATCTATATAAAAATTATCAACATATAACTCTAATCTAACTTTGTTCTATATTCCATGGAACGAAAGCATAAAATATATTACTATGAAATTGAACTGACTGTGCTAATTGAATTCAAATTTAACTAAGGCAAGCAAAGAATGACAGAGTATCTATTGCATAAATGAAATGTCTAGTCTAAATCCTACGGTTGCTATGTAATCAAATGCAAGAATCTATTTCAATTGGAAGATGACAGAGTCATGGCAATGAAACAATTCATGAGAGCATAAGATACAATCAATTGTGCGTAAATGTAAACAATGGATCTATAAAATATTTAGGAACTAATTAACATGAATTTAAACTACGAATCGACAAGAAATTGACTATGAAATGACGAGAGATTAACTACGAATCAACGATAAATTAAACTATGAAAATGACATTAAATTAAACTACAAAATGACAATAAAAACCTCCTTTCCATGCAAAGGACCTCTGCAACGAGTGTGAATCTACTTAAGCTATCTGCGCATCAATGGTCTGGAACTGGTCTTCTTCATTAATAAAACAGAGTTTAAAAACGCATCACAGTATTATCACAAAATCAAGCTTATTCCCAGTTTCAACATACCAGTATATATACAAGTTTTTGAATTAACTGTCTGATACAATTTAGCCTATGTAAAGAAAAATAAAGCTAAGACTAGAAGTCTATTTAGAAGCAAAGACTTCATGGCTCTTTCTCGATTTGCTACGTAAGAGAAAATCGAGAATATTCATCCGTTGATCTCGTTCCTCATCTTGCTGATCTTTGAATGCAAGTGTAGGCATGATCCTTCTTGAAATTGAAAAGGTAAGTAGGATACGATCGATATATGGACCATTTCAAAGCTACCCATATGACTTGCTTCTTCATTTTCTTCTTGAAACCTGTCAAACAATAACGGTGGCTGCAAAAACAAAGGTTAGCTACAGAATTGCATGAATTTTGTAGCTAATTACATAAATTCATATAAATAATAAGAAACATTATAATATAAAATGTATATCATCTAAATTCCTTCTCAGATATAAAATATGTCAATTATCACTGATTGAGTTTATAGATTTTGTGAAAAGGAAGAAAAAGATAGTGGAAAAAGATGTCAAAATAGGAACGACCTTTGAGGTTCAACATCTCCTTCAAATAAATCTCACTCACGAGTTGATTCAATTTAGCAAAGAAATGATGACAGCAAAAGAACAAGGACTCTCATACTGAATGTGGCAACCGGTCCTTGTACTCATTCTGAGATAAAAAATCACAAAAAAAATTGCTCCATAATGAAGTGTTAAAATAGTCTTTTCTCACCAACATACTGAGAATAGACTGAAAAGGGTTGCTCTAATGAAGAAACATCTACTAGAAATGCATCTATAAATTTGGAAAGCCCTTGTCTAGGCTCTTTCCATGCTCAAAAAGGTCTCCATATGGCTTCAAAAAGCAAAACACAATCTCTATTTACAAAAGAAAATACCTTGGCTCTCCAAAATTTCCAACTTATAGTGCTCAAATCATAAGAATAACACTTCCATAGAGTTCATAACACCCAAAAACCCCTATGTAGGCTCTTCTTGGGCTCAAAAAGACTGAAAAATGGCCAAGTTAGGCCTCCTATAACATTTATATGCTATTTGTCTTGGAAATTGGCAAAATTGGCTAATTGCACGACAAAATATGCCTTTTCGCTAAGCGTCGCGAGACAATTTTGATTGGGACTGGCGCTGATTCTACCAAAAATTTGATCTGGACTTATGTAGGAACACAAAAGAATACATGTATAAACATAAACTAAAATATGTAGCAGAAATAAATCTTCATTTCATTAATATCAAAGAATTGAAAGATGCTTACAAACATAATGGAAATAAACTAGCTCAGGCAATGGTAGCTTATATATGAGGAGAGATGTGGAAGTTACATGCCTATGAACTATGTTACAATATGGCTTAAGGGCCTTTTATTATTTAACAACAAGGGAAAACCCTAAGCAACCAAAACCCTAACACCAAGAGATGGAACTCCAAGAGTTCGTTGGCCACGTTGAGGTTAGTCAGGTAGCCACTTCTCGAGGTTGTAACTTGGTCATATGATCTCCACTTTGTGCGTACGATGCCTTTTTGGAAATATCTCTCTAAGTACTACATGATTTTTTTCATTCCCCTTCTTATGGCTACAGTTCTATTGCACACCTAAAAAAAAAAGTCATTTAGGGGGTTAAAATAGCTCTGGAAGTTCAGGACCCGAAAAACTGCTAAAAATAATAAATGCTACTATAATCAAGGAAATGGATGAAATCAACTAGAGATATAGGTGGAATAGGTGGGTAACCACCAATACCTACCTAGATCAATCCTCCCCCCTTATGAAGCAATGGTCACCATTGCGTGCAGAGCCTCCATGAGGTGAGGAAATTTCTGTTGAACATGGCCCTTGCTGAACCACTTGCCATGGTGAAGGCATTGTCCTGCTTTGACATATCGGTATAGTTGGATCCTCTGCTGGCGAGTTCTCTTGATATTTGTGTCCATGATCCTATCATTTGTGTCTTGTTCAATGTATCTTGTGTTGATCTTTTTTGGTGTTAGCTACTCAGCAATGTCAGATGTGTCCAACAATTGGGGAAAACATGGTTGCAGTCAGTACACATTAAATACTGGGTGTAGGCCAAGGAACGGTGGAATTTTGAGCTCGAAGGAATTGTCCCCTACGACCTTGGTGATGGTGTATGGTGCATATCGGAGTAGGTGAAGCTTGCGGTGGGGCCCAGCGAGGCGCTCCTTCTGCAAATATAGCTAAACTTTTCTGCCCACCTAGAACTTGTGTGGCACCCGATGTTGATCATGAAGTTGCTTTTTCTTATCATTGGCTCTTTCCAATATGTCATGGACCTATTGGTGGATGTGTTGAATTCACTAAATGAATTTTTTAGTCGTGTCATCTTATGAATGGACATGATTTGAATCTCCCTGAATAGGTACAAATGGTATATCAATGGAACATAGTGGCTAGAATTCCAACCCCACATGAAAGGGACTGTGGCCATTTGAGCTATCGAGAGTTTTTTGTAGCTATGTTGGACATAGGGAAGGATTTCATCCCATGTGCATGGATGATTTTAGTTGTACACGCGCAGAATTTGTACGATCATCCTGTTGATGACCTATTTTTGGCCATCAGTTTGGGGGTGGAAGTTCATGGACTTAGTGAGCTTGTTATCAAGCATCAATAAGAGTCTTTACCAAAATGTATTCAGGAACCTGTTGTCTTGATCTATGATAATGGATTATGGGATCTAAAAGTGTACCCACACTCGTACAAAGAATAGCTTAGCAGTGACCTCTGTTGTCATAATATTCTTGTAGTAGGCCAGAATGGCCATCTTAGAGAATCTGTCGACGACCATGAAAACGTAGTCATTTCCATGCTTAGTAGAAGGGAGTCCTGATATGTAATAAATGGAGGTGGATTCCCAAGGCTGACTAGGAGTAGGTAGAGGAGTATATAGGAATTTATTCTTGATTAACGATTTGGAAATGGTGCAGGCAGTGCAGGATCTGATGTAATTCCAAACATCCTATCGAATGTTAAGCCAATAAACATACTTTTACAGCACTGCCATTTTTTTCTCTAATCTAAAATGTCTAGCGACCCAACTGTAGTGCACCTCCCAAATCATCTTGGAATGCTCGCTTGAAGGAACACAAAGGTGTCCTAGGTGGCATAATATTGTACCATGGAGGTTAAATCTGGAACTTGCCTTCTAGGAGCTTTTGATATGTGTTGTCGAGTTCTATATCGCTATTGTAAATATTTGGCCACCCTGAAGTCTTGTGTCCATATAGTCAATCACAGTGGTTAGTGCAATGACTAGTGGTCAACTCAGATAGTTTGCAACATTATTGGTGTTTCACTTCTTGTAATTGATGTCCAAGTGGATTTGTTGCATATATGTGGACCAATTCTTATAGCAATCATTCAATGACATTCCTTGTGTCTATATGAGCTGCAGGGGTCGGTGGTCCATGTGGATCATCCATTTCCTTGCCCATAATGTAATTCTTCCATTTTCGGCAGTACTGCATAATGGAATGTATCTCTTTGTCATAGGTGGGATACTTTCATATTGTGTCAAAAAGTGTCTCATTTTGATATGCCATTGGATGCCCCTATTAAGTAAGAACTGCCCCAATAGCATAGTAAAAGGCATTTGTCTCAATCTTAAATGGTTGCTACACTTCTGGTAATGTGAGCACTGGTGTAGAGCAGAGGTGATGCTTCAACTCAACAAATGCCTTCTTTTGGGATTCGGACTAGAATAAATTTTCTTTCGCTCCGCCCTTGGTGACTTGACTCAAAGGCCAAGTGATATGAGAGAAACCCAACACGAACCTGCGGTAGAAATTGGAAATTCTGTAATGTTCCAATTTTTTATGGAACATTAAATTTTGTTAATTTTATGTGAGAGAAAAATAAAATGGGTAGGAGACCCATTATTTGCATGGTTAGAGAATAAAAATTCTTCAAGTATGAAATAGGATCATGTTTGGAGCTGGAATTCACACCTCCATGTGTGAAAGGAGGTTTTTTCATAAAGGCTTGGCCAAGGTTGACCAAGTCAAACTGTGTTGGCATGAGTTGGAAAGCACTAAGTGGGACAACGTAGGAGGGAAGCTTCTAGAGGAAGGAAACCATAATTCGAAGTAGGGCTCATGGAGGGAAGGCTCACTTGTTTAAAATAGAAGTAAGGTAGTCATTGATCATTTTACATTCAAGTCTTAGAGACTTGTTGCTGCCTCTTGCTGTTCAGCAGAGCTGCAGTGCCTTCGGGCGTGAGGGAGTCCTGTTTAGGATTTCCTCTCCTTCTTGAGTAGCTCATGACGGATTGCACTCCATTCACATATTCAGGCATTCAGGCCATAGCTTCATCAATCTACATCAGCGCAGTTTCTGCAGCATATATTGTGCAGTGTTCATGGGTGTTGCTGGGGAGATTTCCACACACCATCCGGAGCTAGTTTTCCAGTGGAAGGAGGTTCCATCCTTTGGGAGATTAGCAAAGGGGGTTCTTGAGCTTATCCCACCATATTTGGCATCAGGCCAACCACATTCCATCACTATCAGCGCATTCCCTCTCTTAAATAGCGTTCTTCTTGGTGGCTATTTGCCGTGAGGGATTGATAGGCACTTGGAGGAGAAGTCTTGGGTGAAAGGATCAGCCTTTCACTTCATATTTCCATTGGAGGAGGGTTCTTCATTTTCTGCAACTATTTCAGCCTTCTCCATGTACTTCCAGCTTTCAAGTTGCAGCTACTACTACAACTCTGGTATTTCTGTATTATAGTATTTTTGTATAGATTTTAGCCAATCCTTTTAGAGGATTGATGTTATGTATTTTCAGGGGTTGAGATATTGCCCCCCCTTCTTTATTTGAGCCCACATTGCTATATCTTTGTATTCTCATTGTTTATGCAGTAGTTCCTCTCTATAACTGCGCAATCATGGCCTAGGGCTTTCTTTATGCAGCAGTGTTTCTCATGTTTCCTTGTACAGTTTTCTTGAGGCTTATTGTGCCTTACTTGAGTGATCATTTCCTCAAGAAGTTGTATATTTTATGTTTCTATGTTCTAATATTATGGCCATTGGATTCTCTGTGTTTCATGTGTATATGAATCATTTATATTTTCCATTTGATGTATTTGTTATTGTTGTAGCTGCAATGTTGGGGTTATCTTAAGAGATTCCAAATCTTGTTGTGTTTCCCTCTTTGGGATATTGTCCCTTGACAATCACTCTATAGATAGAGTCTGCTAGTGGGCCAGGTAGCCTTTGGATCTCATCCTTTGTTCAAAGGTGAAAAGTCCAGTAAATTCCCCTACAGTATATCTCTGGAATAGATTTTCTTTGTCGATTGACAATGTTTCTGAAAAAGGAACATTATAGTGGTATCAGAACATCGAACTGGCACAGCCTGTGAGTTCGATTTCAGAGGAGAATGATGAAAAAGATGAGACTGATCTCATCTATTTTTGGAATAAATAAGAGCATCTCTAAGGAGCAGGAGAAGAAAAGGGGAGAAGAGGAATGTCCATGCACTTCCTATTCTCTCGAAGACCAGCATGGGAGATGCTTGGATTTTCAGATCTTATGCAAGTACCTGGGTGACTATAAACCCCATTCTGTAGCCTTCAAGGGAGCTACAGCGTTCCCATAGTCTATTCAGCAGATGGAGAAGAGAAGGCCCTGTGGAAAAGGAGAAATCAGAAGCAATAGGCTTATATTGTCTACATTTGATGGGGTTACTTCAACTAGAGCTTGGGAGAAGAAGATGGAGGCATTTTATTGATGCATCCAGTGGCAGAGAAAGAAGCAGTGGAGATGGGAGCGCTGCACATGGAGGAGGAAACCTATGTTTGGTGGTTCAAACCCTTGGTCCATTCAAGGGTGAGTTTTTTGCAGTCTTTTCTCAAAGGTTGATCCAAACCTTTGATGAAGAATGAACAAAAGAAGAGAAGCTCACACCACCATGGCAGGAGGATTACACCAACGTTGTGACAGCTTTGGACAAGCAGCCTTCTACATCTATGGATGAGGCAGCCATTGCATTAGAAGGAAAATTTATTGCAGCCACACAAGAAGGTCCCAAGATCCACCAAGGCATGAGTAAAGTTCCACTTTCTATTTCAGCAAATAATCTTTTAAGGATGGTGGAATTTCATATGAATAGGTCCAAGGATCAAATCACATGACCACTTTAGGGCCTCATGATTTCACTTCGATGTGCAAAGGGTTCAAGGAGAAGATGAACCCTCATCCTCACACACCTTTGATGATTTGAATTCATCCTTCAAGGTGGGAGTGTAAACTTTTGGAGGATGAAGTAAACCATGACACCTCCATGAAGGATCTTGAAACAAATTGTGAACCGAAGGAAGAGACAGCTGCTACATCATTGGAGAAATCAGCAGTGCTATTGAACATGGGTGGAGAGGAGACATCACCTCCATCACATTTGGATCCTCATAGATCCAACATAGTCATGGGTGAGAGGCCTTTCCTAAGAGGTCTCTAGGGAGCTGCATTTCAAACTCTCATGAAATGCAAAGAGCAAGGATTGATTTGGGAGGATGGTAGCCCTCATGGGAGGAGTACCAAAAGAATGGAAAAGAAATGGCAGGATATTTGCATCATTGAGCATCATAGAGTATGGATGCATGATGTTGATGTGATACTCATATCATTCATTGTGTCTTCATCACATGATTTGTATGATGTGAGTATGGGAGGGCAGCAAAATACTTTGTTGCTTTGCTTGGGAGAGCAAGGGAAAAATTGCTCTCATACTTTGCATGATGTTGTAGGAGGAGGAAATGGCATTCTCTCCTTGACTTTCGATGATAGAGAGGTACTTCCACCTTGGGAGGGGCTTCTTATGTATTGCAGCATTATGAAAGATATCTTTGAAAAAGAACATGTCAAATAATGGAGCTAGATATTGATGAGAGCCTATGGGTATAGGCCAACAGCGTTGTCTCTTTGGAGCAGTGACCTATTAATGAAGTGTGCCCAGCGGAAGTGTGGTGGATCCATAACCCACAGGTCCCGGGATCATTTCATATTTATTGCACTTGATGGACAAAGAGGAGGTGAGATGCATGACGTAGTAGATGGAGTCATATATTACTATGCTACATTCTTCTTGACTTAGATTCCCAAGCATGAGGAGAAGGATCTTCTTGCAGCACCTAGTTCATTCCTCTTCATGGGAGAATGCCAAACAACCATGGAGGGTTCATTCATGGATCCATACATCATCTTACTCCCAGTATATGGTAAGAAATCTGTTTTTACATTGGTTGATTTGTATACTCTTACCATTATTTTGCAGTGCATGGCTCTACAAGAGGGCAAGCTTTTCAGATTTCTCCATGGACAAAATTGGGCCAATTTGTATGATGGAGACAGCCATCCTTTATATGTCCTTGGGAAAGTGTTTTCTTTCATGTATGATCAGTTTATCACTCATCCATTTTCTATTCATCAGTAGCTATCATGACATAGATAACTATTCATGTAACATAAAACAACTTGCCATGTGATTTTCTAAAGCAGCAGTTTGGAAAACTGCGCTGTCACTTTTGGGAAAACTATTAGTACATTCTTGCAACACATGAAACCTTCAGAATTTTCCTCATTATATTTCTGATCATGACTTCCCTTGCTGATATGGATCAGATTTGTATAAGAAGCATGATTATGATAAAGGCACATGAGTTGTATGTGTCCTTGAGTGAGAAAAACTCTCACATTTTCTGCAGTGCATGTTCTAAAGGGTACATGAGAGGAGGCATGGCTACAGCCACATATTTGCTTATTCATGGGGTAAGCCATGGGCTTGGTGATGTTATCCATCCATTGTGTGTACATGGGCAGGTGTTTGACCTTATGTTGCTGATTCACTCATCTATTTAATATTTAGTAGTAGATGTGATATTTGTTGTGCAATACTTGCCATGTATTTTCTGCAACTGCAGTGGATGAGGTTGCATTATAACCCTATGAGGCATTGTTTGCACTTTACTGCACATGGTATAACCTACAACAAACATTTCATGGGGGAATTCTATGGTGATATTTTCCTATTCATCATAGATGGCATGTCTTGGGCCAGCTGGATTATCATTTATGGAGGGGAGATTCTTGGGGGATTACTCTTCATTTTTCCATTTGAGGGCAATACATTTGCAGCCCAGGATCAACATACACTCCACACTTGTCATAAGTGGGGGAGAGGACAGCATGAGGCAAGTTATAGTGCTTGCCATGATCATATTTTCAGCCCACCTTCATTTCTGCAGCTCAAGGTGGAGGGAGATTTTCCATGAGTTGCCTTGTTGGGAGGCAGCGTATTATTATTTTTCTTATGATTGATGGCTTGAGGATGAGAGATTCATATGGGGATGATAAGTCCCATTATATATCAGATCTTATGCCTCAAGGAGGCCCTTATACAGCTCTTTTTTACTTCATGGATATTTGTTTCTACATCATAGCTATTTTGGGAATGTTCACCCCAAGGCTAGATTGCATATGTTGGAGAGATAGTTTGGAGACTTGATTGCTGATATGGAATCCTTTCCTTGAGGAGATCATCACATAAGGATGCTAAAAGAGGAAGGGCAGAAAGAAACTCAGTTCATCCTTGCAATTTCTTGAGGGCAAGCAATATTTTGAGAGGGGAGGACTGTAATGTTCCAAATTTTTATGGAACATTAAATTTTGTTAATTTTATGTGAGAGATGAATAAAATGGGTAGGAGACCCATTATTTCCATGGTTAGAGAATAAAAATCCTCCAAGTATGAAATAGGATCATGTTTGGAGCTGGATTTCACACCTCCATGTGTGAAAGGATGTTTTTGCATAAAGGCTTGGCCAAGGTTGACAAAGTCAAACTGCGTTGGCATGAGTTGGAAAGCACTAAGTGGGAAAACGTAGGAGGGAAGCTTCTAGAGGAAGGAAAACATAATTAAAAGTAGGGCCCATGGAGGGAAGGCTCACTTGTTTAAAAGTGGAGCAAGGCAGCCATGAGATTATCTTTTGATCATTTTACATTCAAGTCTTGGAGACTTGTTGCTGCCTCTTGTTGTTCAGCAAAGCTGCAATGCCTTCGGGAATGAGGGAGTCCTATTTAGGATTTCCTCTCATTCTTGAGTATCTCATGAAGGATTTCACTCCATTCCCATATTCAGGCATTCATGCCATAGCTTCAACCATCTACATCAGCGCAGTTTTTGCAGCAGACATTGTGCAGTGTTGCTGGGTGTTGCTGGGGAGATTTCCACACACCATCCGGAGCTAGCTTTCCAGTGGAAGGAGGTTCCATCCTTTGGGAGATCATAAAAAGGGGTTCTTGATCATATACCACCATCTTTGGCATCAGGCCAACCACATTCCATCACTAGTAGCACAGTCCCTCTCTTAGACAACGTTCTTCTTGCTGGCTATTTGCTGTGAGGGATTGACAGGCACTTGGAGGAGAAATCTTGGGTGAAAGGATCATCCTTTCACTTCAGATTCCCATTGGAGGAGGGTTCTTCATTTTCTGTAGCTATTTTAGCCTTCTCCATGTACTTCCAGCTTTCGAGTTGCAGCTGCTACTACAACTCTGGCATTTATGTATTATAGTATTTTTGTATAGATTTCAACCAATCCTTTTAGAGGATTGATGTTATGTATTTTCAGGGGTTGAGATCTTGCTCCCCCTTCTTTATTTGAGCCCACATTTATATATCTTTGTATTCTCATTTTTTATGTAGCAGTTCCTCTCTATAATTTCGCATTCATGGCCTAGGGCTTTCTTTATGCAGCAGTGTTTCTCATGTTTCCTTGTATAGTTTTCTTGAGGCTTATTGTGCCTTACTTGAGTGATCATTTCCTCAAGAAGTTGTATATTTTATGCTGCTATGTTCTAATATGATGGCCATTGGATTCTCCGGCATTTCATGTGTATATGAATCACTGCTATTTTCCATTTGATGTATTTGTTATTGTTGTAGCTGCAATTTTGGGGTTATCTTAAGAGATTCCCAATCTTGTTGTGTTTCCCTCTTGGGGATATTGTCCCTTGAAAATCACTCTATAGACAGAATCTTCTAGTGGGCCAGGTAGCCTCTGGAGCTCATCCTTTGTCCAAAGGTGACAAATCTATTAAATGCCCCTGCAGTCTATCTCTGGAATAGATTTTCTTTGTCGATTGACAACGTTTCTGAAAAGGGAACATTACAAATTCTCAGAAAGTTATGTACCTCTATTAGAGTGGTTGGTACTAGCCAATATCAAATAAATTGAATCTTGGTTGGGTCCACATGCATATCCCTCTCATCAATGATGTACCCCATATATTGAAACTAGGTCATACCAAAAGTGAATTTCTCCAAATTGGCACACAACTTGTGTTGTCGGAGGGTTTGGAGGACCTGTCGTATATATGGTGTAGGTGCTCTTCCCAACTCTTGATGAAGATAAAGATGTTGTCCAAATACACTACCAAGAATGATTTCATGAAGGGTTGCAATATTTCATCAATCAACCTCATGAAGGTTGTGAGGGAAATTTTCAACCCAAAAGGGATGATCAGCCATTTGAAAGGGACCTCCTTGGATTTGAAGGTAGTCATCCACACATTAGATGGTTCGATTGACACCTGGTGATAATCGTAATTCAAATAATTTTTTCTGAAATATTTGGCCCCCTTGAGTAGGTCCAAAAGGTCATCAATCAGTGGGATTGGATACTAATTCTAGACAATGATCTTATTCAGCGATAGTCAATACAAAGTCTCCAGGGGTTGTCCTTCTTCTATACCAACACGATCGGGTATGAGGTTGTTCAGATTATAGAACAATAAATTGATGGGGTATGGTAGTGTTCCTTCCTTCGGTAAAGTGGCTTTCTTGCCTCCCGTTGGCTGGTAATGGTAAACTCGTGAATTAGGCCATGGATGCATGGAGTTATTCTATTAGGTGCTGAATAGGTAGGAGCGGTAGTTGGAGTTTTCTCTCTTGTAACAATTCTTGAATATTCCTCTTAATGTAATCATTCTCCATAACAAAGTGTTAGTAGGTCTTTCTTTTGGGTAGCGGCACACTCGGGGTTAGATCGATGTAGTACTTGACCTGAAAGTATAGGGGTACCCCTGTGGGTGAGGTGAAGATGTCCCTGTACTCCTCCACGACCATGTCCATCTGTTTTTGTCGTGTAGAGGAGCCCTATCTAGAGGCTATGGATGTGGCCATAGTCTTATTCTTTCCTTGAGGGTGAATCATAATGAAGATAAATTTCCTAGTCTGGGAAATGATCTTACTACATTTCTTTATAGAGATCAAAGAGGTGGCGGTAGATGGCACTATCTTCGGTATCCTATATGACTTATTTCCAAAAGAAATAATAACAGTGTGAGGCGTATACTAATACACAACATGAAAATTCCATAAGTATGTTTGGCCTAATAATACATCACAAACTTCAAGAGGAACAACATCACACAGCACCTCAACTTTGAAAGGCCTGATGTTGTAAGGAAGGCGACATTGTTGGCTGATGCAGAGATCTCGTCCTTGGTAAAGCCACCCGATGGTGTACGACTGCACATGTGGTGTGGTCAGTAGGCCCAACCACTTCATGACCTCTATTGATATGAGGTTATTTTGGCTCCCGCGGTCAACAATGAACTGTAGTGGGGAACCCTTCACCCAAATTTGTGAGTGGAATAGTTTTCCCCCCTCCTTTGTATCTTCGGGCTTGATATTTTGGATCTTCATGGTGGAAACGGCCGCATTGGGCTTCGCATCAATAATCTGCTTCCCTTTGTCATTCACCTCGTCGGATTCTGACTCAGAGTCATAACATGCATATGATTCAAAATCCTTCAACTCGGCCACCAATGACTGCTTGGCTCGACACTCACTTGTGTTCTGAGTGGGGATCTTATGGAACTCACGCCATTTCCCCATGTCCTTATTTTTCTTCATGGTGTTTTTCTTGTTTGTGGTTTCAATGTGTTGTACTCGGTCACCCCACCTTGACTTTTTCCCTTTCTATGTGGTTTGGGGGAGCCTTTCCCTTGCTTCAGATTCACGTATCCAAAGTCTCGCTTCTTCTATTTAAATTTTTTTGTAATCTTGGCAGCGTAGTGGTATGCTACACCAATTGAGGAGATGTCTAGGAAATCCATTTCCTCCTGAATGTATTTATGCAAGTAAATGTGATACTTGAGCACCATATTTTTTTCCAAATCTTTGATACCCAACTTTGTGCACAGGGTATGGAAAATATTCGCCAGCTCATGCATATCTTGGTCCCTTTGTTGCCGCAGTATCATCCATTGTATGTACTTTTCCTCATAGCTCCCGGCGGGGTAATACTATTCCTTGATGGAATCTAGGAAATAATTCCAAGTGGGTGCGGCTGAAAATAGTGAGGTTTCTCTCTCGTCTCTCTGTTCATATTAGTTTCCTCGCTAGTCCTTGACATGGGGGGCCAGGTTGAGGAGTGCAAAAGCAATATTTTCCTGATTGGAAAAGTCACAAACCGAAATATACCCTTCCAACAGATTTAACCATATATCTACATCATCTACATCTATCTAGCCTTCAAATATGGTAATTTCAAATTTGACTTGTACCTTAAAGGGAGTGGCACTTCCAGCGTTGTTGCTTGATAAATATGTGTCACTTGTGGGTAGTTGTCGCATGATCTGGGCAAATTTTTCGAGTCATCGCGTTCCTCTATCGCTTGAGGGCTTCCTATTTATTTTCTTCCCCCATGGGAGGCCATCAGGGTTTGCAAGGCTATTCTTGCAAAGGTTCAACCAATTCAAGCCCTAACTCCTTATACCCTAACATGGTTGGGGACATGCAAAGAAAAACATAGAAAGAGCATACCACTTTGATACCACTAATCCATACTTATGCATGAACACAAAACAATACATATATTAACATAAACACAAAGATGCATTTGAAATAAATCTTCATTTCATTAATATCAAAGAATTGAAAAATGATTACAAACAAAATGGAAATAAACTAGCTCGGGTGATGGTAGATTATCTCTTAGGAGAGATGTGGAGGCTACACGTCTCTAAAATGTATTACAATGATGCTCGAGGGCCATTTTATTATTGAACAACAAAGAAAAACCCTAACCCCAGGATATGGAATGCCAAGAGCTTGTGGGCCCCATTAAAGTTAGTTGGGAAGCCAACTTCCCGGGGTCATTACTTGGTCATATGATCTCTGTTTGGCGCGTACGATACCTCATTGGAAATATATCTCTGATTATTATATGATTTTCCATAGGCCCCTAATTCCTATGGCTAGGGGCCTATCCTATAATGCCTATGGCTGGTGTCCTATTGCAAGCCTCAAAAAAATGTTGTTTAGGGGGTTAAAACAGCTCCAGAAGTTCAGGACCTGAAAAAATGCTAAAAATAGTAAATGCTGCTATAATAAAGGAAATAGATGAAACCAATTGGAGTTCTAGGTGGAATAGGTGGGTGGCCACAAATATCCACCTAGATCAAAATTGTGTAATTTTTTTCCTCTTTTAAATGCACCAATAGGCCTTAGCGCTAAATTTTTACCTCCTATGGGCGATCGTATTGACACATATAGCCATGGTTTGGGCTAACCACCCACCCTTATTGGCTTAGCCCTAGCTCTGCTGGCCATAGTCATGTGGCATTTAATATGGCTCGGGGCTGGGAAAACCACCCACCCCCACCAATTTAGCTCTGCATGTGGTCATATTCGTTTCTGAGAGGACTGGGGCCTATCCTCCGTCGTTTTATGTTGCGGGTAACATATTATGAACGTAACCAAGGGCCATGGCTAATTTCCTGGCCCCTCCCCCCAAACGCGCCAACGACATGTGATAAAATAAAACCAGCGACCATATTATAATAAGATTCATTGGTGTGGCGTGGTGGTAAGTCATTGGTCCATTGTGTAGTAGGTCGAGGGGTCGAACACTTCCAAGGCCGGTTAGTTGGCCTGCAAAATTTTTGGCCAATCACTAAGGGCCACATGGTGCCCTCTTATTGGGCCACATGGCACCTTCTCATTAGGCCACTTAATAACCAACCACCAATGAAATGTTGCCAACTAGCCTCGTATATACATGCCATGTGTTAGCACGAGATCGGCCCATATGACACTATACCCTGCATAGTTAGTTGATGACATCAATTGCATGGTATTCCCAGTCAGTAACCCAATCATCCCAACAAGTTTATTTTTTAGTTGCTTGCCAAAATTCCTGAATGCGATAAATTTCATATACAGTGTTGGATTGAGGTGATTCAGGCATCGTTGGAATCAGAAGGACGAGATCTATGATTTGGAACTAATTTCGAGAAATTCTGAGCTCTTTTATTTTAGCATATTTTGACCCCCCTAGATCAATCTGGATCATTCCTCCCCACTGGGAAGCTTTTGGACCACCAAAAGCCTATTTTGACTCAAAAATTAAGTGAGAGTAAAACTTTATCACTTTCCCTATCTCAATCCACCTTGATTTACTTGGATTGGTACTCTTGAGCCTCACTCGAAAATACTTCAAATTGGCTCTGCATGAAGTATAATCCCCTTGTCAAAAATCGATTCTTCCTGCAACTCTTCAAAATATTCAGGAGTAAAATATTCAATAGATGGAATTTGAACATTCTCTTCATGATTATCTTTCCTTGGCGACTCATACAATCTTCACCTTCAAGTATTTACTTGTTGAAATACAAGAAAACTTGATCTTCCACTTCAAAATCACGATCAACTCGATGCTTGACATGCCTTGCTTTGTACTTGGCCTTCCTTTCCTCAAGCTGATTTTGTACTCTTTGGTGAACTGGCTACATTTTTTCAATGAAATTCTTGGCTTTGTCCACATCATTATCTCCATCTACAGAAAAACATTTACCAAAGATAAATTACAAAGGAGACTTGGAAAATAACCCAAATTAGATTCAAATGGAAATACTTGTGTAGATGAATACTTGGCACGATTGTAGGCATGTTGAATGTAATGAAAATGATCATCCCAAAGCCCCATACAAATTGACTTAACAACAAGCCAAAATAGCATAACATGCCAAAGAAAAAATTGTTGCATATAATAGACTTATTCATAACGTCACTTTTATAAAATACTCAACTGTGGGGATATGCAACATGTGAAATATAAAAGAAATGCAGTATTTAATTAGAAAAATAGTACAACCAATTCTTACCCAACCAGGCTAGTGAGTTTTCTTTCTGCATTTCACTTTCTTCTGGAGTTTCTTCAAGAATGGTTATGGTGTGTCTTGCATGTTCTTCTACCTTCTATTTATGAGGTGATTTCATAACCTATTTTTCCTTCGTTGGATGCAAATGTGATGCAACTTCCAACACTTTTTTATCCAATTCCCACTTATGTTGAAATGATACACAATTTTTTGTGAGCATTTCTTGGCAAAAATGTCTTTGTAATGTTCCCAAATTTTAGCCTCAAGCTAAAAGGAACATTATAGTTAGCATTATCTCTAGGTAGATGAATAAAATGGGTAGGGAGGCCCATTAACCTATTTATAAGGACGAATAACATTCCTCATGTGAAAAGAGGAAGAATAAGAAGTTGGATTAAGCACCTATAGGTGTGAACAGGATTGGATCATATTGATTCAGCCATATTTGACCAAGTCCACATGCACTGTCTAGATACATTGTATCTCTTTGATGGACTGTGCAGTTTTAATGGAGGACAACTTGCATGAGCTTGGTGGCACATATGGATGGGGCCCATTGTGGAGAGGTGCACTTGATATATATGGAGAGGAGGGCAGCCATTATTATTCATGTTTTGATTATCATTGTTATTGGTATTTGTAGACTTTGCTTCCTCTTGTTGTTTAGCAGGGTTGTAATGCTGTTTAGCACAAGGGTGTTCCCGAGCGGGAATACCTACCTCATCCTCAGGGAAGGAGAGGTTATTTGGGCTAAATTTCCTCATTCCAGCATTTTTTCCAAGCTACCTCCTTCAGCTACAGCGCAGTTTCTGTTTAGAGCTGGGTTGTTTTGCAGGGTGCAGCAAAGGAGGATCTCTTTGAGTCATTTCTGGGCTTGTTTTTCAGTGGATAGCTTGTCTATCCATTGGAGGATCAGCAAGAATGACTCCCGAGCATATTACCACATCTTGTCACTTTTCCAAAGCATCTCTACACTTCTAAAACGTAGTCCCTTGCAGGAACTACGTCATTTTTCAGAGAGCTGCTACATCAAGGTTTAATACCTTGATTTTGGGCTACTTTCCTAGGGAAAGGGCCAACCGTTCTCCCGGAAAGCTAGGAAAATGGATTCTCATCCCTATTGTACTTTATTCAGCTATATTCATGTAATTTTGTGGGAGGTTACATTATTTTGCAGCTGAATATTAAGATCTACGTCTTTTGTGCTTAAGCTTCCAAGAAACCCTTGCCGGGTTATCTTTACATTGTATAAAAGAGGCTAGATCTTTGTTTTTCTCTATGATTTGGAAAAATAAACTCCAAATATGTTGTATATAACATATTGCTACAGAAACCCTCTTACAATCATGCTTTTCTTGCTTTAGAGTTTTCTGTATGGGTTAAGTCATGGTTTTTCAGTGTTTTTCAGCCATATAAGAACAAGGAGATCCGTTTAACTTGGGTAGAATGATTTGTTTTTGCTCCCATTCTATATGTGAGATTTATATTGCATGAAATAATGGATCCAAGTCCCATTTCTCACAGTTATAACGTTATTTCTTGAAATAGCATTTTTATGGTCCAGATCACTACTTTTCCCCCAATTGGAGATAACATATGGAGATATAGTTTTGCTAATATGATCCTAATCTGATGTAAATGTGTTTAATACACATTTAATAAGTAAATTGACACATCTTACATTATTGTGTTCAAATTATTGTTGGATCTCCAACTTTGGAACATCTTAAGGTGTTCTTATTGTTGTAGAAATTCCCTGTTTTGGGATATTACAGTGGTATCAGGGCATAATCTTGGCTCAGCCTATGCATCAAATACATTATTCCATTAGGAGGAGAAGCTTCTCACAGAAAAGAGAAGTTGTGCAGAAGAAAAAAAAGAATGACTCCATTATTTGGAGGAATGAAGGAAGAGAGGATCTCCCTGCTTCTTTTCCAAGCTATGAAGAATATCAAAGAAGATCTCAAGGAGATGAAAGGGGAGGAGTGTAGAAGATTTCTGAGAGGGTTTGGAGCAAGCCTTAGATATTCACATGATGGGTGTGAGCATTCAACCACACATGCAGATCCAGAACGCAATCTATTTCCCACATTTACTGCAAGAAGGATGGAGGAAGAAGATGCACCAAGGGAGGAGACCTTGGGTGACTATTTTCAGGAGTATGAATCTCAATCATGGAGATTCAAGAAGCACTTGAACTTCCAAGAGTTCTACAAAATCAAGGAGGCAAGATCCAACAGCCATGAAAGAAGCAAGAGAGGTATAATATTCCTATCTCACTTTGATGGATCAGCAGAGTGCACAGCCAAAGCTTGGGTAGAAGAGCTAGATTCCTATTTCCATCTACACCAAGTTTCATAGAAGGAGGCCATCAGAGTAGCAGCGCTGCACCTCAAAGGTATGGCCCATGATTGGTGGTTTAATGATTCTACTTCATTTTGTCATGCAAATGTCAAAACTTATGTTGGGTTCACTAAAGAATTGGTGAGAATATTTGATAGGAAACACTGTGAACCATCATTTGTTAAAACAAAAACTCAAACACTTTGCATGAGTTGGAGAGACCTATTAAACCAACTCCACTCCATATTTTTGAAGGGGATAAAAACATGCATGATATTTTGCCAAGGGAAAGATCCCCACTTCTTGAAGAACCCTCTTCTATTTGTGAAGACATGGAGTTCCCTCCTTCAAGAGATGACCAAGATCAAGGGTCTCTTATTGAGGATGATGCATTCTCATAGATGGAAGAAGAGGAGAAGGATCAGCATCAAGGGATGATGAGCATTCAGCCTTATCTATTTCGGGAGGTTTCTTCACATAAGGAGGGGACTTCACTACGCAGTGAAGAGAGGGACAACTTATTCCACTCATATATACAGTCCACTTTAGACTTTGATGTCTCACTACATGGAGGCATTCCACCAGGGAGGCCACCAGATCTACAGTTGATGAGAGACATCTTGTCTTTGGGTTCACCACTCTTGGATTTTGGAGATGTGAAGATTTTGGAGGGAGACTTTGGCATGTGGGATGTCAAAGTAGTAGGCAGCAGCATGAGGAGAGCTTCACATGCCAAATCACCATCGCTGTCTCTTGGGAGGATTGATCCATATTGGAGATCTCAACTCTTGGTAGAGTACTCCAAGGATCTAGGTGCATGTATGATTCTTGATGACCCGGATAGAGAATGATTCTTGATGACCCGGATAGAGATGATGAGTATATGGTGGATGATGTGGTCATCTATTCTTATGGCAGAGTCTTCTTGACTCAAGCTTCTAAGCTCAAGGAGAAGTTGCTTCATGCAGCACATGAGGACTTCCTTTCCATGCATTATGATGCATATCTTTCTTTGGCAGAGGAATTCACTTGGGAGGGCATCCAGCATGACATATTTCAGCATATGGAGAGATGCATAGCCCGGATGGTGATAGAGAGGAGATCACAGCCACTTCCCTACTCTTTGGAGGTGAGGGAAAATTTCTAGTTGAGTCATTTCTGCTCAAGGTCTCAAGTACATGATGGAGGATGTACAATTTCACTTTATGTTTTCTACTTCTTTTCTTTATATGAGCAGCATGTTGTACCAAGAAGGATTGTCCCTTCTTTCATATTATACAATGATGTACTTAGAGCCACCTGTGGCATTAAGATTGGCTATTTATTTGGTGGTTTGTGGGGGAATCCACATGATTCTTAGTGTGCACCATTGGCACCAAATTGTATATTCATGATTCCATATTATGAGATGACTGTGGCAGCAAACAAGTGGCTGGGAAAGCACTTGTTGTACTTAGGCATGGGATGCACTGCGCTGGTTCCATGTGAGGAAATATGATCCACTTTTTGGTTGTCACATGGCAACTTATTTTTATTGGTTTTTGCTTCCATGTATTGAAAATAATTTTATGTTCATGGGAAGCTTTGTTTGGAGAGTGGGATATGAGTTGGAGATGCCCATTGGGAGTATGATTCTCCCTATTTTACATTTTGTATGTTTCAGGAGAAACAATGGGCACACCATGATTGCCACATCACACCTCTTTCCTTCATATAGGAGGAGCCATTGGGAGAACTTGTGTTCTTGGAGGAGGCACTTCATGGTTGACTTATCTTGTGGGGTAGATTGGGCCATTTTTGAAGGCCATGAAATTTCAGCCCAATATCGGCAACCCCCCCATACTTACCATAAATGGAGAGAGAAACTACTTGGATGGGAAAATAGAAACTCTCCATTCAGCCCCAACACATTGCATAAACCCAGGGTTGCAGATTTCTTTCATGAGCTACCTAGAATGGCTCATTTCATTTGGATGATAGCATGGGTGAGAGGGTCACTCATTGAGAATGAGATTTCCCATGTGTATCATCACTCCTACCTTGAGGAGGCCATGGGACAGCAAGAATGTTTCCACTTACACCTTCCACCATTTCATGATGTGAGCCATTTGGTTATGCATCTTTGGGAGGAGACATTGGAGGGCAGATTTGTTGCAGGTTATCTTGAGCAGTGGTGGGGACTATTGATGAGGAGGCCACAAGAGGAGAAGGGGATGAATTTTTCTCTCCCTATATAGTTTCTTGAGGACAAGAAACATTTTGGAGGGGAGGACTGTAATGTTCCCAAATTTTAGGCTCAAGCTAAAAGGAACATTATAGTTAGCATTATCTCTAGGTAGATGAATAAAATGGGTAGGGAGGCCCATTAACCTCTTTAGAAGGAAGAATAACATTCCTCATGTGAAAAGAGGAAGAATAAGCAGCTAGATTAAGCACCTATAGGTGTGAACAGGATTGGATCATATTGATTCAATCATATTTGACCAAATCCACATGCACTATCTAGATACATTGTATCTCTTTGATGGACTACGCAGTTTTAATGGAGGACAACTTGCATGAGCTTGGTCGCACATATGGATGGGACCCATTGTGGAGAGGTGCATTTGCTATATATGGAGAGGAGGGTAGCCATTGTTATTCATGTTTTGATTATCATTGCTATTGGTCTTTGTAGACTTTTCTTCCTCTTGCTGTTTAGTAGGGTTGCAGTGTTGTTTAGCACAAGGGTGTTCCCGAGCAGGAATCCCTACCTCATCCTTAGGGAAGGAGAGGTTCTTTGGGCTAAATTTCCTCATTCTAGAATTTTGGCCAAGCTACCTCCTTCAGCTACAACATAGTTTTTTTTTAGAGCTGGGTTGTGTTGCAAGGTGCAGCAAAGGAGGATCACTTTGAGTCATTTATGGGCTTTTTTTTTCAGTGGAGAGCTTGTCTATCCATTGGAGGATCAGCAAGAAGGAATCCCAGGCATATTCCCACATCTTGGCACTTGGACAAAGCATCTCTGCACTTCTACAGCGCATTCCCTTGCAGGAACTACGTCATTTTTCAGAGAGCTGCTACAGCAAGGTTTAATACCTTGATTTTGGGCTAGTTTCCTAGGGAAAGGGCCAACCCTTCTCTCAAAAAGCTAGGAAAATGGATTCTCATCCCTATTGTACTTTATTCAGCTATATTCATGTAATTTTGCAGGAGACTGTGTTATTTTTCAGCTGAATATTCAGATCTACTCCTTTTGTTCTTAATCTTCCAAGAAACCCTTGTCGGGTTATCTTTACATTGTATAAAAGAGGCTAGATCTATGTTTTTCTCTGTGATTTGGAAAAATAAACTCCATATCTATTTTCTATAACATATTGCTACAAAAACCCTCTTATAATCACGTTGTGCTTGCTTCAGAGTTTTCTGTATGGGTTAAGTCATGGGTTTTCAGTGTTTTTTAGCCATATAAGAACACGGAGATCTGTTTAACTTGGGTAGAATAATTTTTTTTTGCTCCCATTCTATATGTGAGATGTATATTGAATTAAATAAGGGGTAAAAGTCCCATTTCTCACATTTATAACGTTATTTTCTGGAAATAGCGTTTTTATGGTCCAGATCACTGCTTTTCCCCCACTTGGAGATAACATATGGAGATATAGTTTTGCTGATATGCTCCTAATCTGATGTAAATGTGTTTAATACACATTTAATAAGTAAATTGACACAGCTTGCATTATTTTGTTCAAATTATTGTTGGATCTCCAACTTTGGAACATTCTTAAGGTGTTCTTATTGTTGTAGAAAGTCCCTGTTTTGGGATATTACAGTCTTTGAACTTGGAAAAGGATTTTCCTTTCTGGTCTCACTTCCAATTGAAATATTAATTTTCATGAATAATTATTTCCTTATTTGGAACTTAGCTACACATTGGTTACGTGCATGAAAAAATGTGCAAGGAAACAAATTCCAAAAAAATTTATTCAAAACATTATGTTATTTGTAGTCATAGAAAGCCTTCAAATAATCAGGATATTTATACCTTTTATGATGGCTCTTTTTATTATGAACATGGTGAGGAGGACTTGAATTAGTTCTTCCTTTGAATTTTTCATCTCTCTTTGGGGATATTTTTCCATCAACATCATCATTGTGACATGATTAGCCTTCAGCTTGCACGAGTTATTTCTTCACAAATTTCACACTTGAAGAATTCCTTGACACTGAGTTTTTTGAGTATTCTCCAACTTCTTCTTGAACATAGCCTGATACTTCATGTCGAGGTTGTGCTCTCACCTCAACGGGATTAACAATTCCGTGATTATGAATTCCAAGACCCTTACCATTATACCCCATTTTGCTCAACAATTTCATACCAATACTCTTGGTATATTTCTCAAATGATGCAAAAGAAGTATTATCATTTTTAATATAATGAATTATATTTTACCTCATTTTCTTTTTGTGACTCTTGGTCCTCTTCCTAAATCTTAGCCATCTCCTCCTTCTTCTCTTTTGTAGATGAAGTGGTAGATGCATATTCAAGAAAACCACTCTTGTGATTTAACATATAAGCAGTCTTCTTCATTTAACAAAGGTTACACACATCAGTCATCTCATGACCACAAACTTTTTGAGCCTTTGGGGAAGCTTCGATAGCTGAACAATCCCCAGTTTTCTCTTCAATGATATTTTGCAACATCAGGAGCAACTTCTTCTTTTCATCCTCTATTTCTTTTAGCAATATTCTAAATTCCATTTTCTCCACTTGGAGGTAATCATTCATCTCTTCCAATTCTAAGAGTATTTCATGCTACAAAATTTCACCCATGCTTGCAATCTGGCCAGAACATGCTCTGGTACCACGTGATATGAAAATGAAAATCGATCGTCCTCAGACACTTTGCAAGATAAATTTCGGTCTTCAAAAGTTAACTAAGTTTGCAACTTTTCCAACTCTGAATAGTTAAGTTTTCATTGAACTTTAAAGTATGAAACAAAATCATGTGTAATCCAACATGGATAGAAAAAGAAGAAAAATGACTCACACTAAATGTGGCAATAGGTCCTTGTTCTCATTCTGAGATCAAAAAGAACAAAAGAAACTGCTTCATAATGAAGTTTTAAAGTAGTATTTTCTCACCACCATACTGAGAATAGACTGAAAATGGTTGCTCTAATGAAGAAAAAATTGTTGCATATGTGTCTTGAAGGCTAGAAAACCCTCGTTTAGGCTCTTTCCATGCTCAACAAGGTCTCCATGTGGCTTCAAAAATCCAAACACAATCTCTGCCTGCAACATAAAAGGACTTGTCTCTGCAAAATGTCCACTTTAAAGTGATCAAATCACAAAAATGACACTCCCATTGAATTCAAAACACCCTAAAACCCCTATTTAGGCTCTTCTTGTGTTCAAAAAGACTGAAAAATGACCAAGTTAGGCCTCCTGGAACACTTCTTTGCTATCTGTCTTACAAATTGGAAAAAATGACTAACTTTGCGTCGAAATCCACCTTTTCGGTAACAGTCGAGCAACAATTTCACCTGGGACCGATGATGATTCCATCGCAAATTATGCAATTCTTGGCCTCGTTTAAATGCACCAATAGGCCTTAGCGCCAAATTTTATCCCCTATGGGCAGTCATATGGAGACATATGGTCGGGAGTATGTTTAACCACTCGCCCCCTCCGGCTTATCCCCTGTTCCATTGGTCATGTTCATGTCGCATTTAATATGGCCAAGGGTCAGGCTAACCGCCCTCCCCCACTGGTTTAGCTCTATCTGTGGTCATATTCATTGTTGATAGGATCGGGGCCTATTTGATGCCCGCACCATTGTAGCTTCTTTTCTTTCCATCGTGGGTCACATAGTATACACGTAACTAGGGGTCAGGCTAACTTCCCAACCCCTCCCCCCCAAATGTGTTGATGGCATGGGTTGAAATAAAATTGACGACCATATTATAATAAGATTCATTTGTGTGGTGTGGTGGTAAGTCTTTGGTCCATTATGCAGTAGGTCGAGGGGTCGAATCCTGCTGAGGCTAGTTGGCCGACCTATAAAATACTTTTCCAATCATCTAGGGCCACATGGCACCCTCTCATTAGGCCAAGTGGCACCTCCTCATTAGGCCACTTAACAACCAACCACAATGAAATCTCGCCAACTAGCCTTGTATGAACATGTCATGTGTGAGTATGGGATTGGCTCGTCTAACAACGTACCCTTCACAGTCAGTTGATGATGTCAGTTGTTCAGTCTGCCTAGTCAACAAGCCAGCCAACCCTGCAAGTTGATTTTTTAGTTGTTTTCCAAAAACTTCAGAACGTGATAAATTTTGAATACAGTGTCAAATTGAGGTGATTCAAGTGTTGATGGATTCATAACGGCGAGATCTAAAATATGGCCCTAGTTTCGAGTGATTCTGACCTCTTTGATTTTTAGCATATTTTAACCCCCTAGCATTAGGGGAATTTTGAGGTCTAAAATGGACCTCCTAAGAAAAATGTACAACTAAAATAAACTTTATGAGAACCAATAGGATTTAGGATGATGATGTCAACCATGGGGGATGATTCACCATTTTTGGAGTAAAAAATTAAAAATATTAAAAAATAATAAAATAATAAAATTATTTTTTTAACTCGTATTTTCAAATTTTCCTCCTAGTGGCCTAGTTATAACATATCTTGATAGCCTACTAATGGTTAGGTTTTACTACCTCAACTCTTAATGAGAGTTACAATATAGACTCTTCTAGAATCTTCTACATCATAATCATGTGTCTAGCCCCTTTTCTATGAATATGGGGGCTGACGTGGCATCCTCTTGAATTATGGTGGTGAAAACAGAAATGTCAATTTCTAAGTGGCACAACTTTCACGTACATACTCTGATTGAAGAAATTATTGTGTCGTTGTAAAGGTATTTTAATTTATAATAGTAAAAAAATGTGTTTCACTAAAGAGGAAAATTTTACCCCAAAAAATATCATTTAATGCCTCAAAATTATCTTGGAAGGTTTCAGACCCCAATTTTCCAAACTACACCCCACTAGAAAAGTGGTCCTGAGAGCTAATTCCTCCACTTTTTCCACTCTAAAAGCATCAAGATAGATGAAAAAAATATAATAATCCAATCCAGATCAAATTCCTTCCTTATTTTCATTCATATTCTTTTCCATTTCTCTTTTAAGATTTTCTTGAGAACTTGAGAAATCCAACTTTTCAACATACTACCATCCATTCATTAACTTTCTTCTCTAATTGAGATAACCTAAATTTTAGGTCTTCACTTTCTTCATGAGTCAAGGATGAGCCTTCAGTGTATTTAATTGGTGTAGTATATTTCTTTCGAGTCATGTTGGAAACTAATAATAATAACCCTCCTCTTTATTACAACCAAAAAATGAGGGAATATTCTAACGAACAATTAGGTCAATAGTAAGTTATATACCTTAGTTTGGAGAATATCAGAATGGTTGAAGCTTTATTGATATATCTCTGCGATTTAAGGCCTTCTAGATCTGAAAATTTCTTATATGATACTTTGATATGTATTTTTTGCAATTACATAGGTGTGAATTGAATCTGATGAGCCAACTGAAAGTTATAGTAACCTTCCCAAAAAATGTTCATTTTTTGGCCTCTTCTCGCAAGCAAACGTGTATAGCATTCCACGTGTCCAATTTTTGAAATATAATTCTAGCACTTGTACAGAAGGTACTTCTATATGTCTTTTGAGATTCCTAAAGATTTCATAGTCTGAAAATTTTCAGACAAGAAGATATAGTCAAAATAGCAAGCAAACATGTTTAAAATTTATTTTATGATTGTTCAAAAACCTTGACTTGTATAGGGTATAACTCCAAAAGTATAGTGATCCAAATTCTGAAAAGGGAATTATATATTTCTCAAGATTTCTCCTTAATATGATCCAAGCTTCACTTTATGAAACCTAGCAAGAATTCCAAACTGACCTGTTTGAGACTAAATTTTGGAATATTAATAAACCCTAAATTCCTTGGAGTATATATCCAAAAATATAGTGAACCAAGAACTGGAACTTGGACCAGATGTTCACTGTGATTTCTCCTCAATGTGGTTGAATTTTCATGGTATGAATATTCACATAAAATATTTATAGAAAAAAAAAAATCGAATTGACCTATTTGAGACATAAATTAGGAGCCTTCAGAAACCCTAACTTCCTTCGATCATATCTTTGAAAATATAATGAAGCATGATCTAAAACTTGAATCACAGATTTATTGGGATGTATCCTAAATCTTCTCTAGGTTTCACCATTTGAAACTACACAAAAAAATAAGTTATAGCGGAAATTCCACAATGACTTGCTTAAGCAACAAAACTCTAAGATCAAGAGCTCTGATACCAAATGTTATGATCCTTGCATCTTATAAATGGTAAGAAATCAATAATTACAGTCCACTTCGAGTAGGAAACATCCTTATACAATAAATGCAGTGGACAAGATAATAGTTGATGATCCTAAGATTAGGTCTCCTTAGTATAATGGGAGACAAAGAATAAAATTATATTAAAATGGGACCATTAGGGTTCTAGCCTACATAACAATATAACAATAGAAATGTAATCACTTATCATTAGGGCTTAATAAGGGGTTTTTTTGGTTAACATGGGGTTTATATAGGGCTTAACAAGAATATACAACTTTTTCAGTACGAATAATTTTTTCACCAAAGACTTCGATTAAAACAAAGCCCCTAACTTGTTCCATAATGTCTTTGTTGTAGCTTCTCCTGAAAAAATTAGTAATTCTATATCCAAGAGGCACACCCATATTATATTCTTTGTCTTCCAATCCAAATTGGTTCATTCTTCCATCAACATATTTGTTGGTGCAATACATGAATTCATACCAATCCATTGATTTTTATCTACCAAAAAATCTCCCATTTTGAACTTCCATAGTTCAAAATTCTACCTTTTTAATTTCTCAATCTCTATCTTTGAACTACTCATATTTCCTTTCACCGAAAGAATCAATACTGTAGACTTCCCACTATAAGAAGGCTTACTACAAGCCTAGGCCAAAACACTTAGCTACAAAGGCATCCCTTTTAAGCTACACTTATCTAATTCCAAATGTCAGTTTTTTACTCTAAACAATTAATTTTTGCAAGCATATTCTTAATAAAAATAGAAAATATGCAATGGATCACACACACATACAATATGTATACCATGCAACATGCATAAATCTCAATCCATTAATCCTAAATTCAAATACAAAACCATGTGTTAAACCACCATGTGTCACAAAACCACTAAAAATAGAAATTCCATGTGCTGAAAATGCTAAAAATTCATGCAGAAAACACCAAAAAAAAACCATTGAAGGTAGCCTATGACTCCCTCATTGAATTTGACACATACTAATCATACATAAAACTAATTACACCTTACATACTAATTATACATCAAACTAATCATGCAAATAATATAACACATACACAATAACATTATAAAAAACCAATTAATAATTTATTAACAAAACTTTTTTATTGAAAAAAAAATTAAATTTATTATAACACAACCTTTTTTACTTGGCATTGGTAGGTCTACAAGCACATAGATGGGCATAAACAAGATTATCAACATGAAACATTCATTGAAGTTTAAATCTTATATTTCGAGGACACTTTTTTCCACAGTATGAGTTTATAGTATTTTTTACGAACGTGATATCTGACAACAACTGGATTTATATTTATGTATGTAGTTCATGCTATATGACAACAAACTACATAGAACATTTTTTTCATATATGATGGTTTGGACTTTGGATACAAGCAACTACTATTTTTTTTTATTTTTTTTTGAATAAGACTAAATCTATTAAAATAAGAAACATATAGTACAATCAAGCTTGCATGCAAGCGTAGCTGAAAAGCAAGAGAGTTGTAGGTGATAGGCTATCAACCTCGCTTCTGGAAGACAAGCAAGGAATGAGCAAAGGAGAACATAGAAATGCAGAGAAGCTGGATCTAAACTGTGGTGTCTACGCAGAGTGGGCAGACACTGCCAAACGACATTTTTTCCCTTTTTTCTTGCATACTTTGACCCAGCCAGTGGAGTTTGGATGAGCCATAACAAGATGAAGACTATTCTGCTCTGGGGGCGGAATGTCCTTATCGGAGTCAGAGGACGAAGAGACATGAGAACGTTTCTGAGTAATCAGCGAGGTAGAGGGGACTGCCGGACTGGCTGAGGGAGCTTGCAACGGAATCTCATCATTCTGCCCATCTGCTTCAATTTCCTCCTCATCCGAGCTGGAGAAGTCTGAATCATCCATAGGGGGAGGAGGAGAACAGGGCTTCTAGCTCTTGGATTTGGGTTTGCGATTCAGATTCTTCTTTTTGTCGAGGAACTGAGAACATGCATTCTGGAGGTGCCTCGTTTGGTGACAATGGCGGCAACGGAAGGCTGTATTTTCATAATCTAAGGTTTGTGTCCAATGGAAATCTCCAATCTTGAGGTTGATCTGTTCCGGCAGTCCTTTGCTGATATCTATTTCCGCACATATTCTGTCGTAGGTGTAGAGTCCATTCTCCCTTCTTGAAGAATCTATAGCGAGAAAGTGCCCTAAAGTGTCTCCAATGGCAATGAAGACAGAGACATGCCATAGATCCGCCGGAAGATTCGAGAGCCTGACCCAAATGGGGAGTTTGGTGATGACAGCAGTGGAAGGGTCGAAGTCTAAAAACCAAGGGGTGAGGAAAAGCCCAGCCGAACCCCAGAACCAAGGGCCTCCCGTTAAGGCTTTCTGGTAGTCTTCAATTAAGTCACAAGCAGCTACTATTTATGTTTATGATGATAAATTTTATTTCAGGGCTAGTTTGTATTTAGCGTGATTTTTTTGTCTTCTTGGTCCTAGGGACAACGACTGAATGCACTTTTACATTATAGAAAGTTAGGAAAACAAAAACAAAAGAAATATATTTTTTTAAGTTAGAAAAAGTCTTATTATACTTAAATTTTAAAAAAAACAAATGAAACTTTTAAATTATTTTTTATTTCAATATAACTACTTTAAAAATAATAATGCTCATGATAAATAGTATAAAATATTGAATTATAAAAATATAATATTTTCTAAAATCTTTATAAAAGAATAATATATTTTGTATTAAAAGAATGAAAAGACTATAATTCTGTAACATATTCTATGTTAAAGAAATTAAAAAACTTTCACTCGCTTATATAGTTATTTAAAATAAATTAAAAAACCTTTTTATTATTCTAATACCTATTTTAAATATTAATTTTCATATATCTTTTTCTTTAAAATTAAAAAAATACATTTCTAAAGTTTACTTATTTAATTTCAAAAGAATTACAAATTAATTAATTAATTAATTATATTAAATTTTTATTTATTAATCTAAATTCAAAATTATAATTCTAGCAGGGGTTTTGAATGTCATGTGAAAATTGTGTATTAGGTTTTTTTTATTGGGTGATAAGGATAGAAGAATGTTTTCATGGGTTATATGGGATAAAATCTCATTTCTAAAGAAATAGGGAGGATTTGGTTACATGGAATAAAATTTCATTACTAAATAAATGGGGAGGATGAGTTCTGAAGAGTCTACTTGCTTTCGCAAAGGCACTTGCAGCCAAGGTTGGATGGAGGTTGATCATCCCTAAGATTTTATGGATGGATTTAGCTTGCAGGAAGTACATTTATCTGAGATCAGTTGTTGGATGGATTAGGTCTCCAGACAAAAAGGTTCCAAAAATGTCAATCATTTGGAAAGTTGTACTCTCGGCGTTTCAAGTAGTGGAAGAGGGTTTGGCTTGGAAAGTTGGAAACAGAGAGAAAGTTTTGATTGGAAAATACCCTTGGGTGGGTTGTGGGGATGCTTTCCGTCTTCCAGGGGATTTGATATAACTTCTTCATTCCCAGGGCAGACATTCTCTCAATGAGGTTGTTGATCCTTTAAGATCATCAATATGGGCCCAAGGTTGATGCTTTGTGCAACAACTAAATCTGGCAAGGGATCAGTGGGAGAATTGGCATAATTATACTTTGGTTGTTAACGCTGTCCACGTGTGCATCAATGAGGATGAGGATGATTCACTTTTCTGGATCCATTATTCTAAGGGGAAATATACTCCAAAATATGGGTATGTTTATATCAGCGGGTTTAAATAGCCAAGAGTGCAGGTCTGGTGGTGGAATCATTTTTGGAAGCTAAAATTTCCCCCTAAATATCGTATATTCATGTGATGTTGTTTGGAAAACAAGGTTCCTACATGGGATCACCTTTTAAAGCAAGGATTGCATGGACCGAACTAGTGTGCTCTGTGCAAGAGTGTTATGGAATCAGTACAACACCTATTCATCGAATGCCCTTTTTTATGGAAGTGTGGACTCTAATTAAAGAACAAATAGGCGGAACCATAAATTGGGTTGGGGATACGGTTCAGGAAGCTTGGGAGGTATGGTGGGATCAGATCAACTTGAAACAACTCAGAAATTTTCCTCCTCTAGTACACTGGGGAATTTGGATAGCCAGAAATAGAGATATATTCAAAAACCAAACTTTTATTCCTGATAAAGTGGTGGAAGATGTGTGTTCGATTTATGAACTCCTCTCTGTGAAAGAAGATACACATGTTCCTTGGATTATTGTCCCTGAAGTGATTGACCATTCCTTCTCATGGGTATATTTTGATAAATTTGCATTAGATAATGGATCATGCAAAGGATGGGTGGTTCTTTACTAACATGAAAACCATATATATAAGCTCCATAGTGGATTGGGGAAAGGAAAAAATAACTATGAGGAACTTCTCAGCTTAAAAATTTTGCTCCTTTTTGCCATCGAAAAAGATATCCATACTCTACAAATATTTGGTGACTCATTGATCATTGACAACTGGTTCAGTGGTGCGCAACGTTGTCACATACACACATTAATTTGGATTTTTTAGGAGGTTTGTTTGCTAAAACAACATTTTAATCGTATTTCTTGTAGACATACTCACAGGGAGTGGAACACATAGGTAGACTCTCTCTCTATGGGTTATGCTCAGGCTATGGGATTCTGGGAACTCGGTGAACAAATAGATGGTATAGTTACATAATTTTTCATAGACCTTTCATTGCGAGACTTCAAATCAATGATTCGGGGGTAGCTCATATATGATCCTCTTTTTTTTTTGCCATATACAAGTTCTATATGCTTTCAGTATTTATCAGTATAGTCTTCCTATGTGATTTCTTTATATAGCTATAATGGTTAGACTCTTATGTATAAGTCGAACAATCATATAGATGCTTTTAGTCGGTCACAGTTATGGTCTTATATCTGGTTTTGGTATGTCTCTCGGGCTTATGGAGAGATACAGTAGTTTTTTTATCAGAGACAATCTTTACTTTTCTAGCATGCTAAAAGCACTTGCATATGTAATTTAAATTTTACTAATAAAATTACATAATTTTTTCTTAGGGAAAAAGTCTAAATTCAAACTTATACATATTTTGATCTATTATTGATCATCACAAAAGCTAGTTAGGCTATTTTATTTTTGTGCAAAGCTGTCATATATGAAGTATGAGACTTGCATCCCTATCATGGTTCTATCTTGAATGTGTGACAAGTAATCAAAGTTACATGGTTTTAGAAGATGAATGTTTTTTCCTTTCCAAAGGTATTGAATTTTCTACTCACCTCAAAGGAATAAATGTAGTACTTCCTCATTAGTCTTCTTCACCTCCTTGCCCATTGCTTTTCTTTACAAATTCTAATCTAAAATCGTGACCATATTGCTTTGATATTTTGTTAATGCTATTTTCAAATTTATATAGAAATCCTTCACATTCATACCTATGGTTTCTTTTTTTAAAGTAGTTGCAGAGCCTCATGATTGCCTCATTTTGACACTTTCTTACCTATTTTTCTTCTTTTTGACCATCATCATCAACTCAAATAAGCATCAAACTACAATTTTTTGACATGGTAAGGTATTTAATTGACTTGTCTTTCATATTTAATAATGTTCCTTATTATTAAGTTAATATTTGTATTAGTTACGGAATTGACATGATTCTGCAGCTAATTTTTGTTTCTGTAGCCAACTCCATGGTTTACTAGACTCTGAGGTGCCAACTAAGTGAAGAAGTATATGGAGAGGTGGGGATTGATCTCCTCAAGGATTTCCTCCTATTCATCTGAGCCAGATCACAAAGGAAATCGTTCGATTGCTGTGAAAATTTCAGAATTTACTAAACAAAAATCTCACAACAGTAGTCTAATTTACTTCTCCTATTTTTTTTATTAACTTAACAAGTTAATTTTCTGAATAATACAAGAAAAACATCGAAGTAAATACACTGCTGACTACACAAATATACATATCAAGTACTGAAGAATTAAGCACATTCGACAAAGGACACACAAATGTTTTTAGACAAATGTCCCTAGAAAAACCCAATGCTGGAAAACCAGTGCAGTAACTCTTGCGGGTTTTATTATTATACAGATTTCTGAATACAAACTAGGGTATGAGTAGTGGTTTACCGAACAAAGAAAATCCCGACAAAAGTACCTCTATCTTTGGAGACAGATATTATGGTTGATTCAGCTCGGAATGAAGAACCCCACAGGTGCATATGGAGTCCCTAGCAGGCTCTGCTGTAATATTCCTTTTTTTAGTGTCACCTATGACAAGGTTAGGTTGGACTTCCAGAGTTAGGAGCAAACAAGTCACTGGTACAGGTTAGTGCCATCAGCGGGCTCAGGGGATTTTTGGAGGAGTTTTGAGGAGTTTCTATGAGGTCCGGTGGCATTCGCTCGATATATTCCATCATTCGAGTAGTTTTCCTTTCATTCCGGTGCACTCCGACAACTTTCGGAAAATTGAGTTATTACTAGGCCTAAGTCAATTAATTATGCCTAAGGTGGCATTTCGGGAGGAATTCTTAGCAGAACACCTTAGTGTAATAGCTCGTTGGAACCAGGATGAGAAGATCTACAGGATGGGATGGCTAGGAGTGATTTTCAGTGACATGAGGAGGCATGGTGGTCAAATGACCATTTTCCTACATTAAAAAGAATATTTTAATTAAAGGAAATGTGCTCAATGAATAAAATAATAATAAAATAAGGCTCTAGAAGGATCCAGGAGATTTATAAAAGAAAAGGAGGAGGTCATTGAGGGATATATTTGGATTAGATCATTTTATTATGTGAGAGGTTTGAGACGTGTTTCTCTACTTCAGCCATAGCCCTAGGACGGAAACCCTCGGGTGATTAGTAAGTGTTGGACGAAAACCCAACTCTCTTGAGGAGACTTCATTCAGAAGTTTCGCAGTGCTTCAGGATTAGTGTGAATATCATTCAGATCTTCAATTTGTGCTTCATTATCTTCAGTGGTTCAATGACAATGGTTACTGGAGGGAGAGTGCAACAGTTCAGTTTTGGAGGCCAACGCAGTGCAGCAATTCATCTTGGTGGTTAGTTTTCCATCTCAGCTCTTTTAACTTAGATGTATTTGTAACCCCAGTTATTATTCATAATAAAAACACTGAGATTCTTCATATTCGATGTGTTAATGGATTGCAGTGCTTATGTGTTTTATTTTACATGGCAATCTTTTGTTTATTAATTCGATAATTTTATGGTAAAATGCTGGATTAGCAATATTTAGGAAAAAATTGTGAAATGTCCCATTTGGGGATATTACAGTGGTATCAGAGCCTCCATCTTGGCTAAGCCTATGTGTTTTCCATTTTCGATTGCAGCTATTTTGGTTAAAAGGGCCTACACAGTGATTGGAGGAGGCTCATTTGTGGGAGCTACATTGGTGGGATTTTAAAGCTAAGGTGTTGGGAGATTGATAGGAGAGCCATTTGTGGAGGTTGGTTGGGATTTTTGGAGAGCAGTGATTGACAGTAGTAGCTAAAGTGCCAGAAAACGAAATTGGAAGAGGGTCAAACTACAAAGGGTCATGTTTAGAAGGTTGGAATTGGAGGAAACCCTTTTCGGTTTTTTCTGGGTTTTGAGCAAGGATCATCTTCCCAAATTCCTATAATTTTTTGAGTAGTTTTCAGTGGGTAAATTAGAGGCCGAAGTCATGCATTAGTGTAGCCTTTAAGCAGCAATGCAATTTTTGGAGGAACTTGCTATTGGGGTCAATCGTGATTTGGAAAAAACCATTTATGGGTTTTTCTAGGTTTTGTGAAAGGAGTATGCGGTAAAAAAATTCAGAATTTTTCAGGCGATATTCGTTCTGAAATCGTCATTCTTATAGCAGGGTGAATTGCTAGTTTAGCTGAGATTTCACACTATTTGAACATTTTGGGTCAATCATAATTAGCCCAAAACATTTATAGGTTTTGTCTGCCACGGGTCAAGGAGTTGGCTCCTAATTATTTGGCAGCTAGTAGGGAAGGAGTAAGCTTAAATTTGGGTCCCAAGTGACCGGTCGTATTTGCCAAAATAATTTCTAGGTTTTTTCTGGGTTTGTGGTGGAGAGCCCAAGATTAATTCGGCAGAATTTTCTGCGCACTTTTGGAGGCTCAAACAAGGGTTCCTTCCAGACAACAGTTGCTGAATTTCCAGAGTCAGCACATAGCTTGAGGTGAGATCATTTCCTTGTATCTGCGGTAACATTTTTCTCACCTGAGATTGTTTAGATTGTTTTGCTAGGATGAATTCATCTTGTTGTGAAATAATCATTTTTCTAGAGCCCAATTTGTGCAAAAATCTTAGAAAAAACTTTAATGACTTAGAAAGAATTCAGTACCAACTACAATTTGAAAAATCACTTGCACAAAGTGCTTCAAGCTGCAATGCTTCCTTGGATCAAAGAGAAAAACCAAACAACAAACCCTTTTCAAAGGGGATACATGCCATCCTACAACTAGAGAAGATAAGGGATTTGCAAAAAGAGTTTGAGGTAGGGAATTGGCTCTTTGCACTTGGATCTGACTTGAAGAACCTAAAGATGACTGCAAAAACTTTCCTTAATTTGGAGAAGCTAGAATCACATCTTCCTAAAGTGAGCCAATCAGATGTGAGGGTCATAAATTGGGCACTCAAACCAATAATGCTTGCTTTGATTCATCCAATATTCTTGGAACATCCTTGTGAAGGAGTGAGACTTATAGTAGTTTCTTGTCTCAGTGAGATTATCAGAATAACTTCACCTATTCTTCCTTATAATGATGACATTATGCGGAAAGTTTTCCAACTAATAGAAGAGAATCTTTAGGATCTACATAACATCTGGGGTCTTTCCATTAAGAAAAGGATCAAGATCTTAGAAATCATGGTTGGATTCATGGGTAACAATGATGGCATTTGCAGGATGTTGCAGACCAGGTTGTTAACCATTTGGAGGAGAGAACAATTGGTTTCACCTGTTTCTTATAAACTGGTTGAGAGTTTGGTTGAGAAAAACATTGGGTGTTTCAGGAGAGTGTTAACCAGGGAGGAGCTACTCCAATTTGGTGGATCAGGCAGAAAGAACAAGTTGAGGAGGAAGGGACTTTGCTTCATCTGCAAAGAAATTTGGGGGCCTGATCACTCATGCTTGAGTGATGCAGATGATGTGGAAGAGGAAGAACAGGAGGACATTCCTTATGTATGCCAGGATGAGGACTCTTCTTCAAATGAGTCCATGGGACCATATGAGGATGCTTCTGGGAAGCGAGAGCAGTCATGTGGATTTGATGACAGTAGGCTAGAGTTGTATTCTAGTGTGCAGGGTGAGCAGTCAGGGGACTCTATGGGAGATACTCAGGGTGATGAGTCACTTGTGACGATTCAGCCAAAGTAGCATATGATGGAGCATGAGTTAGCAGAGGAGGAGTTTCTTCACATCATGCATGATAGTCCTTTGCGGGAGAGCTATATGGGGGCTCACATTGAGTCTATGATGGATATGCGGCTAACCTTGGGGTCATACATTGAGGAGGAACAGTCAGATGCACAAACATCGGGTATGGTGACAGTAGTTGCAGATCCATATCCTCTGGAGCTGTTGGAAGTTGATGGGATAGTTCTGTAGGGGGCTAGTAGACAGCAGGAGCATGACATTCCTAATCAGGAGAGAGAGGAGTTATTGGAGATGGTGGAGCATCCATATTTGGGCCGACACACTGATGAGGTGTAGATAGATGCACATGCAGTCAGGCAAGGCTGCAATACTTTCAGGGAGCTACATCCTCCAGGAGTACATCGACGGGGCTTGTAGCATATCTAGCCCACTTTGGCACTTTATAGAGAGAGGGGCCTTCCTCTATAGGCAGATCTCGTCGGCAAATGGGATAGAGCAGCATGAGTTGAGTACGAGGTGGCAAGAATGTTCCAGACATGTTCCGTATGTAGTTGTCACTACCTTGGATCCTTCTTCCAGGATAGATTGGCGAGAGATCATGAGTTGGTACCCTCTTGATGGTACGATCTTCTTCGTAGGGAGCATAGCGAAGCAGGGGCCCTTACACATGACAGATGTTATAGATTCCAGTTGGCAGTGGGACACAGGTCGACATTTCTTCAGCATTCCATCCTGACTTCAGGAGAGCAGGATCAGCGTTGGATTGAGTCAGGGGTTGGATTGGAGGGAGGTGATGAGTTGGTACGCAGTTGGTGGGGCGGCTTATACAGTTAGAGGTACAACACAACAGGAGCTAGGGGGCATTCATGTTTGTTGGCGGACTTCACTTCATGGAGCATCAGGTATAGCTAGAGGCAATGCGCAGTCTGAGCTAGGGGACTTGGGCGATGATTGGCCATGGTGACGTTGCGATCCGGGAGGATCAATTGATGTCAGTTATAGTGAGAGATTAGTTTGGGATCCCGACATTGAGGGGTCTGTTTCGGGTGACTTGACATGGGAGCTTACCAGCACCCAGGTGTTTGTATGGGATCCGGGCATTTGGTCTCAGTTGCATCGAGCCAATAGGGTGGCTCACATATTTGGATTGCTTGAGGGCAAGCAATCTTGGGGCAGAAGGTCTGTAATATTCTTTCTTTTGGTGTCACCTATGACAGGGTTAGGTTGGACTTCCAAAGTTAGGAGTAGATAGGTCACAGGTACAGGTTGGTGTCATCAGCGGGCTGAAGGGCCTTTTGGAGGAGTTTTGAGGAGTTTATATGAGGTCCGGGGGCATTCGCATGATATATTCCATCATTCGAGTAGTTTGTCTTTCGTTCCGGTGCATTCCAACAACTTTCAGAAAATTGAGTTATTATTAGGCCTAACTCAATTAATTATGCCTAAGGTGGCATTTCGGGAGGAATTCTTGGCAGAACACCTTAGTGTAATAGCTTGTTGAAACTGGGACAAGAAGATCTACATGATGAGATGGCTAGGAGTGATTTTCAGTGACTTGAGGAGGCATGGTGGCTAATTGACCATTTTCCTACATTAAAAATAATATTTTAATTAAAGGAAATGTGCTCGATGAATAAAATAATAATAAAATAAGACTCTAGAAGGAGCCAGGAGATCTATAAAAGAAAAGGAGGAGGCCATTGAGGGATATCTTTGGATTAGATCATTTTATTATGTGAGAGGTTCGAGACGTGGTTCTCTACCTCAGCTGTAGCCCCAACACGGAAACCCTCGGGTGATTGGTGAGTGTTAGACGAAAACCCAACTCTCTTGAGGAGACTTCATTCAGAAGTTTCGCAATGCTTCAGGGATTGGCGTGAAGATCATTCATATCTTCAACTTGTGCTTCATTATCTTCAGTGGGTTCAGTGACAGCTATTGCCGGAGGGAGACTGCAACAGTTCAGTTTTGGAGGCTAGTGCAGTGCAATAGTTCATCTTGGTGGTCAATTTTCCATCTCAGCTCTTTTGGTTCATATGTATTTGTAACCCCAGTTATTATTCATAATAAAAATGCTGAGATTCTTCCTATTCGATGTGTTAATAGATTGCAGTGCTTATGTGTTTTATTTTACATGGCAATCTTCTATTTATTAATTCGGTAATTTGATGGTAAAATACTGGATTAACAATATTTAGGAAAAATTTGTGAAATGTCCCATTTGGGGATATTACATCTACGCTAACACTGCATCACCCTTTCAGTGTGGCTACGTCACCCTTTCTGATTTGCTGAATATGAACCCGATCTGGCCCTCTGAAACCTTAGCGCTGCCCTTTCCGACTCTGCGTCGGCTCCTCTAAGCCTGTGTAACCCCTCTGGGCCTGCGTCACCCCTGTTGGGCCGGCGTTGCTCCTCTATTTTTTATCTGTCTCTTTGCTATTGTATTCTCGGCCTTGGATTAGAAATCCCATTACCGAACTTCTCTTCGCTACACTACAAGCTCACTCAAAAATTCTCAGCAAACCGCGCCCTAAAATTTCGACTTAGCTCAAGTGGTGCCACTCTGTGTGTGTTCTCCAACTGACCCCAAGTCTTCCTTTAATACTTTTCATGTTGAACATTCAACAGTCATGATCTAATCTCTAATCGACGACTAAGATTAGAAAAGACTTGATCCTCGACACTTAGAACATTCTCACCCACATGTTTAAATTAATTCACTTTAATTATTTAAAATAATTAAAGTGAATTAATTAATTAAAATAATAATTATTTGAATAACTTAAGCTCCTAGTAGAATTTCTCCAAATGATTTCTGAGTCTTGGAGAACTCATGTGTCCTAGCCCCTCCACAAAGTTTCGGAGCTAGAGCACATCCGATGCTACCCAAAAATCAACAATTGCTTGGTCAAAGGTGTGGCTCAACATGTTGTTGAACAGGCGAACGAGAGTCTGAGACGTTCAGGCATTCATGATTTGCTTTGCCAAATAACAAATCGTGAATAGGTGATATTTTGTTATTTTTAGAAGTCAAAATTAGAGTTTGTTTACCTTATGTAGGCATGACAACCTCGAACAGTTATGAACATGGGCTTTTATAAATATTTGTGCAAGCAAACCTAAAAATGAGTGGTGTGTAATTTTTGATGTGATAGTGATGTGTTACATCCTCTGTTTTTATCCTTTTTAATGAAGAAATGCTTTGAAAATTCGATGCGTAGCTTACTGTTCGTGTGAAGCTCTGAGACCGTCTGTTTGAGGAGGGCCTTTGCAAACAGTGAAGGTTCTCCATTTTTATGTTTTCTTTTTATCATTTGATGTAGTTGTTTTCGTAATTTCATTTTATCATTTGATGCAGTTGTTTTCATAGTTTTCTTTTATCATTTGATGTAGTTGTTTGCATAGTTTCCTTTTTATTATTTGATGTAGTTGTTTACATAATGTATGATCATTCTTAAATAGTTAGTGTTTCCTTTTGAATTGTCAATTGTTGAGTAATTATTCTTCATAGATTTCTACATAGTTTTATTTCAAAAGCATTAAGTGATTTATTTTAGAGCATTGAGTGATTTCTTTACAAGTTTATGAGTGATTTATTTCAAAACATTGAGTGATTTCTTTACAAGTTTTCATTTCCATGATATTTCATTTTAACGTAGGAATGAGAAGATGTGTGGTTTCCATTTCTAGAATTCAATTTTGTCTTTAAGTAAATGACTATTAGAACAATAGAACAATAGTTAAGTAATTATGTTTGTAGAGACTAACAATAGATTGGTTAAGTTCTGCTTTAGTTCTATTTTGCAAGAGTAAAAATCATGTTGATTCCATTAGGAGTAAGAAAAATCTAGGAATTTAATTGTGATTTAAATACATCAATTTCATTAGGAACATAAGAATAAAAACCATCCTTAAAAACATAACCATCACATCAATAAACTGAATTAATAAAAAGAGACTTCTAGCATATATAGTGCATTTGCACTGCGCAAGTTTACCAACTCCGATCAATAATTTATGTAAGCAATTTAAGACCATTAAATTAACAAACAGTAGCTTTTCAAATTAGTTTTATGTGACCTTTAAAAATATTACTTTGCTCTGTTTATTAATCTAAATTGCTAAATATATTGTTTTGATATATTTATTAACGTAAAATCCAAGTTTATTTAAGAGAGAGGTCTTTAATTATTCGTCTATACATACATCTAACTTCCCATTTTTTTTAAAAGTGACCTTCAAAAAGAATTAAAATGTACTTTATTTGGCCTTGAAAAGTACCATAGTTATTTGTTGAAAAGTATGATAGTTATTTGTTGAAAGATCTATACCGATCTTTTAAAAATGTGCTTTATGTTTGTAGATTCACTCGTGGTCTTTTAAAAATGTGATTTATGTGAACTCATTTTTATAATTTCAGATTAATCATATCCGAAAGACAATTTCATTATTTATATAGATCACAAAAGTCTAAAATCTAAGACAATATCATTCTATATAGATCACAAAAGTCTAAAATCTAATAATGTGTATTTATATTTGTAAAACTTTTATTAATTCAAAAACAATTTCATTATCCATATAGATTACAAAAATCTAAAATCCAATAATGTGTATTTATATTTCTAGAATTTTTATAACCTAAAAAAACTAGGAAAAACAATAAATTATTAAGTTGCATATGATGTGTTTACATGAAATCAAATGTTTTAAAAATGGACGAGAAAAACATACAAGTGAAGTTAGGCTTGTGTTGAGATGAGAAAAAATGCTTTAAAATTTAGCCAGAAAACATACAAATGTTAAGTTTATATCAATATGGTCCTCATTGAAAAAGACTATCTAAGAAAATACAAATACAATATGCAAATACAGAGTTAGACTGTCCTAAGACTCTACTATGCCAGACCATACTAAATCTCTGATTTGGACTTATACCAGACTCTGTATAAGAGGCTTGGAGTTCAAGGTTGAATGCAGTCCTCTGGCTTTGCTTCAGCTCTGATGAGAACATCATCTGAGATAGCTTGATCTGAGGGGAGAAGCCGATCACTAATTGTGAGGAGAAGGGCTCGGGTTTTCCATGACTTCATCTCTGCTTGTGTAGCCAACGCGAACATTGAGGCCATCAACGTTATGCACCTCTGTTGCCAGTTCGTTTTCTGCTTCCTTAACCTCGAATTTTCGCGTTCAAGAAGTGAAATCCTTTTCCTCATCTCCTTCAAACTTGAATTTCCACTGTCCAGCATGGAAACCCTATCCCCTGTCTCTTTGAATTTGGCCGAGGAGGAGCCGATACTCTGGATCTTGTGCACACATCCCTTCAAAGATCTCCACAACCAGCTACTTCCTGTACATCAACACCCATAAATGAGTCGAGAGAAAAAGTGAAATGAAGAGAAGGAAGAAATTTATATGTGGAAATGATTAATTAAACCCACCTGGAAATGTTTTCAATGCGATTTCTTTTGATAAATGGCCTGCACAGGACCACACGGCATGTCGTAGTTTCTTTGGATCTGGCGTCCACTGCTTAAGCTGGGCCGGAACATCAATTCTCACAGTTTTGCGGATCTTGCCAATTTTGGGAGCTCCCCAACGGATGAAACCCTTAACCTGCATGATCCCCTTTCTCTCTGTGTGTACAACAAAAACTAAACCCTCCTGCAATGACGACAGAAAACTCTCCTGCTCTGCTGCTCTTCACTTCACAGTTTTGCCGATCTTGCCAATCTGGGAGCTACCCAGCGGATAAAACACTTAACCCACATGATCCCTTTCTCTCTGCGTGCACAGCAAACACTAAACCCTCCTGCAATGACCGCAGAAAACTCTGCTGCGATTCACTTCACTTTCACCTAGAAGTCTTGTATCTTTTTATAAACTACAGAGCAGTTCCTGGGTTCTTGCAATCAAATCAAATCCACATCACCATTGTTTGTTTAATTGAGGTGGGTAGAGCTGGAAAGGTCTGGGAACAACCATCCTGGCAATCCTCACACTATTTTATATATATAACCCACTTACCTCACACTATTATATTTATATATATATATATATATATATAACCCACTTACGAAGGTTGTAGTCAAAGGTTGTTTTCTAGTTTTGCAAATTTGGTCTGAAAATCATGGTGGTGGAAATTTATGTTAGATTCAGGAATTTTTTTATAAATGTAAGATATAGCGGTCAAACTTCAACATTTTTGATGCAGTGTTGAATTCATTTTCACCATCAAAAACATGATTCAAACATTGCTCAAGTTAGATTTTTGAAATTTTTTTAGTCCAATTAAAACTACTTTTAACTGTCCAGACAATTCCTCAACCTCGAAGCCAACTTCAAAGTCTCCATACCTAACTGATCTCATATGTCTTCTTCCTTTATTTTTTCAACTTTACTAGATTTAAGTTGATCTCATTGTTCTTGATGTCTCAAATATTATGAATAGTTCAACTTCTTTCATAAAATTTGAACTAATAATTTAATTATAATATGTTTCATAGGTAAAAAAATTACCTATCTTGTATTGCTATTTTTTTTAATCTTCTCCCCTGTAATCCTAACCTAAAAAGAGGTGTACATGGCCTGTCAATTACTGCACTAATCATTAGCAGAAAACATTGTTGGAGCCTTTGATTTCTAGTAGATTGGATACACCTGGATTGTATCCACAAAAATTATGTTCAATGTTTGATTGGATGTGGTGGATAGATTATTGCCTTTACAATATATCCTTCCCTGCATACCTGTTAACAAAAATTAGAATCCATTACTGTGGATCAAGAAGAAAGCACACATCCTTTTTCGCTAAAGCACGCTAGCATTTTAAGAGGTAGCATTGTATGGAGACATGGCCCTATTTGCGTTGAAACTTTTTTCTCACGCTGCAATAGAAGCGTGATTGGAGGACCATTCTCTTAACTATTAGTGATGGATTGTTTTATTGAGTAGTTTAAGTTTTCAATATTAAAAACATATATTTGGGCCATTTTCTTAATTATTAGTGATCTAATTTGTTCAAAGAAATATCCAGGAAACTCTACATTCAAAAACTATGTGTAAATAATAAATGTTAGAATTTCAATATCTAAAAGTGTAATTTTTATTTTTAGTATTGTAATTGTTTTTAAAATATACATTGGGAAAGGAAATGGGTGGCATGCCAAATAAGTGAGAGATATATTAAGAATAATAAAGAAAAATAATCAGATATCAATGTCAATGTTAAGTACATATAGTATTAAATCTAGAAAATATATCTCACTTGTGAGGAGTAATAGCCTAATCACTTCCACTTCCACTTCCACAAACTAAGCTCATTTTTATTAACCAGTATGAAATGTGTGTTTTACCGAGCTATACACTTCTATCCTAAAGCTAAAAATATACTAAAGCAAAATAACAAAAATTTAAAAATATAAGAAGTTTTTTTATTAACAAAAATTTAAAAATATAAGAAGTTTTTTTATTAACAAGAATTTATATATTTTTTAATTACTTTTCAATGACGTACTAAATATACAATATTTTAATTATCAAAATATTTGTTTTTTCATTTTAAAATACATAATATCTAAACTGTACAAATATTCAATATCAAATAAATATATAATTTATGCAAGTTGAATTTAAATGCCCTTTCAATATATAATACAAATAAAATTGTCATCTTTAACTTATTATTTTTTATATATAAAAATATATAAAATAATTTGAAATAAAAAATAAAACTTGGAATATATATATATATATATATATATATATATTCTCAATACTATTATTAATGGTTTCTACCTCAAGTTAAAATAGAGAAAGTTTGACTTATAAAATATAATATTCATTAATATATATATATATATATAAAGTGGATCTTTTAATTCATCATAAAATATCTACATCATTTATACCATATTTTCTATTTTTAGATGGATAGGGTCTACTCATTAGGAAACCAAGTCTTGCACATATATAAGGAGAATAACTAGTCCAAAATTCAATAACATCAAAATTTTCAACTTTACTAGTGATATAACAGTGTGAGAACAAAACACTAAACTATGAACCAAAAAAAAATAGCTAGAATATAACATAAACTAAGATTTATAGGATGTGACGAGAGTTGGATTCTATGCACTTGTGTCTCAGGTGGATTAGAAGGAGTGGCGAGACATACAATCTAGTCATCTATGTTTGCAAGGCATTTGTCCACTTGCTCCATATAAAATCTCATATTGTCTTGCTCTCTTTTGACATCAAATACCAAGTTGGACAAAATACCAAACTGATCATTTTGTCTTTCTAACAAAATTTTACCCAACAAGGATTTCATTTTCCAATAAAGAAATAGAGCCTGAATCTGAATCTCGATCTGAAACAATTTGTTCAAATTCCTCAACCAACTATGAATCCAACATGGAGTGCCTATCCTTGGCAATGGAAGTCACATTCTCTGGGTTTTGTAACTTCTTGCAAATCTATGTTGACGTAGATGCATGTAACAATTTTGTTGCTTCCTGTGCTTAGAGCTAGTCTCGACTCCACATCCTTCTCCTCCTTGATGGCTCCACGTCCTTTGACAAACCATGATTGTGAAGAAACAATGGGTGCACTGAGTCACCCCCGAACCCCACTAATCAATTGTTGAATTCTTATCCATGAGGTGGGGCAACAGATATACAATTCTCCATCCATTACCACCAACCCAAGTACCAAACCCCACTACATATCGAATTTTAATTTCAACAAAGCCAAAGCCACCAATGGACTGAAGATTTGTGTGCTTTGTTTTCCAACTGAAACCGAAATATCTTCTTTCAAACTTACATCCCCCAACTTTACAAAGATATGGGATCTTTTCTTAGGCGTGTCAAAACCATCCAAATAGGCAATGATACCACAAGCTCTAATGAATTCCACCATCCAGGTCATTGTCTCAGAGTAATGAAAACCCCTTGATACAAACGATCGGGATCTCAAGGATCTTGTGAACCAACAACATGGTTGTTGAAACACATCACTACGCTTGTCAACAAAAGAATCAAGAGGGACACCAAAGAAGGTTAGTACTTTCTTACAGGATTGGAAATCATCAGTCCACCCAGCCCAATGAGACTTAAGACCAGAGAAGGCAAGGGAACCCCTTCACCTACCAAAATTGATTTGAACTTCAAACACAAAGACCCCAACATCGTTGCCACTACAGGTTAAAAAATAAACAAAAAACCCCTCTAAACTTCAATGATCAAGAAACAAAATTTAACAATTAACTATGCACAACCAAATACATAATCCTGGAGGCTCACGATCATGACCACAACAAAAAAGAAAAATACACACTGACCACAGGAAAAGTTAAGGAAATGGACAGTTACTCGACTGAAAGTGTCCTTTCTCGTCCAGATGCGTCGAAATCTCGGGCTAGAGGTTAGATTCTACTATGGAGTGTGATTACCTTGATAAAAGCTTCCATGGAGAATCCAATGTAGAAATTGTGTTGTATATTTGCAATTGCTCATGAAATTTTAATCAAAACCACAAGACACAAACCTACTCTACTACTTCGCGGAAGGTAATTCACAACCTAGAACAATAATTTCAGACGTGCAATAAGAAATAACATACATGCAACAAGTATTTTCCTTTGGAGAAAGAAATCTACTAAGAACCCTAGTGTATGTTTGCATTAATCAAATGAATAAAGATTTATTACAATTTATTTGCTCAACTGAGCACAACCTACAAGTGCATAACTTATCTCTCTTCTCATTGAGAACCTCTGACCCAGAATTAGTCAATTTCTTCCTCTTCTTGACCTCCTATTTCCTTGATAAATTAGGCCCATATTATTTAGGAATTTCTCCAAAATGGATTGTGCAATTCCTTAGGTTGATCATCTGACTGCATGCAACACATGTACACTCAAGACTAGTCTACAATTGATGTTACACTGCCTTGGAATCTCCACCAAGCCTGGGGAACTCAAATTATCTTCATGCACTAGAAATTTTGGGTTGATTGATCAGTTAACTAGATGATCACTGAGTTTGAATGAAGTCCCACTGCACAACTTGACCCTCCACTAGTTCCTCCAACAATTGGAACTAGTTTAATTGAAAAAAACCTTAGATAATTGGCCTTGATTGCTACAAATTAGAAATTACACATGCTTAATTGAACTCTAACTCCTCCAAATTGAATTTACTCAATAAATTGGGTGACACAAGCCATGTCACACAAGCTAACTACATCCAAGTTGTCTATTGATGTCGAAATTTGAATTTCCTAAATTTAATTATGGAAAAATCAAATTGATAATTTCTTGTTGCATTTTTCAACACTCCCTCTTAGTAGGAAAGGGATTATCAACCACCCATATCCTACGCCTATGGAACTCAAACTTTCCTCTTGAAAAGGCCTTTGTCAAAATTTCAGCATCTTGTTCCCCTGTCAGAATATACTACAACAACATTATCTGCCTTTGCATACAATCCTATAAATGGTGATACTGAATATATATATATATATATATATATATATATATATATATATATATATATATATATATATATATATATATATATATATATATATATATATATATATAGATATGAATCGATTGTGAAAAATATGATTCTCAGAGAGCTTGATGCAACTCTGATTATCATAGTATATCATAGTTGCATCCATCATCTGACCAAACAATCCAACAAGTATCTTTCTCATCCAGATCACCTCACATGTTGCTTAACTTGTAGCCATGTATTTTGCTTCTGTTGATCTAAGTGCCATAGATCTTTTCTTCCTAATGTACTAGGAAACCGCAACGGACCCAACATTGAAAATTCCACCTGATGTACTCTTTCAGTCCAATAGACTCCTTGCCCTCTACATCTATGAAGCCACACAACTTCACTCCCTCTACATGTCTATACCATACTCCAAAATGGGTAGTGCCTCTGAGGTACCGTAAAACATGCTTAGCTTCCCTCCAAAATAATTTATTTGGCCTAACCATAGCCTGGCTCACATGGTTGATTGCATAGCACATATATGGTCATGTATTCACAAGGTACATCATTGAACCCAATAACTTAACTTCTGGTAAATAGTAGCATCCACTTCCTCACTTGAAGTGGCACCCTCCTTCCTCCAGTTGGTCGCTAGAGGAGTCTTCACGGGTTTGCAACTCTCCCATTAGGGGAATTTTGAGGTCTAAAATGGGCCTCCCAAGGAAACTATAAAATAATAGTGGAAATAACAAAATAAGGTTAAATTATATCATCAAATTCTAGAGGGGAAAAAAAGAAAAAACTTATTTACCTGTATTTTCAACTTATCTCCCTATGGGTTTACTCAAATTTTGAGCGGGAACACTCGTTGGATGAAAAATTTAACTCCGAATCTAAGGAGTACCCATATTGCATACATTCGATGGACCCTGATACACGAAAAATGAAAAATGCATGAAAAAAAGTGATTGAATTTTGCATCCAACAAGTACTCCCACTTGAAATTTGAGTAAAACCTTAGCAAGATAAGTTGAAAATACAAGTTGAAAAAATAGTTTTATTATTTTATTATTTTTTACCCCAAAAAAGGTTAATCATCCCCCATGTTTGACATCTTCATCTTGAATCCTATTAGTTCTTATAAAGTTTATTTTGGGTGTACATTTTTCTTAGGAGGCGCATTTTAGACCTCAAAAGTTCTCTATTGATGTGGAATATTTGTAGTATATCACTTGCATACTTTCCTTGAGAGACAAAAAATTCCCCATCACCTTGCCATAATTCCAATCGAAGGAATTAGTTCATGAGACCCATGTCCTTCATTTCAAACTCTCTTATAAGGTCCTCCTTGCAAGATTTGATCAATTGTTCCTCACCAGTTAAAATCAAGTCATCAACATATAAAACAATAATACAAATTTTACCTTCTACCAAAATATGATATAGGTTTACATCTGCTTCAATTTTGGTGAAGCCCAAACCGGTGAGATAACTATCGATCCTGGTGTACCGAGCTCAGGGTGCTTGCTTGAGACTGTACAACGCTCACTTGAGTATGCACACATGAGACTCTAGATCAAAAGTATTGAAGAATTTTAGTTGCTCAATGTACACCTCCTCCTCAATAACGGATCCAAATTGGATCATTATATTTTTTATCATCCATATCAATGCATCTGGAGTGGAAAAAGTGGAGGAATCATCTCATGGGATCGTTTTTACTAGCGAGACCTAGTTTGGTGAAATAGGGTCTGAAACCTTTTGGGAGTGCTTTGATGAATCAAACGACATTTTTTTGGGTGGTAAAAATTTTACGTTTTAGCGCAAAACCTTTTCATTTTATTCTACACACAAAGACCTTTACAATGGTGCAAGAAGCATGTCAATCAAAGTCTGTATGCAAAAGTTATGCCACTCAGAAGTTGACCTTTCTATTTTCACACCTATATTTCGAGAGGATGTCACGCCAGCCTCCATTATTCATGGAAAAGGGGCTATCCATGTGTTTGTGATGTAAAATTCCCAATAATAGTATATATTATAACTCTAGTTAAGAGTTGATGTAGTTAAAATTAACCAGTAGTCGGCTATCGTGTTATGTTATAACAGGGCCTCTAGGAGGAAGAGGCATTTAATTATTTCGAGAGAATTTTGTTCCATAGCTAGGAGGTAGAGCACACAAAGAGGATTTGTGCACTATAGCAGCCCACAGGCCACATGAATTACTTCTTTGTACCTGCAGCCATATTTCCAAACAGAGAAAGAGAGCAAAACGACCTCACCTTCCAGTTGGGTTTTCTCCCGAAAGGATTTCCGAGAGAGCATATATTGTGTCTTATGTGTGTGTGTGAGCTTATTTTTTCGTTCTCTGCTTTTTTTCATAATTCATATTCGCATACATGAACTAATTACAGTTAAATATGCAGATCTTAAAGTATAATAAAACTGTAATAGGGTAAAATTTTAGAATTTTAATATTATTATCAGATCTGTTGTGACGAACTATCCAATGGAATATCCATGACAGTTTATGGATCATTTGGTATCAGAGTAGGTTTATTTAGGTATTTTGTGGAGATTGCAAGGATCTAGTGGTGAGCCCTGGTATTGCACCAAGGGTGCTGCAACTCCCAGGGGTTTCCCTACTTTAATTTATCAACCTGGGGTTCATACAAACTTTGAGGTGACAGTGCTATATACACAGCAGATGCATTATGTTCATGTCATCATCTTCTGCTTTACGAAAGGGTGCTACTTCTAGGGGCTCTCAGTGAACTCAGTCACACTTCAATGAAACTAAACTAAATTACAGAAAGGAAATGAGATAAAAGGAACTAATTTAATGTGCAGGAGGAAATGACTGTAAGAAACTAAATTAAATTGCTGAAAAGAAATGACAAGAAGGAAACTAATTTAATTTGCAGAAAACAAATACCAGAAAGGAAACTAATCCTAAACTACACTTAACTTGGCCAAACGGCTAAATGCACTCTACTTATCCTATGATCTATCTACCATGCTTCTATCCATGCAACTAGGCTATCATGACTTAATTCTAATTAAAAAGAGTTAAATTGCAGCTTGGAGGGAAGAAAATGGCTAAAAGAGGCTAATGGGGGTTTTAACACATGAAATGAGGTTTGGAAGCGGAAAGAGGGGGTTAAACCCTTATAAAACTTTATGATAGAGTGAGAAATGACTTTGGAGTGGAAAGAATTCAAAAGTGTGATGGTGGAGTGCAATGGAGGACAAAAGTTGCGATGTGCGATGTCACAATTGCAACTTCGCAAGTTTAAAGAGATAGCAGTAAGGATTGACAAGAATGAAATAAGTTGTGCAGAGTGCAAAGTGCGACACAGTAAAGGTTGTGTTTTGCGATCTGCGATATGGTAAGTTCTACAAAGTGTGAAGTGCAATGAGTGACGTGGTGGAGTTATCGCATCGGCGAAATGAGTGGTAAGCATTATGTGAAAAGTTTAAACGGTGCGAAGTGCGATTTCGCAATATCGCAATCACAAGGAATGGGCGGTAAGTGTTAAAGGTAATAGCCAAATGTTGCGATTTTCAAATTGCGACGTACGGTGGCGGGAGAATCGAGGTGAAAAGGTGGAGGTCGGGTTTTCGGTGGTTTTGAATGGTTTTTCACGTGTTTTGCAAAAAAAAAGGGTAAGGTAGCCGTGAACAGAGAAAAAAACTGAGAAATGAGGCTTTGAAGGGCTTAAGTGTGTTAGGAAAAGAAAAGGTAAGTATAGAGTTAAGATGAGAAGAAAAGGAGGGGAATGGAGGCGTAAGAGTAGTGCTTAGAAGTGAGACACACCTGCGGATTCATGCACGGGAAACAAACACAAATGCAGGATGAAAAAGTGAAAGAAAGGCTTGGACTTGGTAATACAAATTCTTCCCAAAACTCAAACAGAAAGCAATTTTGGCCTGTGGGAAGGTCTGCCCTACTCGAACTCTATTGACAGAGATGAGAGGGGGGAGACTTGACCACAATTTTTTGGGATTTTTCCTCCATTTTACTACGCATAAGCAATTAAAACTACAACAGCACAAAAAATAAACAACAATGAAACTTATCAGAAGCAGATCTAACTTAAATGGCAGAAGCAAAACTAGCTAAATGACAAAAAGGAAAAGATAGTAACATCAGAGAAGCTGAGGCACATGTGTTGGGCCCTAACCCATGAGCCCAGCTCTCTGGAACTAGATCAATAGAAATTCATCTGAATACTCATTTCATTACGAATATAGTCTTATTACATCACGAAGGTCTTAACAGCAAAAGCCTAATAGCTTGCAGTAAAAGTTCTGAACAGAATCGAAGAATAAAATGGAATCGAATATAATAAACCCAATGGCTAACTAACTAACTCCTTCCTAGCTCTAGATCTGCTCTATTTATTCTACAAAGAAGCTACCAACAACTCCCTTGAAAATGATGATTGAGTCCACTTTGACTCCAAGTAAACATAGATTGGGTGCCCTTCGTCTTCAGTTGCTTGGCTACCTCTTGGAATTCGATTTTTTGGAGACTCCAAGTGAAGTATGGCTTGACTGCAGTTGGTATTGAGTTGCTTGGCTGCCTCTGGAATTCGAATTGCTGGAGGGGGATCTCATGAGGATCCTTTGGTTTCCTTTGAGAGTTAAGGAGGGTGGACAATCCCCTTGAATCTCTCTAAGATTTCTCCCTAATTTCCTGATTTTGTGCTCATTTATTCTCCAATCCTGATCTTCCAGTGGCAAGAAACAAGTCCCTAAATCATCTCCTTCTCCAAATATGTATAATCTGCCAAATATTCTCACAATATTCTACAAAAATAACCAATATTAGGCAAAAATACGTAACTACCTTTAATCCTTCCTAAGAACATATTAAAGCATAAGAAAACATTATTAAGTGCAAAAGGAGAGATTTAATATATCCTTTTATGTGCATAAGGAAGGTAGATGGGCCTAATAAAGGTTAGATGGGCCTTATTTTATGTCTAATTTGGAGGCCCATCATCTAGATCAATGAGGCAGAAAATCGTAAAACCATAATCATGGCCGATGAATCTGTAAACGAACCTCATGATCCTGTAGAGGTGAGGTTTATGTAGCTGGAACAACAAGTCATGGATATTAACCGCAATGTAAGCCTCCTCATGGCGACTTTGAATAGAAAGCTGGGGATATTTAGAGAAGATGGGGATTCAAATGTAGAGGAAAAATCGGAACAGATATTAGAAGAATGGAGAGAAATGGAGAACCAATCGAAGAAAAAACCTGAAAAATATCAACTCGATTCGAGTTCCATGAATCAGTCCCTGTTTAAAATGGAAGAAAAAATTGATATCAAGCTTTACCACGATGACATCGACACTTTGAATTTGAACCATTGGTTGCAGCAACTGGAAGTTTAATTCAGTGTCCATCAGATCGAGGAAGGGAAAAAGATCTCACTCGGCTGAAATTAGAGGACCATGCACTAACTTCGTGGGAGAGCCACACGGAAACCCTGAGGTTGGAGGGAGAACCTCTAGTGACTAAGTGGGAAGATTTCAAAACCCTAATGACTAAGTGGGAGGATTTCAAAACCCTGATTGAGTCAAATTTTTATCCCATTGGGTACATGGGGGACCAGTGGATCTGGTGGCATTACTTCAGGAAAAAGGAGGGCCAAAGTGTGTAGGTGTACACATAATTTAGAAAGATGGCTATAATATTGGGTATCTCTCCAAAGAACCCATATGTACTCCTCAAGTATTTGGGGGGTCTGCACTGCCATCTGCATGATCAAGTGATGTTTTTAAGCCAAAATCGATGGACGAGGCTTGTATACAGGCACGATACTTGGAGAACATAGGCCCAAAGAGAGCACAATCAAGTGGATCAAAGTAGAAGGATAAATAGGAAGCTTCTAAGGAGGGGAAGAAGAAGCAAAATGGGGGAAAGATAGAAATATAGAAGCCACAACACACTAGTGAAAATATCCTAGCAACCATTGCAACATTGATGGCCATATAAAGGAGAAGTGTTGAAAGTTTCATCCAGAGCTAAACCCAAAGAACAAGAAGAAATATAACAAGAAGAAGAAACTCATGGTCACGAATTCGAGCAATCAATTTGAAAGAAACTTAGACGTGGATGAGAAGATTGTATATACGTCAGTGCAGAAGGAGGCGAATCTGAGTAGCCTTCAGCAAAAAGAAGAGGAATAAATGACCAAAATATTCCATATAAATATACATGTCAAGAAGACAAATATTGATGCTATGTTTGTGTTAGAATGAATTCTTAACACAAGTGTATGAAAAGAGGTCACTTTAGCTGCACATGACAAACATCCCTAATGTTACACAGTAATTTGTCACCGTCCCTACCTTTCCCCGTCCTGCACATTGGAGGGCCCATTTTGTGACCTGTGAAGCAATGTCATGCCTTGAAACCACTATCATTGCATTCCTCTAAATAGGAGCTTCAATTTCCCTGAAGACATCTCCTTGCAGAAAACCATAAAAACATCCCTTTTTGCATTGGTGCGGGTAGCCAGTTCATTACTCGCGCCAATGAGGAAAATCCTACAAAGAGGCCGCGCCAACTGGTGCTCTGTCCCAGAGTCGCAGTCGTGCCAGCCAATTTAAGGAGTGTTTTTTAAATAAGAATGGCGGAAGTTTCGTTTCAACAGACTCAGAAACTGCTATCTATCTTGAGTTGGGAGTTTTGGCTCCGGGAGTTCCATGAAAGGGAAGTGGTTTGCCACCTCTCATGGAAGCTTCCTTGAAGATAGGGCCAATCCCACAATTATAGGGATCCCAACTCCCCTTCCTCCATCTATAAAAGCTAGCTCATTGCCATTGCAAGCTAGTCTTGAAGTGCCTAAGCTTTGAATCTCCAAATTCCCAAGAGCCTTCATGCTGCAAGAGCCCTCATTCTTCCCTTAAGGCCGACTCAAGCAAGGAGACTATCGTCGAGCGACTCTAAGAGAGGCTTGTCCTATCCCTGGCAGGCTTTGCGAGACGTGAACGACTGGAGACCCTTCCGAAGGAGACCTCAGCGTCAGAACATTGGTTGTACTCTCTTTCGATTGCTTATTAATGAATGACTACTGGTTATGGTTCCACTATGTTTTTCACTTATGATGATGATGAGTTATATCCTTTCTGACTGATATATAGTTGCGTATTCTGGATTTTATGCTTGTATTCGTGTTGTTTCTTGCATGTGCAGGTGTCCATCCACGGAGATCGTGGGGATCGTGATCTGCCGAGGCTGAGGAACGGGAACGCTGTCTCTTCTACGAATCATAGCACTGGACTCCAGGTAGGCCTCCATCGTTGGTCTATTTATTCGCAATTAGGAACTTGCGCTGTAGCATTTGATGATTGTTGCTAGACCCCTGCTGGGCTAGTAGGGATCTCCTCTGTCCGCAGAGGGGATTTACCTCCTCAACAATTTGGCGACTCCGCTGGGGATCGTCTGGTTTTGATTGTCTCGTTTTGATTGTTTCGCGGTTTTCCTTGCTTGGTTGGCCTTCTGGGCTGGGTTCTTTTCTAAGTGTTTGGCTTTTGGTTCATCCCCAGAGAATCAGATCTGACCTCTGCTTTTCCAAATTTTCACCTTTTCATAGTTGCCTTGATTGGCGCGAGTTTAGCCCTGACAGTCGCGCCAGTTGGCGCAGTTTGCCAGTTCATCACTCGCGTCATCCCCTGTCTGGCGCGGATTACAGCCAAACAGTCGCGCCATTTCCTGTAGGTGGTAGGGTTACCCTTGTTCGGAAGCTTATTTTGGTCAGTACTTTTCTTCTGGGTTTGTTTTAGATTCTGCTTGAAGTGGTGAGTCTGGTCTTGGTTGGGAGAAATTCTTTGTTTTTTTCATTTTTAGACATTGGCACTTGTTGTCAGTTAGCAACCCACGCGCCAATTGTTGCCAATTGGCGCTAGTTGTCAATGGACAAGTCGTGCCAATTTCAGGGTGTATGAAAATTGAGATTTTTTCCCTAAATCCTTCACCAGTGTGTCTTTCCCTTCCGGTTTTTCACTGAATGAGCATAGATTACATTGCTCATTCTTTGGAATGTCTTCTTTCCATGATTGCTTGATGTAAAAGGGAATGAATGCCTTGTTTTGATCTCTTGCTTTGGAAGTCCTCTTTTTGTTTGACCTCATATGTCTTGTTGCTTTTTGAGGGATTTCGTTACAAAGGGTTTGAAACAACGATTGCATTCTTAGTGTTTGTTTACATCTCTTTTGCATTCATCCTTCTTTAAGAAGATTTTCGTTTATTTAGTTTTCGTCTCAAAGTGTTCTTTTTGTTAAAATCCATTAGATCACATTGCATTGAAAAGTATTTTGAGATTTATCATTGAACTTAGATCACATTGTTTAATGACTGAAAGCTAAAAATCGCTTTGAGTGCATTCTCTTTTATTAAAAGCATGCATTAAGTAGATTCTCATTTCATTGAAAAATGCATTGAGTGCATTCTTATTATTTGAAAAGAAAAAGGAAATTGTGCATAGATTACAATTGCATAGTTTTCGGAAAAAGAATTTTGCATAAATTACATTGCATAATTCGCTTCGTTGAATGTTTTAGAATACTTTTGGATAGTGAAAGTCATCTAGTTTGGAAAAGTTTCGTTTTCAGTTTTGTTGTTTGTTGCATCATTGTTTGAAGCTCTTCCCTTAACTAGATAGCATTCATCGAATTGAAAAGCTTTATTTTATCATGTAGTTGCATATAGGAGATTTTCAGATGACATACGGTAGGGCCTTGAAACCGAAACATAATTGAAGATCAACCATAAAATTTACTCAATTTACCTAAGGAAGCATTGAAAAATTAATGAAATATTTAGAGGTCTAGGCTAAAGACGTGTTCCGGCATCGTTAAACCTAGTAGTTGTCATTCGCCTCTTGGCTTTAGACAGCACTAGTACGGACTTGTGCTCCCCGTACCGTCGCGTATATAAAGGGAGACCCCACTATGTTGATATCCTTTATCCGTAGGAAGCCGAGTCTGCCGCCTTATACCTGTGATACACCGGACACAGCATTCGGGGAGATTGCCTGCACGTACGTTAAGTCCTTGGTTGATTTCTCTTTCATTTTTGAAACCAAGGTGTATATTGCAGTTCACGGTTATTTGGTACACCCTTTGCCTAGCAATCCTGAGTAGTCAGTTCGATCTTTTCTGACTCTTTAAATTTGAAAAGGTCATCAAGCGCTTGTCCTTTCACGCTTGTTTCCAATTTGAAAGTGATAGAGTCACCTTTTTCCTGTTTCTTGACTCTTAAAATATGAAACGGTAGAGTTTTGTTTTAGTGTTTTAAAAATTAACTGCCCACGAAATATTCCTGGTTAAGGTTAGTTTCCTTAGGGTGTTGTTCTGAAGATCGTTCCTAATGGAAACTTTTCCGGAGTTCACCAACCAAGGAATCCCCTCCGATGGGAATCCTGGTCATTTTCCTCCTTTTGGAAATGTTGGTGCTCCTTATCTGGCAACATTGTCCCTTCCTGGGTTAACTATTGGGTTGCCTGTTTGGTTGTTTTCAACCTCTGTGGTCTCGAATGTCTCGGCTACTGTTCAATCAGTTCCTCCGCCTGAACAACGTCGTGTTGATTCTAAGGTGGACCTCTCCCCTTCTTTGCCTGTTTCTGCGTCCTCCTCTTCTGCTTCGCCTGGTGAAAGTCTGGATTCTAGTAACCAAATGGCTAAGAAGAAGAAGAAGAAGACAAAGAAGAAGAAGTCCGATAAAGGAGAGGCTAACTCTGCGGCTATTGTGCCTAAGAAGTCTCCTCTTGATAAACCTTCCAACCCTCCGCGGAAAGTCAAGTTCCCTTGCATGTTGTGCATGGGAGACCATCTTCTTCGAGACTGCCCTGGCATTCCCAAGGTGCTCGAAGCATGGTCCGACGGTCGCCCGCCATTGCCTTTGGCTTCCGGGAGTCAGGTTGGGGGCAAATCTTCAACTGGTGCTGGTAAGGATCCTAATAAGCAGGGTAAGATTACCAATCCCTGTAAGTTGTGTGAAGGGCACCATGCCATTCACCTTTGTCCGTATATGGATGAAGCCAAGCGAGTTTTGACAACCCAACTGTTTCTACACCATGCCTCCCGGTTGGTTACAAACAGCTTTCTTTGAGTCCTCCACCAGCTGATCCCACGATTGGTCAAGAGTCATCCTTGGTCGATCCCGCTCCCTCGGAAATTCAAATTCAGGAATCCATCCCCGACCAACCATTAGTCGTGGGGTCGGTTGAACTGGCCCCGCCTATGGTGCACCAGGTCTTTTCCATGGAGAGTGGACCTCACATCCCTCAGGTTCTTCTTGTTTCTTCAGATTCCTCGGACTTGGAGAAATATTCTCCTGTCCCTATATCTCAAGAAGCTGCTCCTCCACCTCCCATGATGGAGGTCCCGGAGGATTCCCCTCCCACCTTCGAGATGGAGGTCGTGGAGGATGCTCCTTCTTCTATCGTAACACCAGGGGAAGACCATCTCGGTTCGATGGTAGCCCCTCCGAGTAGTTTGGTCGCTTCCTTTGACTGGAGTCGATTTGCAGGATACTGCCTTCCATCTTATGTGCCTTTCGAGATCACAGTACAGGCTTTTGGTCTGGTCGTACCCAGCACCATTATAGATGAAGGTGCGTCTGTTAGTATTCTATCCTCAACTACTTGGCAAGCTTTTGGCTCACCGCTTCTTGTGCCTGTTACGCAGAATCTGTTGGCATTTAACAGAAGAACGAGTCAACCCTTAGGGATCCTTCCAAGGTTACCTGTTACTTTGGGAGGTAAAATCGTCCATATGGACGTGATGGTTGTTCCAGGCCCCTTGGATTTCAGTCTACTTTTGGGGTGCGATTACACCTATGCCATGGGAGCGCTTGTCTCCTCCCTTTTTCGTGTGGTTTGTTTTCCGCATGAAGGACAGATCGTGACCATTGATCAGCTTTCGTTCTTTGGTCCTGATATGGCAACTGGTTCGCCATCATCCCTTCCTGGTTTTTATCCACCCGTTGTATCTGCCCCACCGCAGGTCAACTATGTGGCTACCTACCCCGTGCATGTACCCAGTGATAATGCCATTGTGCATCAGGTGCTGGGGGCATTGGGTCCTGACTTCCAGGATGTTTTCCTTCCATCGGGAGTGGAAATATTGGAAGCGATGACTTCTTGTTCATTATGATGAGGTCGGTCAGAGCATGGTTCTTTTCTTGCGTCAAGCTCCTTAAAAAATGAAACCAGGTTGTCGGAGCATGGTTCGTTTTCTTGTGTCAAGCTCCTTAAAAAATGAAACAAGGTTGTCGGAGCAGAATTCCTTGTCTTGTGTCAAGCTCCTTAAAAAATGAAACAAGATTGTCGGAGCAGAGTTCCTTGTCTTGTGCCAAGCTCCTTAAACCATGAAACAAGGTGTCCCGAGGATAGTTCTTTTAATGTGTCAACCTCGTTAAAATAATGAAACACGTTCCTGTTCAATTCGAGTCTTTGTTTAGATCTCGTAAAATCCTAGTCAAGTCTTTCTCTTGATCTCGTAACTTGAACCTTCACTCCATCTGCCTTACATATGGACTGAAGCTTGGGGGGCATGTACCTCAAATTGAGTCACCATGTTGGGGGCATGCTTACTTTTTCAAGCATAGTTTATTTCCGTTTCAAGCTTGTGTAAAAATGAAACCGGTTTCAAGCATAGTTTATCTTTGTTTCAAGCTTGTGTAAAAATGAAACCAACTTCAACCAGAGTTTCCTGATTTCAAGCTTGTGTAAAAATGAAACCATCCCCATTTTACCCCTTGTGATTGCCATTTTATTAGCCTGTTTTTTCCAGATGAGCCTGGGTTTTCTCATTCCATCGTCACTATCTGCTTGGTCAATCATATGCCTTCACTTGGTTGTTTTACCTATTCCTGAGGAACCACTGCGATGAGTGGTCTTGTTAGCCAGCCTCTCAACCTTTATTTGTTCAGAGCAGTTCCACCATTATCGGAACCATTTTCTACCCTTTATACCACTCGTTCCTCCAGGAGGAGTCAACTTTCAGCTCTTTTCTGACTCTCTAAACGAGAAAAGATTGCCGAGGCCCTTGTCGTTTCGATCTCGTTAAAGTGGCTGCGAAACGACATCTACCCAGTATACGTTTACCCCTTTTTCGGGCTGGGATGGATTATTTACGAAAAAGGAATACCCTAGCCTATTGCGACTAGGAGGTTTTCTCGGATATTGTTTTCTACCTTTTCGGGTCCGAGGAACTATCTACGAAAAGGGACCGCTGGAGTTTACTTTTCTGCTGTCTTTTCAAACTCTCTAAATATGAAAAGACGCCGAGTTCTTCCTTTGTCAGACTCGTTAAACCCTGATGACATCGGATTCAGTCGAAATGACGTTATTTGAGTCACTCCTTCCTAAGGCTTGTTAAATGTACTAGGATGGATTCGCCCGAAGGGCGGACTTATATTACAAGCATATGCTATCCCCTTCAAGCTTGTTATCAAAAATAATTGGGGTACTCGCCAGAAATGGTGGGGGAAAAATGGAACCGTAATCATTGTCGTGTCGGCAGTATGTCGCTCTTGAACATGGCACTTGTCTGCATTCGTGTCGGGTTGGGGACATCTCATCTCATTTTTTCACTTGCTTCCGTGGGTTTGGGTGATCCTTTTTGACCTCTCCTCTGCTCATTGCCTTGTCACCATGACCTCTGATCCGTTGACGTCAAATACTGCCAAAACCACTATTTGTGCCGTTACATGTTCAAGAGAAGTTGGCCTCTGCGAATATCAACCTTTCCTCTGATTCTCATACGATCCCGATTCACAACAAAAACATCATGTTCCTCTATCTCGTGTCAATGATGTGGGAAAAACTATGGCCCACCTTCGATCAAGGTCACTTCCTATCGACTTCAGCTCATTATCCGGGAAGTTACTCCCTTTTGGTACCTTGGAGCCTGCATGCCTCAATGGCAGGTTCTTCGCATTCGACGCGAGGTTTTCATCATTGGCCTCCGATCGAGTGATTCTGCGGGTGTTCGACGCCAGCTCACTGTTCGCACGCCGTAGATTGTACCTATAGTACCTTGAGGGCCATTGTCATTATTGGTGGTTCCTCTCGCGTCTGTTAACAACTTTCATCATTGGCTGGTAATCAGACGATATTCTTGCATGTTCGACTTCAGCTCACATATTCGCATGCTTGAACTTGTACTTTGTTCGGGTCGAGATGGAGCGCAAGACCCTGGATTTTGTTTGTTATAATCCAGGCTGCGATATTGTGGATTATTATGATTATTTACATGACTCACTGATTGGATGGCTGCGACCATACCTGAGTCTTTTTATCGATTCTCACTGGATGGCTGCGACCATACCTTGGATCTAGATTATTGTATACTCTATTTTGGATGGTTGCGTCCATACCACATATACATTATGTACTTGAGATATCAGTTGTATTTCTCCACTCAGGTTTTCCGACGGCGGAGCTTCAGTTGGACACGTTCTCGTAAAGCATTTCACCCCTCTCTCTCTCTCGGGCCTCATGCTTTAGGGGGCATCTGTTACATAGTAATTTGTCACCGTCCCTACCTTTCCCCGTCCTGCACATTGGAGGGCCCATTTTGTGACCTGTGAAGCAATGTCATGCCTTGAAACCACTATCATTGCATTCCTCTAAATATGAGCTTCAATTGCCCTGAAGACATCTCCTTGCAGAAAACCATAAAAACATCCCTTTTTGCATTTGCGCGGGTAGCCAGTTCATTACTCGCGCCAATGAGGAAAATCCTACAAAGAGGCCGCGCCAACTGGCGCTCTGTCCCAGAGTCGCAGTCGCGCCAGCCAATTTAAGGAGTGTTTTTTAAATAAGAATGGCGGAAGTTTCGTTTCAACAGACTCAGAAACTGCTATCTATCTTGAGTTGGGAGGTTTGGCTCCGGGAGTTCCATGAAACGGAAGTGGTTTGCCACCTCTCATGGAAGCTTTTTTGATGATAGGGCCAATCCCACAATTATAGGGATCCAAACTCCCCTTCCTCCTTCTATAAAAGCTTTCCCATTGCCATTGCAAGCTAGTCTTGAAGTGCCTAAGCTTTGAATCTCCAAATTCCCAAGAGCCTTCATGCTGCAAGAGCCCTCATTTTTCCCTTAAGGCCGACTCAAGCAAGGAGACTATCGTTGAGAGACTCTAAGAGAGCAGCCTATCCACTGGCGTTCTAATTGCGGGAGACGTGAGCAGGTAGTTCTAACGGATTCATGGAGTTCGGTTACGAACATTGGTTGTCTCTCTTTAGATTGCTTATTAATGAATGACTACGGTTATGGTTCCACTCTATTTTCATATGATGATGATGGGTTATATCCTTTTTGATATATATATAGTTGCGTATTACGGATTTTATGGATTTATGCTTGTATTCGTGTTGTTTTTTGCATGTACAGTGTCCATCTGGGGAGATCGTGGGGATCGTGATCTGTAGAGGTGAGAGCAGGAACACTATCTCTTCTACGGATCATAGCACTAGACTCCAGGTAGGCCTCCATCGTTGGTCTATTTATTCGCAATTAGGAACTTGCGCTGTAGCATTTGATGATTGTTGCTAGACCCCTGCTGGGCTAGTAGGGATCGCCTCTGTCCGCAGAGGGGATTTACCTCCTCAACACCTAACAAAAAAAATGGGTGTCTAAATTCCTTAGATCTGCAATAGATGATTGAAAAAAATGCAATACAAACCCAGATCTATGCAATAAAAGTAGCTAAATAGTAAAATGAAATAAGAGTTTTTCCAAATATCTAATGGACAAGACAAGATTATAAAGAAATTTATATTATGTTAACACTTGGGAAGGGAACAAAGAATGATGTTACTTGTCCCCCTCAGTGGGATGGGTTTTTGGTTGTCCTCAACGCTTTAGCTTCAAAGTTTCTCCCTCTCAATGGTGTAGAAAACCCAAGACGTGTTGAACTCAATGGGAGCTCAATAAGCAAAAAGAAAATAAAAGTAATCAAAGTATGACAATGACAAGAGGATTAAAGTCTGACCATGATAGAAGGATCAAAGGTAAATAATGAATAGAACCCTCCTATTTATAAAAAATATTGAGTTATCCTTGATAATGGTGCATAATAAAATATTATTAACCAAGATCTAGATCTAACTGTTTGGAATATTTTATTATATTTTTTTGGAGGGAAAATGAATTTAAATTGGTTAAATCCCTTTATTTAGAAATAATAAAAAAATAAATGATTTATTTATTATTTCAAGGATGGGGTTAAGGAATAATTTAACAAATAATGATTTATTTTATTATTCCTAAATGATTTAGTCACATTTAACAAGGAATATCAATTAAATAATGATTTAATTAATTATTCCTAGAGAATAATATGATAAATATTGATTTATCTAATTATTTCTCATTAATTGGATTAAATATGACCAGAAATATTATTTAAATGGTGGTTTAATTAATTATTCCTGGAGGAAAATCAAATAAATAAGGATTTATTTAATTGTTCCTCATGGGGTTTCTTATTTGGACCATAAATAACTTAATAAAATATGGTTTATTAAATTATTTCTTATAGTGAAAGCAATTTTACTATGGTAAAATTGGTCTTACATGGTGTGTTTCGATCCATCTAATTGTAAATGGTTAGATGACCAAAAATTGGTGTAATAGTTTGACTCAAGATCACATGTGAATCTCATTGCAGCAGCATTAGTCAAGAAGTTGGGGCTAGAAGTTGGTGATCATCCAAACCCATAACCACTGGGATGGATAAATAAGGATGCAGAGTTGAAGGTAACAAAACAATGTAAAATTAAATTTTCTATCAGTGTTGATTTTATTGATGAAGTAGATCTAGATGTGGTTCCCCTTGATGTATGTTGAGTCATGTTTGGGAGTCCATACATGTATATGCGAGATGCAATATTCATGAGGAGAGCTAATCAATATCGACTCATCAAGGATGGAAAATAATTTATCATCAATGCACACAAAGGCAAGTCAAAAATTTCATTGGTAAGTGCCAACCAAGCCAAAAAATTTATCAGTTTCAACAAGAAGTATGTTTTATTATTTTTTAAGAGAAAGCCAGTCTAAAGAGGAGTCAATAAGAGGCAAGGCATCCCTGAAGGGGTGTACTAAGAAACATATATGAAAATTGGAGGAGTTGTTACAAGCATACAAGGATGTGTTCCGAGAGCCTAAAGGGTTACCACCTAAGAGAGAAGTGGAGCATGAGATCCAGCAATTTCTAGACTCCCCATTGCCAAATATTTAGTTGTATAGGGAGTCTGTTATAGAAGCAAATGAGGTGAAGAAATAGTTGCAGCAGTTGCTGGAACAGGGTTTCATTCGACCGAGTACATCACCATGTGGGTCACCCATAATCATTATGCCAAAGAAGGATAGGACTTGGTAGATGTTTATAAATTATAGGTTCTTGAATAAAATAACGCTCAAGAACAGATACCCCCTGCCTAGGATATATTATTTGCTAGATCAGTTGAAACAAGAAAAGTACTTCACTAATCTAGACTTGAAGTCTGGATATTACCAGGTTCGAGTCAAAGAGGAAGATACATGGAAGACTGCCTTCAAAACAAGGAAAATTTGTATGAGTGGTTGGTTATGCCATTTGGCCTATGCAATGCACCAACTACATTTATGAGATTAATGAATGATGTGGTGCATCACTTTATAGATTCATTTGTTATTTTATATTTGGATGATATATTGGTATATAGTGCTACATGGGAGGAGCATATTTCATATTTGATGCAGGTGTTGGAAACATTGAAGAAGCACCAACTACTGGAAAAACTCAAGAAGTGTGATTTTGCGCAGCAATATTTGGTGTATCTTGGGTATGTGATCAATGGAGGAGAGATGAAGATAGATCCTTCCAATATGGAGGCCATCAAGAAATGGTCAGTGCCTATTAATGTTTCTGAGGCCACGAGTTTCATTAGGGTAGCACAGTACCTAAGGAAATTCATAGCCTCGTTTTCAGCAGTAGCGAAACTGCTCCTGTTGGAAATTGTAACTAGGTTTGGTCTTCATAATGACTAGTAATTATGAATTTATGTAATGAGCAAGGAAATTTATTTATATGTCAAAGAATTCTTCTTAATTTATTTTAGGGGTTTTTTCATCTTGTCATAAATGTATAATTTAGAGTCATGTATAGGAAGTATTGTTACACATGTAAAGGACATTCATTGATGTAAAGTATGCCTCAAGGCCCTATCAATATTCTCCACAAGTCGACTCAAACATGATGAGAAGTCTCCTTGATAATGTCGGCCTCAACATTCATGTCATATCACTGATATAAGTCACAACGGTTCACTGGAACAGGTCAGCTAATTAAGAAGGTCAAACCACTATATATACCCATGTGTAATTTGCTCAGATGGAAAATAAGACAGCTCGCATATATCTGAGATTTTCGAACTAGATTGTAGGAAGGATATTCATATCAGTTATGATATCAAATGTGATGTGAAGGTCTAAGGTTTAGTGCGTATAGAAGAGACATATCAACAAAGAAAAAAGAAAGTACAACACAGGAATATGGTCTCTTGATCTCGAGTTAACAACTGTAATAAAGAGTGTGGATTGCAGTGCATGGAAAAGGAAAGGCATACCACAAAAGAGGTGACACATTCCATCTAATTATATATATTTGTTTTGGGCTAGTATCCTCCTCACATACCTAAGATATACCAAGAATCATTTTAGGAATATGATTAAGTGCTGGAAGGAAGTGCGTAGAAAGAATTCAAACCAACAAAGGAGTCTTTGTCTCGGGAAGAAGGTCAAAGTCATATTATGCATGAAGAAAGGCCACTACAGAAAAATAGATAACTCAGTCTAGGGAATCAAGACAATAAGTTGAGAAGTCATCTATAGAAGATCAAGTTTGGATCAAGGGAGGCAACACCTTATCTAGAGTTATTAGACTAGGGAACAATTCTCCCTAGTGTTGGTGAAGGAAAGTGAAGAAAAGGAAGAATGTCATAAGGAGACAAGAAAGAGCAGCAACAAAGTCTTGGAGGCATACCGATGTCAAGGTTCTATGTCATGGTCATGGTACTTGTCAATTTAATATTATAAGAAGAATTACGTGTGGGTTTTCCTCTCCAAGAGGGAGATATTTTGGCCATGGCTTGAAAGGCCTAAATTTTGTGTCTCTTTTGTTTTGATAATTGACTTGATGAAAGAAATAATAATCTAATGAATATACAATCTATTTTATAGAAGTATAACAAGTTCACAAGTAAATATAAAGAAGAGAAATTTGAATTAAACATTGTCCTACCAAATTCTCAACATGGTATCAGAGCTTAGGTGCTAGAAAGGGCATAGAGATACTCAAGGATTAGGTTTCATGGAAGACATAAAAGCAAGGTGAAGTATTGAAGAATCAAAATCAAAGAAGTAATTCTACAATAGAAAATTTTTTGGATCCTATAAAAGGACCACGAAGATCCTCATCTACAAAGAAAGAAATTCTTTAAAAATTTAAAACTATATGAAAGAAGGCAGTAATGGATTCAGACCCCTAGTCACACATCAATTCAGATCTTTATATTAATGAACAAAATTTGATCATAGTATACAAAGCAAGGATTTGATTAGAAGAAAGTTCAATTTTCCACAATGAAATAAATCCTGATTAGTACAATGAAATCAAATCTCCTGATTAGTTAATTTTCCACAGTGAAAGAAATGAGACAGTTTGGTGTTAAGACAATATTATAGTACCATCTTAAATGTGCCAGAAATTCATTTCCATTTCAAGGTATTTCCATCAAAAGCCTCAAGGCAAGTTCCCTATCATCCTTGATCATTCAAGGAAGCAACAAAACATCCTCATCAATCACCATCAAAATGGAATCCAGATCTAAAGGATTTGACATCATAAAAGGAGCAATCTCCTTCATTGAAGGACTTTTAATTTGGAAGAAAATCATTCAAAGGGGGCTTCAACCGTCATCAAAGTAATCAAGCTGAAGATTTAATATTCACTTGTCAAATATGTATCTTTTAGTTTATAATCAAATTTGTTAAAATGACTTCGTGTTTGCAATGAGATCTATCAGTTGGTTGGGTCATCGAAATTCCTTACATAAGAAAGAAGGATAGATATATTGTTTGTGTAGTTAAATCCCCTCTACGGACAGAGGCAATCCCTCTAGCCCTAGGGTGGATCTAGCAGCAAGAGGACATGCTAATGTGTCGATTCCTAGTTAATGAATGAAACTAAGTCGGGATATATTGTCCTACCTTTGATCCAAAGAAGTTGTCATAGTTGTGCCGGTGGTCTCCTGATCTTCTTCCTGACACGTCATGGTCCTTCATCTATGGTACTCAGGCACCTACACAAAGATCAGAGAACGAAAGCAGCATACGAAACAATGTTTGCATTCATAACTATCTAATTGGTCAAGGAGAATTAAACGTGTTGAGTAAGATCAATCACATCAACACAAGACGGGAATCAAAACATCAATCATGTATATATTAAGAGAAAGAAAGAGACTACAACCAAATGAGCCTTGACGTCGCAGCCTCCTTCAGCGGGTCCATCTCGAGCATTCATTGGGGAATTTGGGCGTGGTGAGGCAATAAGCCTAGGATCTCTCTCGACAAGGGTCTCTCTTCGATCTATCTCACACCAGCTATATTAGACTCTTTCAGCAAAATGTTCAACAATTCCTATTCAGCTAGCTGCATCTATGTGAGAGAGATGTATTTATAGAAGGAGATGAGGACATTGGGATCCCTCATATGGTGTAAGGGAGGCCTTATCCTTTGGGAGGTTTCCCCAAAAGGAGGAAACAAGAAGCCAAAGGAAGGTGCTCGACGTTATTCAGTCGAACAACCCAAGCTGACTCGCTCACGAAGTAGTTAGCATGGAAACTTCACTTCTATATTTAAAAAACTTTCCAAATGCAGCTCTACGTAGGCAGCTCACTGTGATAGAGCACCAATGGGCATGGGGCCAAGTGTTAATTTCCTTTATCGGCGCGAGGCCATAACTGGATGCCAGCGCCAACCCAAAATCATGTATTTTTGATGGTCTGTTCCAGGAATAGTCAATAGAGGAAACATTCTTCTCATGGCAAGGGATGCAATGAAATTTTTACAAGGCATGACACTACATATAAGTCATAGAAATGGTCCTCAAATGTGCCGGATGGGGATTGTAGGGACGGTGACAAAATGTTGTGTAACAAATGCCCCCTAAAGCATGAGGTCCGAGAGAGAGGGAGTGAAATGCTTTATGAGAACGCGTTCGAACCAAACACTAATTTTGGAAGACCTGCAAGTACAAATACAACTGATATCTCTAATACATGAACATGTGGCAGGGGCGCAACCATCCCTAATAGAGTACATAAAAACTGAGATCCAAGGTATGGACGTAGCCATCCAGTAACAAGGATCAACAAATAGAATCAGGCATGGTCGTGGCCATCCAATCAAAGGAATAATTCATATAGTCATGATAAACCAAAATATCCTGCAGCCTGGACCGTATCAGACAAAACCCAGGGTAGTGCGCTCCATATCGACCCGAACAAGTACAAATTCAAGCATGTGAATATGTGAGCTGAAGTCGAACATGTAAGAAAGTCACCTGATTACCAGCCAATGATACAAGTTGTTAATGAGTACGAGAGAAACCACCAATAATGACAATGGCTCTCAAGGTACAACTAGTATAATCCACGGAATGTGAATAGTGATCTGGCGTCGAACACCCGCAAAATCACTCGATCGAAGGCCAATGATGATGGATTGAGGCATGCAAGCTCCAAGGTATCGGAAGGGAGTCTCTAGATCAACTTCCTAGATAATGAGCTGAAGTTGACAGGAAGTGACTTGGTCGAAGGAGGGCCATAATGTTTCCCACATCATCAACATGAGACAGAGTATGTGATATGAGTGTTAATCAAGACAGAAACAGAGGATCAAGGAAGGTATAATGTTAGGTCCCTATATTACTAGTATAGTCCCTTATTGTTGTTATTGTAACCCATTATTGTTATTATTGTACCCCTGTAACCCCCATATTGTTATTATTGTGCCCTTAAATTATTATTGCTAGGTCGGCTAGGATTACATTATGGCCCCATGGACTCCTATATATAGAAAGGAGGTTTTGTAATTTGAATCATCTAAGAATTGTTCATTCATGTAATGTATTGGAGGTTTCCCCCTTGAAGTGGCTTATTTCTAAGGCGCTGATATCTCTTTTTCTTCTATTGAGCCGGGTTTCCCAACATTTGGTATCAGAGTTTGATTCAGGTTTCAATATCTAAAACATGTTAATGTACATTTTCACTATAACTTGTTTTCTATGAAGGTTCAGAAGCTGAAACTTTTAGAGTGTGAAGCTTAAATCCCGAGGAACATCGTCGCAAAATTTCAGAGCTTGGTTCGCAATATTTTCAGAGATATGATCTGTGGAAGTTAGGGCTTTTTGCAGGCTCTTGAATTTCACTTAAAAAGGTCATTGCAGAATTTTCATTATAACATTTTTTCTACAAAGGTTTAGAAGCTAAAAATTGTAGAGCGCGAAGCTGAAATCCTGAGGAACATCATCACAAAATTTTAGAGCTTGGTTCGCAATATTGTCGGAGATATGATATGTGGAAGTTAGGTCTTTGTCAGGCTCCCGAATTTCATCTCAAAGAGGTGATCGTGGGAAAATCTTCATAACTCTCTCTCTGAGCATCAGATTGGAATTCTGTAAAAAGTGACTGGAATTACATGGACTTTAGTTTCCTGTATATAAATTTTAGAGCCAAAGGAGCAAAAAGTGACACGTGGCAAGTCATACAAGTTCGCTCTACTAAATCAATCCATAATTAGATCATTTTGGGAGAGTGGACATAAATTTGCCTTGAAGAATCCAAATCAAGTCAGACCTATGGCATTTGAAAGAAGCTTCAAAGGAATACTATAGGGCCAAATTTCAGATATTTAGGATCTACAAGTATAGAGATAAGTCAATTTCAATATCGAGCTCCTCAAAAGCAAGTAAAAGGTGTTTTTTTTTTCTTTTTCTTCTGAATTGCATAAGTCTTGTTTGAAGAATCAAGTTGAATTCATTCCAAGGGAATATTGTAGAATATATATCAGTATTGGATTCTCAAATGGCCCCTAAAAATAATTCAACACCCATTAAGCCTTTAGAAGGCTCTACTATGATTCATGAAGATGAAGAATGGCAACATGACATATCAAAATTATAAGAGCAAGTGCAACAAATTTCGCACTCGCAGAGAGAAACAAAAAATGACATGGAAGTTTTGAAGAAAGGCATGGAAACTAATATGGATGGTTTGAAGAAAGGCATGGAAACTAATATGGATGGTTTGAAGAATGGCATGGAAGCTAAGATGGATGGCATGGAAGTTTGCATGGAATCTAAGATGGATGACATGGAAGCTAAGATGGAAAATATGAAGAATGATCTAAAAGTAGACATGGAAGGTTTGACAAAGTTGGTACAAGAAATGTTTCCTAATGGTGAAAATATAGTAGAGGAAACTCATGATGAGAACAAAATAAATGTTAATCGTGATTTCATAAACTCTAATGTTGGAGGAAAGAACCACCATATTCCAAAAATGGATATGAGGAAGTTTGATGGAAAGGATCCTGTAACATGGATACTACAGATGGAGCAATATTTTGATCTCAATAATGTACAAAACACACAAAAGGTACGCATTGCAACTTTACATTTAGAACAAAATACATGGTATCGATGGCTTTGCTCCCGTAAAAAAATTGTCACTTGGTCAATTTTTACGGAGGAAATGATAGCACATTATGGGGATACAAAGAGAAACACTTTCTTTAGCCAATTGATAAATATCAAACAAAAGTGTTCATTGGGGGAGAAAATTGAGGACTTCAAAAAATTGAATATAAGGGTAACTGATATTCCAGAGGAACACAAGATTGATCTCTTCATAGGTACTTTAAAGGATAACATCCAACATGAAGTTCGCGTTTTGGAACCTGATTCATTGGAGAAGGCATTCAAGTTGGCAAGAAAAATTGAATGTAAAATTATGGCGACAAGGAAGCCTACCACTCACTTCTATAAATATGGAAGTGTTGCTACTCCTAGATTTCCACAACCTACAAGGTTGACACCACAACAATTGGAAGAAAAAAGAGCAAAAGGGATTTGCTACAGTTGTGATAGCAAATACACTAAAGGTCATAAGTGTGCTGAGAAGAAATTATTTTACATAGATTGTGAAGAGGAAGAAGAAAATGAATAAGAATCTTCAAAAGAAGAGGATATACACCAGGAACCAACCCTAGAAGAGGAAGAAATGAGTCCGACCATATCGTGTAATGCATTGGCAGGAATTACCACTCCTCAAACTCTCAAGATAGAAGGACATATCAAGAAGAAAAAGGTATTAGTGTTGATTGATTCAGGTAGTACCCATAATTTTATTCATTGTAAGGTAGCCAAGGAATTGAATTGTTTCCTATACCCAACATCGGAATGTCAAGTGATGGTTGCAAATGGAGGAACTATAAATTGCTCTAGAAAATGCCATAATATCAAGCTAACCATGGGGGAATATGTATTGAATATTCCAATGCTTTCCATTCCTATGGGAGGTGCCGATGTTGTACTAGGAGTACAATGGTTACAATCTTTGGGGACGGTAGCTTTTAATTTTCAAGAACTTTTCTTGAAATTTTTTTCAGAAGGAAAGGAAGTCGAATTACGGGGTATTGCGGGGAAGCCAGGAAGGATAATAAGCTCTAATGTCATGATAAAGCTTCTAAAGAAAGAACAGCGAGGCGTAATTGCACAATTATGCTCACTAGAAGTTCCAACATCAAAATCATCTATTTTTGCAGATCTCCAACAAGTATTGGACAATCATTTCAAGGTGTTTGAAACTCCCAAAGGACTCCCACCTATTCGTGATCATGATCATGCTAGTCATTTGATTCCAGGAAGTGTTCCTCCAAACATTAGGCCTTATAGATATCCTTACGTCCAATAGAGCGAAATGGAATGTATGATTGCAGAAATGTTAGAGGCGGGTATAATTCAACCTAGTCAAAGTTCTTTCTCTACTCCTGTAGTATTGGTACACAAGAAGGATGGATCATGTGAATGTGTCTAGATTATAGGGAGCTCAATAAGCTCACCATTAAAGACAAATTTCCCATTCCTGTGATTGATGAATTATTGAATGAATTATATGGAGCAATTTATTTTACCAAGTTGGATCTTCGTTCAGGATATCATCAAATTAGAATGAAGACTGAAGATATTCCAAAAACAGCATTTCGAACTCACGAGGGTCATTATGAATTTTTGGTCATGCCTTTTGGCCTTACCAATGCACCTTCTACATTTCAAGGGTTGATGAATTCCATTTTCAAACCCTTCCTTAGAAAATTTGTGCTAGTATTTTTTGATGATATACTAATCTACAACAAATCTTGGAAGGATCATGTTGAACATGTTGACAGGGTGCTCAAACTATTGCAGGAGAAACAATTATATGCAAAAACATCCAAATGTTTCTTTGGAGTACAAGAGGTGGAATATCTGGGTCATATTATATCTCACGAGGGTGTTAAAGTAGACCCTAACAAAATTAAAGCCATTAAGGAATGGAAAGTCCCAACGACCATAAAGTAGTTGCGAGGATTTCTCGGGTTAACAGGGTATTATCGCAAGTTTGTTAAGAATTATGGGAGAATAGCAGCACCTCTAACAACATTATTGAAGAAAGATGCATTTTCATGGACTCCTGAAGCAACTAAGGCCTTTGAACATCTTAAAGAGGCAATGTGCCTAACACCGGTCTTAGCTATGCCAGACTTCACAAAAACCTTTATTGTGGAATGTGATGCCTCAGGAAATGGAATTGGTGTTGTTTTAATGCAAGAAGGAAGAACCATTGCTTTTGAAAGTCATCCAATCAAAGGAACATATTTACATAAACCTATTTATGAGAAGGAAATTGAGAACTTACCTAATGGGAAGACACTTCAAGGTAAAAACTGATCATGATAGCCTTAAACACTTTTTGGAACAAAGACTACCTTTAGAAGAGCAGCAAAAATGGGTCACAAATATGTTGGGTTATGACTTTGAAATAATATACAAAAAAGGGAAGCTAAATTTTGTTGCAGATGCACTCTCAAGAAAGAATGAATAGGTGGAAGCATTGATTTGTGCCATTTCTATTATCCAACCAGATTGGATAACCGAAGCAAGAGATGAATGTAAGAAGGACGAAGAAGTGTGGACACTCATTCAAAATTTGCAGCAAGATCCTAGTACATATGATACATTTAGTTGGAAAAATGATTCCTTATGGTACAAAGATCACTTATATCTTTGTAAGAATTCCCAACTAAAACAAAAGATTCTTCTGGAATTGCACACTTCTCCTTTAGGAGGACATTCAGGATTTTTAAAAACTTACCACAGGGTGAAGAAAGAATTTTTTTGGGATGGCCTTAAATCTGATATTCAAAAGTTTGTGGCGGAATGTTTGGTTTTCCAGCAGAATAAAGTGGAAACAATTAAGACCCCGGGACTTCTACAACCTTTATCCATTCCAAGTCAACGTTGGGAGGAGATTTCGATGGATTTTATCACAGGTTTACCTAAGTCCGAAGGAAAGAGTGTCATCATGGTGGTAATTGATATACTTACCAAGTATACACACTTTTGTGCATTATCTCATCCATTTAAAGCAAGTACAGTTGCTACTACATTTATGGACAGAATTCAAAAGCTACATGGAAGCCCAAGGGTTATTGTGAGCGACAGAGATCCCATTTTTACTGGAAATTTTTGGACGGAGTTATTTTCTTGTTTGGGTACTCAATTAGCTCACAGCTCATCTTATCATCCTCAATCTGATGGTCAAACTGAGATAGTAAATAAATGTTTGGAAGGATATCTTCGTTGTTTTGTATCTGATAAACAAACACAATGGGTCAAGTGGTTACCTCTCGCTGAATGGTGGTATAACACTTCCTTCCATACTGCAGCAAAAATGACCCCATTTATGGCACTTTATGGATATCTTCCACCATCCATCACATCATCTTTAAGAGAAAATTCGAAGGTTCAAGCAGTGGAAGATCACATCGAGCATCAACAAGAAGTTCTCCAACTCTTAAAGGACAACCTGAATTTGGCACAAAATCGAATGAAACAACAGGCAGATCAACATCACAGCAAGAGAAGTTTTGATGTAGGAGACTGGGTATTTTTACGGCTACAACCATACAAACAAATGTCCCTCAAGAAAGCTAAGAAGGATAATAAATTATCGCCAAAGTAATATGTTCCTTACAAGGTGTTGCAAAATATTGGTACTATGGCATACAAATTGGAGCTTCCTGCTTCTTCACGAGTGCATCCAGTTTTCCAGGTTTCATGCTTAAAGAAGGCTATAGGTAAAAATATTCCAGTTTAAACAATATTGCCAGAACTTGATGATGAAGGAAAAATCATATTGGAACCTGGAGCGGTCACGGAAACAAGAAATTGACAGCTATAGAATCGATCAATTTCAGAGTATCTCATCAAATGGAGGAACTTACCCACTGAAGATTCTACATGGGAGGATGAGAATTATATACAAAAGCACCCAGAGATACTCAAGTGTTGAGGACAACACTTTTTTGAAGGAGAAGGGCATGTTAGGTCCCTATATTACTAGTATAGTCCCTTATTGTTGTTAATGTAACCCCCTTATTTTTATTATTGTACCCTTGTAACCCCCATATTGTTATTATTGTGCCCTTAAATTATTATTTTTAGGTTGGATAGGATTACATTGTGGCCCCATGGACTCCTATATATAGAAAGGAGGTTTTGTAATTTGTATCATCCAAGAAATTTTCATTCATGTAATGTATTAGAGGTTGCCCCCTTGAAGTGGCTTATTTATAAGGCGTTGATATCTCTTTTCTTCTATTTTTGGAGCTGGTTTCCCAACATACAAACTGCAGAAGGATTTTAACTTGAACATATCGACGACACAACTCTAGAATTTGGCAGCATTTGACTCAAACAGGATCAGAGGTCATGTTGAAAATATTGGTAATAGAATGAGAGGCAAAAAAATTTCCCAAACCCATGGAGGCAAAGTGACAGAGTGAGGATACCCCAACTCGACACGAACTGCAAATAAGTGTCATGTTCAAGAGTGACATACTCTGACACAACTGACGAATAACTTCCATTTTCCCCCACCATTTCTGGCAAGTACCTCTTTATTTTTACACAAGCTTGACGAGGATAACATATGCTTATCGTATAATTTTGTCCTTCAGACAAATCCATCCTAGTACATTTTACGAGCCCTAGGAAGGAGGAACTCGGTAACGTCATGATGATAATTTCCGATGTCATTAGGTTTTAATGAGTCTGAAAAAGGAATAACTCGACATATTTTCATGTTTAGAGAATTTGAAAAGAAGCGGAAAAGAAAACTCCAGCAAGATCCTTTTCGTAGGTAGTCTCACATATCCGAAAAGGTAGAAAACAATATCTGAGAGAACCTCTTAGTCATGTTCGACTAAGGTATTCCTTTTTCGTAAATAATCTGTCCCAGCCCGAAAAAGGGGTAAATGTATACTGGGTAGATATCGTTTTGCAGCCTTTAACGAGTTCAAATGACAAGAGTCTCAACAATATTTTCAATTTTTCAGAGTCAGAAAAGAGCTGAAAGTTGACTCCTCCCGGAGGAACGAGTGGTATTAAGGGATAGCAACTGGTTCTGGTGATGATGGAACTACTCAGAACAAGTAAAGGTTAAGAGGCTAGCTAACAAGACCACTCATTGCAGTTGTTGCACCATTTTTTGGTCATCTAACCTATTATCATTAGATGGACCCAAGTACATCATGTAAGACCAATTTTACTCAAAGTAAAATTTCTTTCACTATGAAAATAACTTAGTAAATCACCTTTATTAAGTTGTTTATGGTCTAAACAGGAAACCCCATAAGTAAATATTAAATAAATATATATTTGTTTGATTTTCCTCAAGAAATAATTAGTTAAATAGTAGTTTAATTAATATTTCTGGTTATATTTAACCCAAAACAAAAAAAATAATTAGATAAATCATTATTTATCTTATTATTTTCTAAATAATAATTGTTTAAATCTTATTTAAATAATATTCTTTGTTAAATATGACTAATTCACCCTTAAATAATTAAATAAATCATTATTTATTTGATTATTACTCAACCATATCCTTAAAATGATAGATAAATCATTTATTTATTTATTATTACTTAATCACATCCTTAAAATGATAAATAAATCATTTATTTATTTATTATTTACAAATAAGGGGATTTGACTCAAGTCAAATTCCTTTTCCCTCCAACAAATATAATAAAATATTCCATAAAAGTTGGATCTAAATTTAGTTCATAATATTTTAATTATGCACCAATCTCTATACTAACTCAATATTTTGTTATAAATAGAAGGGTTTTCCCATTCATTTGTCACCTTTTGTTGCCTAAAGATCACTTTGGATCTCAACACTTGGTCTGGCTATTGATCCATAATCATAGCCATACTTTTCCATTTTTGTCTGGGTTTTCTACACCATCAAGAGAGAGAAGTTCTAAATCTGAAGTGCTGAGGACTCATAAGAACCCATCCCATTGAGGAGAACAGGGAACACCCTCTTGTGTTTTCCTCCCAGGTGCCATTAATAAAATTATTCATTGGATATATTCTTGTCTTGTCTATTGGATCTATGGAGTAAATCTTATTTTTCTACTATTTAATGTCTTCTAATGCATAGATCTAGATTTTTGCAGCATTTGTCTTGATCATCTAATTGCAGATCTGAAGATATTAGTAGTCATTTCTGCTGTTAGGGCTGTAAGTTATGCGCAGCTAAAGTGGTCCTTTTTCGTACACCTCGAATCAAGATTCATAATAACAGCAACGGTTCCTCAGGAATGGGTAAAACAATCAAGTGAAGGCGTATGATCAGCCAAGCAGATGGTGACGATGGAATGAGAAAACCAAGGGTCATCTGGCAATACAGGCTGATAAAATGGCAATCACAAGAGGTAAAATAAGAATGGTTTCATTTTTACACAAGCTTGAAACGGAAACAAACTATGCTTTAAATGGGTTTGCATGCCCCGAGCATGGTGACTCAATTTGAGGTACATGCCCCCCAAGTTGCAGTGCATTCACTGGAGTAGACTACTGGTTACTAACAGGTGGATGGAATGAAGGTTCAAACACGAGATCAAGAGAAAGACTCGACTGGGATTTTACGAGATCTAATCAAAGACTCGAATTGAAAAGGGAACCTGTTTCATTTTTTAATGAGGTTGACATGGTAAAAGAATTATCCTCATGACACCTTGTTTCATGTTTTACGGAGCTTGACAATCGAAAATGAACTCTGCTCCAAAGAGCTTGTTTCATTTTTTAAGGAGCTTGACACAAGAAAACGAACTATGCTCTGAATACCTTGTTTCATTTTTTAAGGAGCTTGACACAAGAAAAAGAACTCTGCTTTGTCGACAACTCATCATGATGAATAAGAAGTCATGGGAGTTTCTCATCCGACGGGAGAAAAACACTCTGGAAATTAGGATCTAATTCCCCCAGTACATTGCATACTACCTCACTGACTAAATTATCAGTGAGGACGGACATGGAACAGGTGGCCACGTAATTGACTTGTGGCGAGGAAGATATCACCGGTAGGTAAGGACCAGGAAGGGATGGCAGTAGACCAGATGTCACATTAGGACCAAGGAATGAAAGCTGATCAATGGTCATGATCCGAACTTCATGTGGAAAACAGATCACACGAAAGAGGGAAGAGACAAGCACACCCATGGAATAAGAATAGTCGTGCCCCAGGTGTAAATTAAAATCCAAGGGGCCTTGGACAACCATCACGTCTATATAGACGGTTTTACCTCCCAAAGTAATAGGCAACTTCAGAAGGATCCCTAACGGTTGACTGGTTCCTTTGTTAAAAACCAAAAAATTCTAAGTAACAGGTACAAGCTGTGGAGAACCCAAAGCTTGCCATGTAGTTGAGGACATAATACTAATTGAGGCGCATTCATCTACAATATTTCCTGGTACAACCATATTCCAGGCCTATACAGTGATCTCAAAGGGCATGTAAGAAGGAAGACGATATCCCATAAATCGACTCCAATCAAAGAAAGCGACCAAACTACATGGAGGGGGTGCCATAGGAATAAGAGGATTATCCCCTTGCATTACGGGAGCGCAAAGACCATCCTCCTGGGCTCCGGGAATGAGAGCAGTAGGATCAATTTCTAGAACGGTGGAAATAGGAGTCGGAGGATAACCCTCCTGGATCATGTAAACAGGAGGATCACTCTCCGATCCCCGGGAATCAGAGGAAACAAAAAGAACCTAACTAGGATGAGACCCACTCTCGATGGAAAAGACCTGATGGATCGTAGGTGGAACCAAGTCGTCCTTATTCTCAACCAATGATTGGTCAGGAATGGACTCGGGAGATTGACTTTCAGGGAGAGTGGAATTGACCGGAGATGAATACCGATCAATGGGTTAATCAACGATGGGAGGACTTGAAGAAAACTTCCGGTAGACAATGGGAAGACAGGGCTCAAAAGCCGAAAGGTTATCCAACACTTTAGAAGATTCATCCATATGAGTACATAGGTGAATGGGATGGTTCCCTTCACCAAAGCTACAGGGAAATTTGATCGTACCATGTTTCTTACGAGTCTCATTATCTTTAGCTGAAGGCTCATCATCAGCATGATGCCCAAAGGTTGATGATGAAGGATGAATTGAATCAACAGACCACACTTCCAGCACCTTGGGAATACCAGGCCAATCACGAAGAAGGTGGTCACCCTCACATACCTTGCAAGGGAATTTGACTCTGCGAGACGAAGTGGGAGGTTTCTCGATATTAACTTTATGGGTAGCAATAGTTGTTGATTCACCCCCTAGCTTATTTTCCTTCTTCTTCTTCTTCTTAGCCACCCGGTTAATAGAATCCAGACTTTCACCAGGCAAAGAGGAATAACGAGGTGAAGAAATAGACGAAGAAGGTGAGGGGTCAACCTTAGGATCAACATGGGGTTGACATCGTTAGTGCAAAGGAGAACTCGGTTGAGAAACTGTTTGGATGTTCGAAACCATAGGGGTTGAAAATAACCAAACCGAAAGACCAATGGTTAATCCCAGGAGGGACAACGTTGCCATTGGAAACAAACCTCAAGAAACACAAAGGAAGATTACTTTAACCAGGAATATTTCGTGGACATTTGATTATTTAAGACACTGAAACAAAACTTTACCTTTTCATATTTTAAGAGGCGAGAAAAGGACAAAAGGTGACTCTAGTCGCTTTCAGTTTGAACGAGCTTGAAAGGACAAGCACTCGATGATCTTTTCAAATTTTTAGAGTCACGGAAAGATCAAGATGACTACTCAGGAAATCTAAGCAAGAGGGTGTACCAAGCTTCCGTGAACTGCAATATACACCTTGGTGATCAAATGAGAGAGAAATGACCAAGGACTTAATGTACGTGCAGGCAGTCTCCCCAAATGTTGTGTTCGGTGTATCACGGTTACAGGGTGGCAGACTCGGCTTCCTACGGATAAAGGGTTACAACCTATGAGGGTCTCCATTTATATACTCGACAACACAGGGAGCACAAGTCTGTGCTAGCGCTGTCTACTTCCAAATGGCGAACGACAACTACTAGGTTTAATGACGTCGGAACACGTCACTAGCCTAGACCTCTAAGTATGAGCGTTAAGTTTCAATGCTTCCTTAGGTTGATTGAATAAATTTTAATGGTTGATCTTGAATTATGTCTCAATTCCAAGGCCCTACCGCATGTGATCTCAAATACCTAAATGCATACTCCATGCAAAAGAACATCATTTCCGTTCAATGAATGCTAGTTAAGAGAAGGATAGGGATTCTATGACACAACAATAATCAATTGAAACATAAGAAGAATTTAACTAATGCATCTAATACAACCAAATGAGAAAACGAAAACTCTTTCCTAGTTCACTAAGAGCTAGTTATGCAAAAGAACATTTCCATTTTCAATTAAAGCGAAAGAATGCAATTTTTTGTTTTTTAGATGAATGAAGCACGTAATGCACTATTACACTAAAAAGAAAAACAAAGGCTAGTTTTGAGCACTATGAATGTTAAGATCTAAAACGAATAAATCAAATGAAATACAAACATAAAACACACTCAAAACAAGGTTGCACTCTTCCAAGCAAATGAAGGGTTTTCAAAAATATCCAACAAGAAATGTAATCTATGCTCGAAGTGACGAAATGGAGAGTCAAATGAAAACAAAATTGGTCATCCAACAAATCAAAGACACGAAGAATCGAGAGAAAGACTAACACAATCAATCAGTGAATTGAAATGACAAAGATCAAAGCGACTCGAACTTAACTCAGAAGGCTCAGTGAGGAAAGGGCCGAAAAAACAGCACAAGACACCTAGAAACCCTAGGGCTACAAACTCCACTGATAATATGATGGACAAACAGCTAAGAAGACCGAGACTACAGAGTCAAAACAATCTCAAAAGACCAATTGCAAGGCAAGAAACCAATCCAAAGCCAAGAACTACTAACAAAAACTCAGAAAAGAGGTCAAATCAAATCCTACAGGATTCGGCATGACTGTTAGGCTGTAATTTGTGCCTAACAGGGGTTGGCGCACTTGTGAAAAAAGAAACATACCCCAATCGACGCGAATGTTAAAGGATAAACCGTGCCAAGCTAGAAAACCATGGGAAAAAATAAAACCATTGAGCAGAGGTCAGACTTGACACTTTGGAACTGACCAAGATGGTTTAAAACATTCGGGCAATTCAAGTAAAGCAGAAAAACGATTAAAAGACCAAATTCAACTCAATAATACAAAAACTCAACAAACAACGAGATGACAAACAAACACTAATCCCCAGTGGAGTCGCCAACTTGTTGTGTAGGTAAATCCCCTCTGCGGACAGAGGCAATCCCTCTAGCCCTAGGGTGGGTCTAGCAGCAAGAGGACATGCTAATGCATTGATTCCTAGTTAATGAATGAAACTAAGTCGAGATAGATTTCCCTACCTTTGATCTAACGCAGTTGTCGTAGCTGTGGTGGCGGTCCCCTTATCTTCATCCCGAAACGTCACGGTCCTTCAGCTATGGTACTCAGGCACCTGCACAAATATCAGAGAACGAAAGCAACATATGAAACAATGTTTGCATTCATAACTATCTAACTGGTCAAGGAGAATTAAATGTATTGCGTAAGATCAATCACATCAACACAAGACGGGAACCAAAACATCAATCATGTATATATTAAGAGAAAGAAAGAGATTACAACCAAATGAGCCTTGGCGTCGCAACCTCCTTCAACGAGTCCAGTCAAAACGTGTCTTTAGCATTCGTCGGGGAATTTGGGCGTGGCGATGCAATAAGCCTAAGCTCTCTCTCGACAAGGGTCTCTCTCTGCTCTATCTCACACCAGCTACATCAGACTATTTCAGCAAAATGTTCAGCAATTCTTATTTAGCTAGCTGCATCTATGTGAGAGAGATGTATTTATAGAAGGAGAGGAGGAGGTTGGGATCCCTCATATGGTGGAAGGGAGGCCTTATCCTTCCGAAGGTTGCCCCAAAAGGAGGAAACAAGAAGCCAAAGGAAGGTGCTTGATGTTATTCAGTCGAACAACCCAAGCTAACTCGCTCATGAAGTAGTTAGCATGGAAACTTCGCTTCTATATTTAAAAAAATTTCCAAAAACAGCTCGGCGTGGGCAGCTCACTAAGATGGAGCGCCAATGGGCGTGAAGCCTAGTGTTAATTTCCTTTCTCTGCGCGAGGCCATAACTGGCTGCCAGCGGCAACCTAAAATCATGTATTTTTTATGGTCTGTTCCAAGAATAGTCAACAGAGGAAATGTTATTCTTATGGAAAGGGATGCAATGACACTTTTTGCAAGGCATGACACTACATATAAGTCACAGAAATGTTCCTCTAATGTGCGGGATGGGGATTGCAGGGACGGTGACAAAATGTTGTGTAGAAATATTCCTCAAAAGGGAAGTCATTGATATCAATGGAAAAGTCTCCGAAGGCTAAGTATTGTTTCAATACATGGGAAGAGATCAAAGGACTCAAAGGATTCTTATGAAATCAATCAAAGGTCCTCTCATCGCTATGTAGCGGGATTGGAGATATCGAATAGATATGTGATAAAATATTCTCTGAAGATGTAGTAAATAGAATCTCAATTATGATATTTGAAAGAAATGATAAAATATAATCATCACTATTCTAGCTGGTGAGAAAGGTAACAAGTGTTCATGGGACAATAAATTTACCTCATTCAACAACTTATGGTTTCTATGCAAGATAGAAAAAGACAAGCTGTGGGAAAAAGTATTAAAGGTTAAAGAAAGCTCATATCACCAGAAAGTATGGAGGAAGCTAAAGAAGGAAGTTCAACAAAAGAGGGAGTAAAAGATATTTTTTATGGTTAAGATAGTCTCCCTCACAAAAGGTCTTTTCATGGCTCCTAAATCCTATATAGGATATGACTACAATAAATAGATGCAGTGTGACATCATGAAAGCATTAAAAAGCAAGAGCTTGTGACATCACCATGGGGAATCATGGAGGACAAGAAGAAAAAAGTTCATGGAAATAAAATATGAAAGATATAGCTCTTAGGAAAATCATCTAAGAACTCATCCAGGACGAGGCTCATCATACATACAAAGGAAACATTTTCCAAAATAAGGATATTAAAGATCCTCAAGATTTTCTGAGAGAGTCCTCATCGAAGGATTCACCGATCTAGAGAGGAAGCAAGTGTTTCATCAGGAACTCCAACTTGTGAAGTTCACGGAATGATGGTATGATGACATAAAAGATGAAGCAGATCAAGGGATTGAAGATATTTCAATCAAGGAAGCTACTAAAAGAATACTAGATGACCTGAAGGTAAATGAGTTATGTATGCTTGTATTTAATATTATAATTTCATGTCGTATGGTTGAAGTTAACATTTATCACTACTTTTATCCTAAAAATATTGATCAAAGGAAAGGGATCTCCTCCTCTAAAAGGATACCAAAAGGCATGGTTCACACTAGATGAAATCAACATAAATATTCTCATATTAAGTATGAGATGATTTGAAACTATTAAGAAACTTGTAGAAATTATACAAAAATATTTATATCAATGGATTCAATCCGTTCAAGCAATGTACTAAAGCAAGATATAGAATCCTTCTACAAATCAATTGTGGAAAATAAACACGATCGCCAATAACAACAAGTAAAGAAAGAAGCAAATCAAACCACAACCCAAATATTTTCCCAGGGAAAGCTTACTGCTCAAAACCCCTCTATCTTCTATTGTATATTCACCAATGAATCATGAAACAATTACAATGCACTCTTCTCACAAGAGTCTCTTGCACTTTCACAACTGTCTCACACTGATCCAGACAAAATCGACCAACACTTAGCCAATTCTCAGCTTGTCTTCAGCCTACCTTGCTCATGCAATTCATGAGGAATGCAATCCCTATTCCTTAGGAATTTCAACCTTCCTTAACTGCGCAAGTATCATGGGCAATCATGTGGTGTTTTAACTACATTCTGACAGTTTGCTAAAAATACAACTGATAGTCAACTTCCCTTTAACCTCTGTCTCAACTAGGGTTTCATCAGAACTAACATGCATGCAACTATTAATAGTAAATCATCAGTCACTTGACATATCATTGCATGTGAATTAAATCTGATTTAATTCACTTTACCTCTCACTAGTGCAACAAACAGTTACAACTAGTTAAACTAATTTTAACTCACTTGATTGAGTTAACTGATTTCTCATGCATTAAACTAATACAGTAACTGAAACTTGGAATCTAAAAAAAAAGAATCACTCTACATGCCTCACCAACCACCCTCAACTCGAAATTCATGAGCTAACTAAGTTTATCACACTCAGTTAGCTATTACAAGTGATTATGAGATAAGATTAATTTTATTGTCCACTTTAATTAAGGGATAACTAAATTAGACACATTTCCAATTTATTAAATAAATTGGTTTGCACACTAATGTATCGCTAGGACCCATCACTACATGACCTGTCACTCCCACACTAGTGTGTGTGTGTTGTCATGTTGTTTCTGGATGCCAATTTCACTGTTTCTTGTTGCAAATTTCAACATAACTCTGATTGGAAACTCACAGGAATAAAATTGTGTGGAAGGAAGAGATTGTGATAAGTGAAAAATCCAGAAAATATGAAGACCCTGGACTATACATATATTTTGGAGATGTGTCAACATATATGAAGGGTGTCGATGCCTACAAGAAGGATGTCATAGTGAAAGGTCATCATTGAGGTAAATTTTTATTTAAGTATTCATATTTATAATTGAATAACATTTGATGAGTTTATGCAGGGCTTATAAATGGAAGTAAATGTTTTCCATAGGTTGATAATCATATGGCAGAATGAAATATTCTTGGAAGATATAAGTTTTGAAATAAAGCAGCATAACATGAAACTAGATCAGATGAGAATATTGATGGATCACTTTCTGAAGACATGACTTATGAGTGAAAGTGATGGATGATTTGTGCCCTATGAAGATTTGAAGGCTCCTTAATTCATGACATCAACGGAAGTATTCCTTCATGAAAACTTGAATGTTTTTCATCATTTTTGTTGTAGGTCCTTGATTAAGAGGGAGCTTGATAATTAATTTCTTACTTGGAAGAAATTTCGTGACTCCTCAGCCAACAAGAAAGCTTAGGTGCATTCTTTATAAGTATATTCCTTTGTGGAATATGTCCTCACTAGTTGAGAGGGATAGATATATATGTCATTGTGTTCTTCACCTGGGAAGACAGAATGGAGGATTGGGTAATCATTTGGCATTCGATACTCTTTGAGAATGTGATAAGATGTTCTGATAAGACTAGTCGTGAAAGGACGGGTATTCTTTAAGGATTATCTATCCTGATAATAATAGTCCTTAGAGGTCATACTCAATGAACACTTGGGTGGAGTATGTACCATGGAGACAATAATGAAGGTGTCTATAATCATTGGTCTCACCAACATTGTAGCTCATGATGGAGCTATTAGTCAAGGCCTTGCATTGTAACAATGTTGGTTAATATGATGCTATAACAGATGATTGCAAATCAAAATTTTCTTATAAGATTATTCACATTGAAAGTGACCATGTACCATTATGAGTACCTCCCTACTTAAGAGGGAAGGGTTGGAAAGTGTAACTAGGTTCGATCTTCATAATGACTAGTAATTATGAATTTATGTAATGAAGAAGACAAAGATAGTAAAATGTATTTTGTAAAGCTTGCCTCATGGGTTTCATGAGAAAGGAAATTTTATTATAAGTCAAAGACTTCTTCTTGATGTCATTTAGGGGTTTTGTCATATTGTAATAAATGTATAATTTAGAGTCATGTATATGAAGGATTATTGCACATATAAAGGAATTCATTGATGTAAAGTATGCCTCAAGACCCTATTGATATGATCCAAAAGTCGACTCTAACATGATGAGAAGTCTCCATGATAATTTCGGCCTCATATATGCGTTATTAGTCATGTCGGCTCACTGATATAAGTCACAATGGTTCACTTGCACAAGTCGGCTAATTAACATGGTCAAACCACTATATATACCCATGTGGACTTCACTCAAATGACAGATAAGACAACTCACATATATTTGAGCTTTTAGGACTAGATTGCAGGAAGGATATTCAGATCAGTTATGAGATCAAATGTGAAGTGAAGGTATAAGGTTTAGTGCGTATAGAAGAGACATATCAGCAAAGAACAAAGAAATTACAACATAGGAATATGGTCTCTTGATCTTGAGTTAACAATTGTAATAAAGGGTGTGGATTGTAGTGCATGGAAAAGGAAAGGCATACCATAGAAAAGTGACACATTCCAACTTAGTAGAACGGTGTAGAACGGTGTAGAAAAGGAAGAACAACATAAGGAGACAAGAAAGAGGAGTGACAAGGTCTTGGAGGCATACTGGTGTCAAGGATTTATGTCATGGTCATGGTACTTGTAAATTGAAGATTATAAGAAGAATTACTTGTGGGTTTCCCTCTCCAAGAGGGAGAGGTTTTGGCCCTGGCTTGAAAGGCCTAAATTGTTTGTCTTTTGTGTTTTGAAATTGACTTGATGAAAGACGTAATAAGATAATGAATATAATATCTACGTTATAGAAGCATAAAAAGTTTACAAGTAATTATCAAGAAGATAAATTTGAATTAAACACTTCCCTACCAAATTTTCAACAACTCCATGCCATAAAAACCAGTGGCAAGAGTTTCTAGTGGGGAAAAGTTCAGCAGAAGGCTTTCGAGGATCTAAAGAAGAAGATCACTCAAGCACCAGTTCTAGAGTTACCAAACTTGCAACGACCATTTGAAATGGAGACAAATGCGAGTGGGTATGACATGGGAGTTGTTTTGATGCAAGGAGGTAGGCTTGTATGCTACCATTTTGAAGTATTTCATGGGGAAATCCTTAACTACCCTACCTACGACAAGGAACTTTATGCCATGGTGAAAGTTGTGAAGAAATGGAAGCACTATGTGATGGGAAAGGAGACAGTAATCCACACAGGTCACCATTCATTACAGTACTTGCAAGCCCATAGTAAGATATAGCAGACCAGACATTACAAGTGGATGGGGTTTTTACAGGAGTTTCATTTGGTGATCAAGTATAAGAAAGACAATCCAAAAAAGTTAGAAGACATGCTTTCAAGGCCACCCACATCAAATATCCCAGCTTTGGGGACTCTTATGCACATGGAACTATTCACCCATGATGCATATAGAGAGGCATATTTAGAATATGAGGACGTCAAGGAGGTGTATCAACAGTTGCAGTGTCATATTCATGTGCATGATGGTGAAAACACCATTTATTATCATCTCGAGGACGGATTACTCTACACGCTGGATAAGTTATGTGTTCCTAAAGGTGAGAAATTGTAGCTAATTAGAGAGGCTCACACCTATAAAATTGCAGGGCACTTTGGTGTAGGGAAGATTGTGGCTAACCTGCAAAGGTATGTGTATTGGCCCAATATGCAAGAGCAAGTAGCTAGGTTCATAAGAGGATACATGCTTTGTTGTACCGGTAAGCCTATCAACAAGAAACATGGTCTATATCATCCCTTACATGTACCTATTCATCATTGGGAAATAATTTCCATGGAATTTGTGGGAGGTTTACCGACAACTAGGAAGGGACATGACTACCTATTCGTGGTAGATGACAGGTTTAGAAAGATGTGTGTTCTAATGCCCTGTAAAAAGACCATCAATGGGAAAGAAGCAACAAACTTATTCTTTGGAAAATTTTGGGTGCACTTTAAGATACCAAGGAACATCATTTCAGAAAAGGATACAATATTTCTCAGTGGATTCTAGACAATATTATGGGAGAAGATAGACGAGAGGTTGAAGAGGTATACAAAATTACATCAACAGATATATGGACAGAAAAAAGTAGTCAACAGGACTTAGGTGCAACATCTAAGGGGATACAACCAGAAGCATTCGAAGACCTGTGACGAAAATATGATATATATACAACATTCCTACAACAAAGAAGTTCACACTTCTATAGGAAAGTCCCCATTTGTATAAATTTAATACAAAATATGTATTGCCTAGATTCTCTTGATCTAACAATTATATGCCACTGTTAAATACATAATCGCTTCTACAAAAAAAATTCGGAATTTAAAACACAATCGCCAATAGCAATATCACGAAGAAAGATCAATCACACATAACACAGATAATTTATCGGGAAAGCATAAAGCTAAAAACCCCACTATATTATATTATGTATTATATCATGGATCATGAAACAATTACATAGAAAGCTCCAATCCAAGAGCCCTCAGTACAATAGCTAACTGTCTCACACTGTCATACAAAAATTGGCAAGTTCCTTAGCAAATTTACTGTCTCAAGAAAAACTATCTCCACTGTGCAATCCCTGATGGTCAAGAACCCCTGAATGAATGATTCTTACTTGCCTTGACTGTGAAATCCTCATAGGCACATCCAATGTGTGTGTGGTTGCATGTGTGCAACTGATAATGTCACAAATGATAGTCAATCTGTCCCTTTCATCTACATCTCAATTGGGTCTCCACTGGATCTGACATGCATGTATTTAATAGCAGTAAATATTCAGTTGCATGTGAGGCCACTTATTGTGAATTAATTAATAATTAATTCACCTGATCTCTCACTAGTGTGTCTTCAGTTACAACTAGCACAACTGAGTTTAACTCGCTTAACTGAGTTAAACTACTTTACAACTTTCATAATGACACTTCCAACTCTGTTACAACTAGAATCACTCTGTTACAACTCAAGTCAACCCGCATGTCCCACCAACCAACCTCTTAACTTGAAATTCACTTAGCTAACTAATTTTCCCCTTCAGTTAACTATTTCCAAGTGTTCATTGAGAATAGATTATTTTTTATTGTCCAACTAATATTAAGGGATAATAATAGTCGACATGCATCTATAAATAAACATGCAATCTATAAATAGAACTTGCACATACATCTATAAATAGAATTTTATCATGCATCTATAAATAGACATCCACCTAAAAATAACTTGTGTGGGCCCCACCTAATGTAGGTGCTTAATTTTCACTAGGATCAAGGATATTTTTTCCGGATGCCAATTTCACTGTTTCTTGTTGCAAACTTCAACATCATTTGAGACTTCTTTTGGATATTTTCCACCTTCACCTTTGGATATTGCATATCGGAAGCAAGGAGGAGTGAGGGAAGATCTTACAAGATATGCTTTGAGGGCTGAAAATTTTATAGAGAATATCAGGCAGATCCATCTACAGGTATAGGAAACACTGCAGAAGTCGTAGGAGAAGTATAAGGCCAGGCATGATCAACACAGAACAAAGAAATCATTCAAGGTGGGAGACAAAGTATGGTTATAGTTGAACAAGGAGAGGTTGCAGGGGCCTGGTAATAAAGGCTCTCAGATATGGTCTCTTTGAGATACTGGAAAAAGTGGGTGATAATGCCTTTCAACTCAGTTTACCACCATATATGCACATTTACTCAATTGTCAATGTAGAGAATTTGAAACTCTATGAGCCTTCCATGTTAGATTAGGAAGAGGAACATGTCCTACCTTCTATGGAAGATTTAGCACCAGACGCTTAGGAAGAGTTGACAGAAGATACATATTTGCAGAAGAGGTACATAACTACAAGACATGGGCAGCATGACCTTTGGCCGATTGGGTTGAAGGGACAACTTCCAAGCAAAGCTAAATGGTACACTAGAGAGAAGGTAGGGGAAAATTTTCCTCACCTCATTTAGTAAAAGATTTTGCGAACCAAAATCCTCCCAAAATGAGGAGGTGTGATCCGAATTGGATCATTATATTTTTTATCATCCATCTCGATGCATTTGGAGTGCAAAAAGTGGAGGAATCGGCTCATGGGATCAATTTTACCGACGTGACCCAGTTTGGTGAAATAGTGTTTGAAACCTTCCAGGAGTGTTTTAAGGCCTCAAATGATGTTTTTTTCGGGTCAATTTTTTTTCTTTAGTGTATCACCTTTTCATGTTATTCTACACACATAGACCTTTCCAACGATGCAAGAAGCGCATCAATTGAAGTATGTATGCAAAATTTATGCCACTCAGAAGTTGACCTTCCAGTTTTCACACTTATAGTTTGCGAGGATGTCGTGTTAGCCCCCATTATTCATGGAAAAGGGCCTAGACACGTGTTTGTGATGTAAAATACTCTAGAAGAGTCTATATTGTAACTTTAGTTAAGAGTTGATGTAGTCAAAATTAACCATTAGTAGTCAAAAATGCTCTTGAAAGACTGGCATGTATTGCTCATCCATTAGGGGAATTTTGAGGTCTAAAATGGGTTCCTAAGGAAATTATAAAATAATAGAGGAAATAGTAAAATAATATTAGATTACATCATCAAATTTTAGAGGGGAAAAAGAAAAAAGTACTTTTTCAACTCGTATTTTCAACTGATCTCCATATGGGTTTACTCAAAATTCGAGCGGGAACACTCGTTGGATGTAGAATTTGATTCCACATCCAAGGAGTACCCATGTTGCATAATTTTGATGGAACCTGCTACGCAAAAAATGAGAAATACATTATTATGTTCTAATCTTTTTTCTTTTTTACCCCAAAAATGGTGAATCATCCCCCATGGTTGACATCATCATCTTGAATCCTATTGGTTCTTATAAATTTTATTTTGGTTGTAAATTTTTCTGAGGAGGCCCATTCTAGACCTCAAAAGTTCTCTAATGATCATCACAAACTTTGAAATTCATTTTATTTGTTTTCTTAGAATTTTGTGTTTCCTTTCACAAGTTGGGAAAAGTATCGTCTTTTGGCATGTTGGTTGTCTCTTTGTGTGTATGATCCCATTCTAGTGGTTCCAGGAGGTCACCTTTGCTCAAATGAGTTGTTCTAACCTAGTAAGTTCACGTCGCACTCATTTCCAAAGTTTTGAGCATTTTCGCACTAGTGTCGTCACGGTCGTCATAAAGTGTACCTTGAGTGTCGCACTTTTCATAACCAATCGTAAAGTTGTTTCACAGAGGGAAATGATTTGTTTTTATATCATGGATGATCTATGTTTATTGAGTCATCACACATTTGAAGTTCATCGTCGTTCACACCAATCTCACTGCTCCCACGCTTATCCATTTTCGGAAAAAACTTCCTGACCAAGCAACCTAGCTTCACCTGGCCTTCCCTAAGCTGCACACTGCACAGTCTCAGTCCTCTAGCTATGACCTTTCTACTTGGCACTGGGAAATACGCAGTTCCCGCCTCCAAGGACTGTTGCATTACACCGTTTTTGTGACCAAGCCTTAACCTTGACCTCCATAATTGCACAGTCATGACCCCCATCTCGGATTAAACTGTGCACTTCGCAACCAAACTGAAGCTGATTCCCAGAGCCCTTGAAATGCGCAACTACACAGTAGCCCAGGCTCCCTTAACTCCCATAACTATGCAGTAAGCTCTTCCAGTGTCCATCCCCTGAGCCTATCCCACTGGCTCCGGAAACTGTGTAGTATTGTTCCTTAGACCTGTTTGAACTGCGCACTGCACAATCTCAAGGCTCAAGGCTTCCCATTTCCTTCCTGAACTTCACAAATGTGCATTCACTGATCCCCTCTTCCCAAAATGTCAATTGTTTTGGGCTCATTTTATGGATCATAATGCATCATCTTAGGCTATGGGTTTTCAGATTGATGTCGTCTCTTCATGAGTGAATTGTAGGAACACTTTCCATATCATGTCATAGAAAGATGGTGGAGAAGAAGAATAAGGATGGAAGCATGTTCAAAGACACTCTTGCAGCTAAACTCACAAGTTGATCGATCAGGAGAAAGTGAAGGGACACTAGTATGTGACCACTATCCAAGAATTTAGATCATTGAAGACTCATTATCACCAAGGCATGCAGAGGTGAAAAGGAAAGCATCTTCATGAATATAATAAACTATCAGCGGTAGCAGCGGCTTGACATTGCCACATCATCAAGCAGTCCATGTCAGCAGTGCCATGTCATGTCATTTCATGAGTGGTCATATGCCACATCACTCTTGTGGATCATGTATATTGTATTCAAAATGTATTGTAAAGTGGAAGTCCAAAGGACACACATGGAATGTAAAGAGTCATGTGAGTTGAAAAGTAATAATAATTCAAACAGTCATGAGGGTATTCAAAGATTCACCCTTTGTTATATATACTCCCACAAGGCATTAGAGAGATAAGATAGCTCTTTTGAGGAGCAAGGAGTGGATCCAACGCTCCAATATTGGAGCTAGTGGTGTTTTTTGTACACATGTCTTTGAACTTTTACTTGATAACAAAAGCCTTCAAGGCCAACACATTCTTCATGCATGGATTATGAATGTTTGTAAGACTATTCATTTAATGTTTGTATTTCATGTTTTCTTTCACATGTGCTAAGATAGTTGAACTATTTCAGTTATTTTTGTACTTATCATCTTGAGAATGTGTTGTAAAGGTTGTTGTTTTTGCCGCATCCTTGTGGAATATTCTGCTAGATACCAAACAAATTTTTCTCATTTGTTGGTTGTAATGAACGTCACATCTTTGTGGACTATTCCGCTTGATTTCGTACATACCTGTATTTTTCATATGTGTCTCTACTAGGGTGGTACTACTACCTCTCTCTTAGAGGCTCACTTTTCATCCCCTCCATAGTCAAATAGCTTTGACACACATACGATCAAACACTCACCAGGCACACCCCCCTTTCTTTTCGAAGGCGCATGTGCACCCCTATCTCTTGCTGACAGTTAGAATCCAAGGCATATCTATAAGAATACATGGAAACTGGGCCGATATTCTGGATGGGGCTCCTACTTCAAACGATGTGAGGTCTAATTGGGACTTCACATCGGGGAGACCCACTTGGTTGACGAATTTCTAGCACCGTCAACAGGACCACTTCCCAAACACAGTTTCTTATAGTGCATTCATATTCATCCTCCATTGCATCAACCCATACAGGTTTCTCTATTGCTTCCTCGAAATAGGATGGCTCAGTCTCTACAAGGTCAGTCATTATAGCCATGTATCCAGTGTACTGATCTAGTGACCGTCTCTGCATGCGCACATCTGAAGGAGCACCCACATTCTCCCTTACATCTTGCACAAGTATCTCAACTTCTCTGGTCCTTTCCCTGGCTTCTGTAGATGGTTATTCTTGAGTGGTTGTCTCCACTCTCTGCTCCTCAATTTGTGGTTTCTCCACAACTTATTGAGGTTCCTCCTTTGGAGCTAAAATCTCATCTTCTGGTGGGATCTAAAGCTCCCTCTCAAGAGAGCACCACATCACTTTCTCCTCATGGAATTTTACATCCCTTCACACAATTTTCATTATGAGAGATGGAAAGTACACATGGTAGTTGTGGGGAGTTTCTGTGTAACCCAAAAATACCCCCAATTATGTTGTCGTCTCTAGGTTCTTCATTAATTGTTTGGAGACATGGCAGTATACAAAGGCTCCAAAAATCCTAAAGTGCAAAACATCTAGATTTCTCCCTGAGAAAGTCTCCTCTGGTGTAATCATGCCCACAATCCAATGAGGACTCTGGTTTCGTAAATAGAATGTTGTGTTGCATGCCTCACCCCAAAAATGTAGAGGTAGTCCATGGTCATGCAACATATCCCTCGTTGGTCTCACAATACTATGGTTCTTTCTCTCAACCACCCCATTATACTGTGGGTTGTGGGGTGTTTTCAACTCTCGTCAAATGCCTTATTTACACAAAAAAAAATAAATTCAATCGACACATACTCACCTCCATTATTGCTCCTGAGAGCCTTCACTTTCTTGTTGGTTTTTTTCTCAACTAGTGGCTTGAATTCTACGAACATGGAGAATGTGTCATCTTTCTTTGGCATGAAGAAGATCCAACACTTCCATGAGAATTCGTCAATAAAAATAACAAAATATTTGTGCCTGGCAGTGGATGTTGTTGAGAAAGTGTTGGCAATATGATTCTTATGTCTTAATATGTTGTCCTTGATGGAAACTCTCTGGTAAAAGATGGAGTATATGTCTTCTGGAGAAGCTCAGTGGTCTATCAGAAGAAATGTGTAATATCCTGCAAAAGATTGGTTAATATTCATATTGCAGGTTCTATACGCAGGTTTGTATAGGCCAAGTTGTGTATACACGCAGATAAGAACGATCCAAGCCGTGTATGCCTTTTGCGCTCTAAAAATAAGATACTAGGAGGCTTTACCATGGTATTAGACCACAATATTGAGAATTGTGTCATCTATTTGATTCTGTCCAGGAATACCATCGTCAATTGTGTGGTTTTGACTCATGGTATTGGTAAAGGCTAAATCTATATAAGGAGAAGAAGATCATAGTGCAAAAGTGTGCATTTTGTAAGGGTTGTCATTGAATACTTCTCTCTGAAGTATATCTGCATGGGATGAAATTTGTTTTATTGGTATATCTGAATCTATGATGCACCCTTGGATACAATGATGGATCAGAATCTCTAGACCTGAAATGACTATGTTCCTACATGATCTATTGAAGAAATGATTAAATCTGTGATCTGGCACATGTTTTCTAAAGTGAAGTGAAGAAATCTAGGTAAGTTCTGTAGATCTAATACATTCTACAAAGTTAATATTTAAAGATCTATACGCTAGTTCGTCTTGGTGAAGGCGTGTATATACGCAGCTTTTTCTCAGAAAAGGCGCATATGGAAGTCAGGGTTTTCTGAAGCTTATTGCAGAGTTTTTCTGTTTATTGCTGCTATTCTACTGTCTGTCAATGAAGTCTTCATGTAGATCTAGGTTGCTTGAATGTTGTATATGCTGCTAAGATGATTATGTACAAATCTAATCAATGAGTAAGTAAATAAGTTTTAGGATGTCTAACTGATCAAGGGTTCTGCAATACTGAAAATATATCTGTCTGAAAGCCTTAGATATAGATCTGAGACTGACCATATTATGAAAAACAGTATTCACAGATCTATACACAGGTTGGAGTAAATGAAAGTGTGCATACACGCGGGTTGAGTAAAGCAAAGTAGCGTATGCATTTTAAGATAATGAATGTTTAGGGTTGAGTTTGATTATGCATATTGATTTTGAAATCTGAGTTATTACCGTGTTCTAGTTACAATGATCTCACTGTTCTGATTGAAGTATTGGATGAAGTTTATTATTGTTGATCTTTATGAAGGGTTGTGTTGAAGCTGTGTGATCCAGTATGAAAATTGATGAAACGTGGTCTGTAGTGGTTCTGAGGGTTGAAGCCTTCAGTATGGAAGTAGAAGCTTCCTGCCAGTAGAAGCTGGTGTTCTGATCAGGGGATTGAAGCTCCCTTCCAACAGTGGCTGGTAAACGAGATCATGGGGTTGTAGCTCCCTTTCAGTTGTAGCTGGAAAATGAGAGAAGGTTGCAGCCTTCTACAGGTAGATGACTACATACTGATATGAGTCTCCATCAATACAAAATTGTAAATAGTTTTCCATATAATAAATATTGAAGACAAAGACGACAACAACGGTGGTTTTCTCCCGAATTGGGTTTCCACCTTAAATATTGGTGTTCATGTGTGATGTTCTTATGTGATGATTTATTCTGCTGTTATTGCACATATTTACTGCTTCACTAATTGATGCATAATTTATAAGTTGAGTTAAACTTTGTTTCTGAAAGTTTATCTAACAAAAAGGTTATCTCATTATACGAAATTTTATGTTGATATATCCGCGTGTATACGCAAGTTGGGTTCATTAAATTCGCGTATGGAATTCAATAAAGAAACAATTAAAATTATCAGTAAGCTCTAAATACTGATTCACCCCCACCCCCACCCTCAATATTTTTCCCAACAATTGGTTTCAGATCAGGTCCTTCTGAAGAAGCTTAATCGCTACAAGGAAGATCAACTAAGATGAACAATCAAGATGGAAAAACATCTATCAGGCCTCCTCTCTTCAACGGAAACAACTTAATCTTCTGGAAGAAAGGAACAAGATCATATCTTCAGTCTCTTGGAGCAGATGTATGGGCTATAGTTGAAGGAGGTTATCAATATCCAACTTCAGTTCCAATAGATGCAGCAGAAAGTAAGAACTATGAAACCAATGCAAAGGCGGTCAATGCATTATTTGGAAGTTTGACTGAATCAGAATTTGTCAAATTCATGTAGTTGAATACAACAAAGGAGATATGGGACAAAATGATCCTAAGCTATGAAGGTGATGCCAAGGTAAAAAGTGCTAAACTCCAAACTCTCAGAATTCAATATGAAAAAATCAGAATGCATAATGAGAAAAGCATTGCCAGTTTCTTTTTACATCTAGATGATATTGTAAATCGTATGAGAAATCTAGGTGAAACCATATCTGACACTACTCTAGTAGAAAATGTTTTAAGATATCTAACTCCTAAATTTGAGTCAAAAGTGTCTGCTATTGAAGAGAAGCAGGATCTACAAACTCTTACTGTTGTTCAATTTCATTGGATTCTGACTGCTTGTGAAATGAGAAAAGGAGGTCCATTTGAAGTCAAAGAAGTTGTCTTTAGAGCTGCTGCAAAAGGAAATGAGGTAGAAGAACAAGAAGGATCAGGTTATGCTTCAGAAGAAGATGAGATCAATTTTGTAAAGAAGCTACAACTTGGCACTAGAATATTCAGAGGTAAGATTCCTTTTAAATGTTTTTCTTGTGGAAGAGTTGGTCATTATGATGCTAAATGTACCCATAAATATAGTCATGAAAAGGGAAAGGAAGTGACTAAAGGAAATAAGAAACAATTTATCAATAGAAAAAGCTATTATACTCATGAAGATAGTGATGGTCTATCAAATAGTGAAGAAGGAGAATCTGATCAAGATATTAGACTACTAATGGCTTTTGAAAATGACTCCAGTGATACTTTTATGGATGCATTAGAAGAAACTGACTTTCTTGAAGAAATAAATCATCTCAAAATATGTTTGGAAGAAAAAAAAAAATTCCATAAATACTCTAAAAAATCAACTTATAGAAAAGGAGAAACACAATGAGAAATTAGAATGTGAAATAGTAAGTCTAAGAAAGGAAATTGAGAAAGTGAAAATGTTAAATCTTAGATTTTCTAAAGGATCTGAAACCTTAGATGAAATTATCATCTCAATCTTCAGCACCAAGCTATCTAAATGCAGCAAAAGCCAGCCTACAACATTCTGTTTCTCAACAAAAGAACAAAGAAATTACACAGGTAAAGCATGACCACTTTAATATAAGGAAGAAAAATAACAGAAATATCAATCAGCAGGTAAACATAAATAGAAGGTTTCAGGATCACAAAATTTTCTTCTTTAATGGACAATGTTTCTCATGTCATAATTTTTGTCATAAGGTTTCTCAATGTGTTGCATACAAAACCATCATGATGAGAGAAGCAAGAAAGCAAAGAAATGAGATTGGAATAAAGAAGAATAATTATAACAACTTTTCTCCTCTTCAAAATGAAATTGAATGTGCTTATTGCAATAACTTTGGTCATGAAGAATCTGAATGCAGGAGAAAACTTCAGCCAAAAGAGCATATACCTTCAAATTCCAAGGTTTGGAGAAAGAAGGACTTAAAGGTTGAAAGTTGTGGCATAGCTTTAGTTGCAGAAGGGGAAGAAAATGAATGGTACATTGATAGCGGATGCTCAAAACACATGACAGGTGATAGAAATAAACTCCTCTCGTACAATTCTCTAGAGAAAGAAAATAATGTTACTTTTGGAAATGACTCTCCTGCTGTCATTAAAGGAAAATGTTCTATTTTTTTGAAAGAAAAGGTGAAAGCTAACAATGTTATGTATGTGGATGGATTAAAGCACAACCTATTAAGTGTGAGTCAAATGTGTGATCAAGGAAATGAAGTTGCCTTTAGTTCAAAATAATGTGCAGTATGTGAACTTGACACACAAAAAACTGTAATAAAAGGAACTAGAACACCAAGCAATCTGTATGTATTGAAAGGTGGCCAAGAACAATGCTACTTGTGTAAATCTTCATAAAATTGGTTATGGCACAGAAGGTTGGGACATTTGAGCTTCTCTCAAATAAGAAAATAAAGCAGACTCAAAGCTGTTCATGATCTTCCCAGCATCATTCTACCTAAAAGTACCATATGCAAATCATGCCAATTTGGTAAGAAAACCAGGGTACAATTCAATGCTAAAGAAGGATCAACAAGTAAGCCTCTTGAACTTATACATACTGATCTATGTGGTCCGGTAAGGAAACAGTCACCTCGCGGAGAAAAATACTATATTTTATTTATTGATGACTTCTCTAGAATGTGTTGGATCGGTTTACTGAAACATAAAGATGAAGCATTTGAAAATTTTAAGATCTTCAAAGCTTTGGTTGAAAATGAATTAGACCTAAAAATCAACTGTCTTAGATCTGACCGAGGAGGAGAATATATATCAAATGAATTATTTGATTTTTGTGAACATCATGGAATAAAAAGCCAGTTTTCTGTAGCTGGAACCCCACAACAAAATGGCGTGGCAAAAAGGATGAATAGGACAGTTCAACAAATGGCTCAGCCTATGCTTGATGAATTTGGAACTCCTGATACCTTTTGGGGAGAAGCAGCACATACTGTAGTAAATATTCTGAACTAGGCTCATGTTCGGGTGAACAGTGATAAAACTCCTTATGAACTCTAGTATGGCAATCTTCCCACTGTAAAGCATTTTAGAGTTTTCAGAAGAAAATGTTTTATCAAGAACAGTGATGAAAAACTTGGTAAGTTTGAACCTAGAGAAAATGAAGGAATATTTCTTGGCTACTCTTGTAGAATTAAAGCATATAAATGTTACAATAAAAGACTTCGAAAGATTGTTGAATGTATTGATGTTGTAATTGATGAATCTCTCTCAGCCCCTAAAAAGGAAATAACAAAAACAAATGAAGATGATGATGATGTATATTTTCCTGCATCAAATAGCAACAATATAGAAGGTGAACCCAATGAAGCACCAGAAGAAGATCTATCTGAAAAGGCTCCATCCAGGTATGTTCAAAAGAATCATCCAGAATCTCAAATTTTGGGAGAAAAGGGATCAAGTGTCCAAACAAGAAGAACTCTTATAGGATATCCTAGCTATCTGGAATTCCTATCCACTATTGAACCACATAATGTCAATCAAGCTAGTAAATATGAATGTTGGATTCAAGCCATGAATGAAGAACTTGATCAGATTGAAAAGAATCATACTTGGGAATTGGTTCCAAGACCTCATGATAAAAATGTGATTGGAACAAAATGGATATTCAAAAACAAGTTAAATGAAAATGGAGATGTTATTAGAAACAAAGCTAGAATTTGTAAAGGGTATGCTCAACAAGAAAGTATAGACTTTGAAGAAACATTTTCTCTTGTAGCCAGACCTGAAGCCATAATAATTTTTCTTGCTTTTTCAAGTTTTCAACAATTTGAAGTTTATCAAATGGATGTTAAATATGCCTTCCTCAATGGTGATCTAGAAGAAGAAGTTTATAGAGAACAACTAGAAGGATTAATTCTAGGAAATGATGAAAAACTTGTTTGCAAACTTAAAAAGGCTTTATATGGTCTCAAACAAGCTCCTCGGGCATGGTACTATCGTCTTGACAAATATCTTCATCAACAAGGTTTTACAAAGGGATCTGCTGATAGTAACTTATACACAAAATTTGAGAATGATAAACTGTTGATTGTAGTTGTATATGTTGATGAAATCATTTTTGGAAGTAATGAAGAGTCCATGAGTCATAAATTTGCTTCTGTTATGCAGCAAGAATTTTAAATTTCTTTACTTGGGGAACTAACATTTTTTCTTGGCTTACAAGAGCAACAACAACAGATGGCATATTTTTAGCACAAGAAAAATATATTAAGAAAATTCTGAAGAAGTATGGGATGGAAGATTTCAAACCTTTGAGTACGTCAATGGTAACTTGATGTAACCTCAGTTCTCATAATGATTCTCCCACGGTGAATCAACCATAATATAGATCCATGATTGGAAGTATGCTTTATCTAACTGGGACAAGACTAGACATTATGCATGCAGTTGAGATTGTTGGACGATTCCAAGCTAATCCAAAAGAGTCTCACCTTCAGGCTGTAAAAATAATATTCAAATATCTACAAGGGACTCAAGACTTTGGTCTATGATATCCAAATAATGCCGATCTCACTCTTCATGCTTACACAGATGCAGATTGGGATGGAAATGTTGATGATAAAAAAAACACTAGTGGTGGTGCATTCTATATGGGGCCCCGATTAGTATCTTAGTTCAGCAAGAAACAAAGTTATATTTCCTTAGCTATAGCAGAAGAAGAATATGTGGCTGCCGCATCATGTTGCACACAACTCCTTTGGATGATGCAGACTTTAAAAGATATTCAAATCAAATGTTCACTTCCCATCTCCATTTTATGTGATAATACAAGTGCCATTAGTATCTCAAAGAATCCTGTTATGCATTCCAAGACTAAGCACATTCCTATCAAGTATCACTTCCTACATGAACAAGTGCTTGAACAAAAGGTTAAATTGGAGTATGTTCCCTCCAAAGGACAAGTTGTTGATATATTTACTAAACCTTTTCCTAGGGAAGCATTCGAATATCTCAGACAGAAGCTAGGAGTTGTCTCTGTCTCTCTGATCAAATCTTCTTAATTTCAGAAGTTTAAATTATATATGCTGGTTTTATAAAGACGAAACATGTATATACGCGAGTTTCTGTGCATAAAACTGTGTATGGGTTTTGCTGACAGAAAATCTCTGGGTCAGCGCTCAGAACAGTTGTCGTGCTGTTGGGTAATCTCTATTGTTGTTCCAGTATTCATTTTTGTATCATTCTCTGATGAAGATTCTCTAATGAATTGGTTTTTGAAGGTGTTCAGGATGCATAAGCTTATGGGGAGCACCTGCCTTATTGCAAAGGATGCATTGTTGGCATTCTGATTGGTTTCTGATATATGATCTCTCTCTTGAGATCTTTTGATCCTGTTTATGAAAAGTCATTTCTATAATTTGATGAAAAGGGAATGTTGACACTCATGATGTAAATTGTTATATTTAGACATGTAAGGACTTGTTCTAATTTTTAAACCCACTTGGTTGGGTAGTTGAGTCAATTATGTAATTCCACTTGGTTGGATCTTTGATGTAAGTATGAGTCCTTGGTGATAGGAAAGGTCATACTCGGTGTTGGGCCTTGAAATTTTCATTCACTTCCATTACATTTTCACTTACATTTCCATATTATCACCTTCACTCCACCTCCATTTCATTACATTTACCATACCATTACCACTATTGGGTTACATTTATGTTTTCCAAACTTTATTAATTCCTAGTATTTTTAAGTGAATTTGTGGTTAAAAATTAGAAAATAATACGCACATACTTATACCTAACAAGTGGAACGAGTTTGTTGCCATGTGTAGGTAAAAAAGAAGCTTCCAAAAGACCCTTATGTGGCCTCCTAAGGCTAAATTCGAATTTGGATGGAGAAGATCATGGGATCATAAGGATATGTGTCTCATTTCCTATTTCTATTGTAACTCTAAGAAGACGTGTGCCTTATCACTTCATATTTGGATTGTAACTCTAGAGATATAGGGAGAGATTCATGGACTCTCATTAATGAGATAGCTTCTCATTTTTTGTATAAATAGGGGAAGCTTTCTCCTATCAAATCATGTGTAAAATTGGAGTTATGCTCAAGCTTTGAATACATAATTAGATTGTGGCACCTTACTCATGAATGTTCTTTCATTTTCACTTGGTTTTGCTTACATATGGAGCATCTTGATTTACCATCTCTCATACTTTTAGATCAACTACCTAAAATGTGTGAGATTCACTTGCTTTTATAGATTAAAGTTTATTTTCTTTCCTAGTATTAGTTTTAGAATGACTGTGTAATCTTTGCTTTCTAAAAACATTTCAAAAGGATATATTTGTCTATTTTACAATTGGATTAAGTTTGAGGCAATAGAGTTCACAGTTATTTAGTTTCCTTTCATGTTTTGTTATTTACTTTCTTAGATCAAACTATCAATTCATTGTATAATTGAAATTTCCTAAGAGATCAGGCCAAGAAGGTGACTTGTCATACTTCCAAATTGGGTGATTGAATGTTCAACCTATGCAGTCATTGAGCTTTGCTTTTACATGCTTTTACATTGTTTTCTAGATTTAGATCCTCATTCAATTGTATAATTGGGTGTTCTTAAAGATCATTTCAAGAAGGTGATTTTATCATATTTCTAAATGCTCGAATATCTAACCTATGCAATTATTGAGTTTTCCCCTTTGCATGTTTTAATTGCTTTCATATATTTAAAGACTAATGTATGATCGATGGCTTATACATCATATCAAGAGGGTGATTCTATCATACTCTCATATTGGATGCTGGAGTGATTGAACGTACCTTAGTTTTTTTCCTTTACATGTTTTGAAATGCTTTCTTAGATTTAAATTTCAATTCCTGCAAGTGTGATTGTGCGTGCTAAATTTTCTTTTGAAAATTAATGTGTTTTCTTTCTTTTTGTTATTTGACTTCATAGGTTAGTTGAATTTCATTTTCATTATTTGATTTCATAGATTATATGAATTGGTTTTCGTTATTTTGTAGTTAGATTGATCTAAACTGAAAGACTATTTCTAGTACATATAGTGCACGCATGCTTCACAAGTTTACGAAACCCCCGGGTTGACAATTAAATGACAGACAATACTTTTGCCCCAACATTTTGGCGCTGTTGCCAGGGAAGTGTGCATAGGAACTAGCTTTCAGTCTAGAGTGTATTTTTTTTTTTAGTTTTTACTAACCATTTATGGACAGAGGATCTAGAATGCAGCCCAAAGACTACATTGAGGAATGGTATCAAAAAGTGATTGCACCACAACATTCATCAATTCTTCAAGAGATCCTTGCAGCAAATCGAAAGATCAAGTTGATTTCGCATATCCTTACAAACAATGAGGTTTGGGATGATCGAATGATCATTGAAGGAAACCAATTGCGGGCACAATTGGTGTTCAAAGGACCAATTTCATGAGAAACATAAGAACAAGTCCATGTCCATATCCATCAAGACCATTACATTTCCTCCCTTTTGAATTATAAATCCAACCAAACAATTCAAAGAAAGCCACAGTTAATTTCCCAGCAAGAGTCAGTTGTTCATTTTTATTCACATACACTTTCCATTACTCTTTTTCTACTCGTAACCCACAAATAAAATCAAGAAGCTCACTTACATGCTTATTTCCCATTTCCATTTTCCATTTTCATCTTCCATTTCCATTTTCCTTCTCCTATAATTTTCATTTCACAAATAAACCTTGCTTCAATGCAAATTATTGAGTCCATAGTCCTTTGAGTCTAAAATCCTTGCAAAAACACCTTGAGCCTTGCATGCCTTAATGGCAAGTGTTCTTGCTGACGAACAGTGGGAATACATTAATGTACCTTGTTCATCGGATCTTCTAGGTACTCGACAACAACAAAATTATTTGTACCTATCAAGATGTGTTTGGGCATCTTGACTTTCATTGTCATCAATGGTGAGAATTCTCATGTTGACTAGTGGCATCCATTAATGGCCACTAAGTCAACAATTTTTTGCTGTGTTTGACATCAGAACATCTATTCACATAGCAGGAATTATGCCAACGAGTTTTGAAGACATGAAGACTATCATTTTCAACATTTTGAAGCAAATGAAGAAGATATGCAACCACAACAGATAAACACCATTCTGCAACTGCAAAATCAGAGGACAACTATAGAGTCATCATCATTTTGTAGCATATTTAGCGGTTTTAGTAGAAGCAATAAAAAGTCATCTTGACTATTTTATCCATAACTTTTACATCCACATGAAGAATATTATGATCAGAATTTTGCAGCCACCACACATGCAACTCATCCATTTTCAAAGGGTAAGTTAAGGTATGTCATTTTATAACTTTTTACCATAGAATTCCTTGAAAAGCTAGAATGACAATTTTTGGAAAAAACACTTCTTTTCCTCATTTCATAAAATTGCCAACACCATCAATTGTGGGGGGGGGGGTGCCTTCATATTCACATTTTGCCACATTTATATTACATTCAAAAGCCCACATACTTTCAAAATATATTAACTATTTCATTATTGTTATGAGCATACAATGTCTATTCAAAAGTACTTAAAATATAATTGGATGCAAACAAAATTATGATTGTCACACAAGAACCAACCACGATGCAATCCAATAAAGATATACTTTGCAACAATAATCAAATTATCATTATGCAAAGTTCAAAGATCAAAATTGAATGCAACAACAAAATATGGTTGAAACAAAAGAACCAACCATGTTGCAATTCAACTAAAAGACTTTGCAGAAGTATGAAGTTATCAAATGATATCATGCAAAGTTAAGCCAAAGCTCAAAGGATAAAAAAGAATTAATGTAATAGATTGCATGAGGACATGCAATAGCTTCAGTTGGGGGGTATGTTGGGCCTTGAAATTGTCATTTACTTCCATTACATTTTCACTTATTTCCATATTATCACCTTTACTCCACCTCCATTTCATTACATTTACCTTACCATTACCACTATTGGGTTACATTTATGTTTTTCCAAACTTTATTAATTCCTAGTATTTTTAAGTGAATTTGTGGTTAAAAATTAGAAAATAATATGCACATACTTATACCTAACAAGTGGAATGAGTTTGTTTCCATGTGTAGGTCAAAAAGAAGCTTCCAAAAGACCCTTATGTGGCCTCCTAAGGCCAAATTCGAATTTGGATGGAGAAGATCATGGGATCATAAGGATATGTGTATCATTTCCTATTTGTATTGTAACTCTAAGAAGACATGTGCCTTATCACTTCCTATTTGGATTGTAACTCTAGAGATATAGGGAGAGATTCATGGACTCTCATTAATGAGATAGCTTCTCATCTTTTTGTATAAATAGGGGAAGCTTTCTCCTATCAAATCATGTGTAAAATTGGAGTTATGCTCAAGCTTTGAATACATAATTAGATTGTGGCACCTTACTCATGAATGTTCCTTCATTTTGACTTGGTTTTGCTTACATATGGATCATCTCGATTTACCATCTCTCATACTTTTAGATCAGCTACCTAAAATGTGTGAGATTCACTTGCTTTTATAGATTAAAGTTTATTTTCTTTCCTAGTATTAGTTTTAGAATGACTGTGTAATCTTTGTTTTCTAAAAACATTTCAAAATGATAGATTTATCTATTTTACAATTGGATTAAGTTTGAGGCAATAGAGTTCACAGTTATTTAGTTTCATTTCATGTTCTGTTATTTACTTTCTTAAATCAAACTATCAATTCATTGTATAATTGAATTTTCCTAAAAGATCAGGCCAAGAAGGTGATTTGTCATACTTCCAAATTGGGTGATTGAATGTTTAACCTATGCAATCATTGAGCTTTGCTTTTACATGCTTTTACATTGTTTTCTAGATTTAGATCCTCATTCAATTGTATAATTGGGTGTTCTTAAATATCATTTCAAGAAGGTGATTTTATCATATTTATAAATGCTCGAATATCTAACCCATGCAATTATTGAGTTTTTCCCTTTGCATGCTTTAATTTCTTTCCTAGATTTAAAGACTAAAGTATAATCGATGGCTTATACATTATCTCAAGGGGGTGATTCTATTATACTCTCATATTGGATGATGGAGTGATTAAACGTACCTTAGTTTTTTTCCTTTACACATTTTGAAATTCTTTCTTAGATTTAAATTTCAATTCCTGCAAGCGTGATTGCGCGCGCTATATTTTATTTTGAATTTTTTTTCTTTTTTTTTCGTTATTTGACTTCATAGGTTAGTTGAATTTCATTTTCATTATTTGATTTCATAGTTTAGATGAATTGGGTTTCATTATTTTGTAGTTAGATTGATCTAAACTGAAAGAAAATTTCTAGCACATACAGTGCACGCATGCTTCACAAGTTTACGAAATCCCCGGGTTGACAATTAAATGACAGGAAATTATTTTGCCCCAACACTCGGTTGAGTTATAGAATCTGAAAAATATGTGTGGAGAATCAGCATGACCTTAGGTGGAGCATGGTTAAAATAGTGCCCTTTTCCCTTGATGTCAAAGGGGGAGAGTACTTTGAGTACTTTGGGTGTTTTTAATAATGGTTATGTTTAATGTATCTATCTGTTGTGATGATCAAACACCATCATGGTTGCCATCATATCCAAAGGGGGAGATTGCTGGCAATATGATTCTTATGTCTTAATATGTTGTCCTTGATGGAAACTCTCTGGTAAAAGATGGATTATATGTCTTCTAGAGAAGCTCACTGGTCTATCAAAAGAAATGTGTAATGTCCCGCAGAAGATTGGTTAATATTCATATTGCAGGTTCTATACGCGGGTTTTTACAGGCCAAGTCGTGTATACACGCAAGTAAGAACGATCTAAGCCGCATATGCTTTTTACGCTCTAAAAATAAGATACCAGGAGGATTTACCATGGTATTAGCCCAAAGTATTGAGCATTGTGTCGTCTATTTGATTTCGTCCAAGAATACCATCATCAGTTATGTGGTTTTGACTCATGGTATTGGTAAAGGCTAAATCTATATAATGAGAAGAAGAATATCATAGTGCAAAAGTGTGCATTTTGTAAGGGTTGTCACTGAATACTTCTCTCTGAAGTATATTTGGATGGGATGAACTCTGTTTTATTGGTAGATCTGAATCTATGATGCACCCTTGAATACAATGAAGGATCAGAATCTCTAGACCTGAAATGACTATGTTCCTGCATGATCTATTGAAGAAATGATTAGATCTGTGATCTGGCGTATGTTTGTTGAAGTGAAGTGAAGAAATCTGGGTAAGTTCTATAGATCTAATACATTCTAAAAATTTAATATTTATAGATCTATACGCTAGTTCATCTTGGTGAAAGTGCGTATATACACGGCTTTTTATCAGAAAAGGCACGTATGGAAGTCAAGGTTTTATGAAGTTCATTGCAGAGTTTTTCTTTATTGCTGCTATTCTGATGTTTGTTAATGAAGTCTTCATGTAGATCTGGGTTGTTTGAATGTTGTATATGCTACTAAGATGATTATGTACAAATCTGACCAATGAGTAAGTAAATAAGTTTTAGGATGTCTGACTGATCAAGGGTTCTGCAATACTAAAAAGATATATGTCTGAAAGCCTCAGATCTGGATATGAGACTGACCATATTATGAAAAACAATATTCACAGATCTATACGCAGGTTGGTGTAAAGGAAAGCGTGTATACACACGGGTTAAGTAAAGCAAAGTAGCTTATGCATTTTAAGATAATGAATGTTCAGTGTTGAGTTTGATCCTGCATACTGATTCTGAAATCTGGGTTATTACTGTGTTCTAGTTACAGTGATCTCACTGTTCTTATTGAAGTATTGGGTGAAGTTTATTGTTGTTGATATTTATGAAGGGTTGTGTTGAAGCTGTGTGATCCAGTATGAAAATTGATGAAACGTGGTCTGCAGTGGTTCTGAGGGTTGAAGCCTTCAGTATGGAAGTAGAAGCTTCCTGCTAGTAGAAGTTGGTGTTTTGATCAGGGGGTTGAAGCTCCCTTCCAGTAGTGGCTGGTAAACGAGATCAGGGAGTTGTAGCTCCCTTCCAGTTGCAGGTGGAAAATGAGAGAAGGTTTCAGCCTTCTGCAGGTAGATGCCTGCGTACTGATATGAGTCTGCATCAGTACAAAATTGTAAACAATTTTCCATGTAATAAATATTGAATACATAGATGCAGAGCAAATAACTATACGAATTGGGTTTCCACCTTAAATATTGGTGTTCATGTGTGATGCTCTTATGTGATGATTTATTTCGCACACGCACATATTTACTACTTCACTAACTGAATGCATAAATGACAAGACAGTTAAAAGTTTACGATGAAATTTTATCTAACAAAAAGTTGTTATCTCATTATACACAATTTTCTATCGTCCTATCGTTATGTCTGCGTGCCCTCATCAGTAAAATCCATTAAAGTTGCGTATGGAATTTAGTAAAGAAAAAGTTAAAATCAGCAATAAGCCTTAACAATATCGATTCAACCCGCCTTCCTCTCGCATTTTTCCCAACAGAAAGGTCCACAAACATTAAAGTGTATCCTTTCAAGGATTGCATGTGCTTTGCTATCCCGATCATGGAAAGTGGATTTTGTGTACTTCCCTAAGATACATACTTTGTATACATCTTGATGCTCAAGTGCTCCTTTGGGGAGGCCTATGGTTATTTACTATATAATCTTCAATGCGCCATGATGCAAATGGCCGAGATTCAACAAGATGATGAGCTTAGTGGAAAAGTAAGCACCTTCAATTGGGGCCTGCTATTTTTGGGTGTATGTCTATTTTTAGACATGGTGAGCATATTCTATAAGTGGCAGGATGTTATTTGTAGATGGTTGGTCAAATGTGGAAAATATATGAAATTCTATTTTTAGAATATTGGGCGAATTCTATTTATAGATTGCCAATCTAAAAATAGGTGCATGTCGATTATTATTAACCCTTAATAATAATCCGACAATAAATATCAACTTATTCTCTTGGAGCACTTTAATTCAGTGAATAGATTTGGAAAATAAATGGGCTGAAGGAATTACGCAATTCCTAGGATTATTAGTGGCTCATGCATGAAGGACTCAGTTAGAACTGAAGTGGCAAAGTTATGACAGAGTTGGAAGAGTAGTTACAGGAGTTGTTATTCAATTTAACTCAGTTAAGTGAGTTAAACTCAGTTGAGCTAGTTGTATCTAGTCTAACCGAAAGATACACTAGTGAGACTTTAGTGAATTAATTAGTTAATTAATTCACAACTAATAACTCACTAACAAATGAACAAATACAACATTTAACTACTTGCTTGTCAGTTCCGGTGGAGACCCAGTGGAGAGATAGGTGAAAGGGTGAGATGGACTATCCGTTGTGACTATAGTGATGCATTCAATGCATCTGAAACACATTGGAGATGCCAATGAGGATTGCGCAGTCAAGGCAAGGCTAATTCGAATTCATTCAGGGGTATTCTTCAGCAGGGATTGCACAGTGGAGGTAGGCTGTCAGGAGGCAAGAAATTGGTGCATAGATATGAAAATTTCTGCATGACAGTGTGTAATGATTGTTGATTGTACCGAGAGCTTGATGTACTAAGCTTTGTATGAGATTATTACATGATTCCATTGATATACATAATATATGATAGTTGGGGTTTTTAGCTTTAAGCTTTCCCGTTAAACAACTATGTTATGTGCGATTGAATTTATTCACATGTGTTTGCAATTGAGTTTTAAATTTCCGCAAGTTTAACAGTGGAAGGATTTTTTATTTAGAAAGAAGATAAATATTGTTAGATCAGGAAAATCTGGTAATACATCAGTATTAGTAAATTTATGCATGGTATCAGAAAGTGCTTTTAATCACCGGAGATTGCAAATTGTGGATAAAAATGCCGAGTTTTCAAGCGCAGTGTTGTTGTGGCCGGTGGACAATTCGAATTTGTCATGTAAATTTCTCTTTGGTATGACATGAGTATTCTCATTGAAATGTATTAATTTGGGTTGCGATTGGGAGGCTTGGCTGAGGTAGTCTGACTATATAGCCCAGAAGGATAGGATGGAGGCAGCTTCTGAAGATAATGGATCAAGGAGTTCATCGATAGCGTGTTGTTCCTAAGCTCGTTTCTGGGCTTGCCGGGCAGATCGACGATGGCAAAACAGGTAGCAAAAGACAAGAAGAATTTCGTTGGAAGGTGAAAGACCACATTAAAGTCAAGACTTCATGGGAAAGCCACTCCATTTTCAATGTGGAAGGCTTCGACAGATCTTTTCCAAAGTAGCAGCGACCAAATGAATTTGGCGCTGAAATATAAGCTCAGAAAAATAAGAATGGAGAAGGGCAACAATATTCAAAAATATCTCATGAAGTTTTTCCAATGAAGGGATGAGATGGAAAGTGTGGGGATTACATCTGCGGATGATGACTTGGTGAGCTTGGATCTCCTTGGGCTTCCGAAGATTTGGAATAGCTACGAAGACTCTGTCAATGGACGGGAGAAACTGCCGGATTGGGAGCGACTTTGGTCGGATCTTGCGTAGGAGGAGATAAGGTGGAATACCAGGGATGGATATTCATCAAAGAATGATGATGAAGAGAATTTTGATTTGGCTGCCAAAGCAAGGAAAGAGAAGGGGAATAAATCCACTAAAATTTGAGGCTAAAGGCAAGAAGCTGGATTTGTCCAAAGTGAAGTGTTTTCACTGTCATGAACATGGGCATCTCGCCACTAACTGGCCACAGAAAAAGAATAACAAGAAGGTTGCTAGAGCTGCAGCTGGAGAGGCCTTAGCGTCACAATTTGAACTTTATTTCTCTTTGATCGCATGCTTGGTTTCAAGCGCAATGGGATCGGTGTGGTATCTTGATAGTGGCGCGTCTTTCCATATGATGGGAGACAAAGAATTGTTTAGTGACGTGGAGGAGAAGGATTCCAAATGAATATAGAGCCGGGAGATGACAGATAACGACCGATATTGGAACCATTACCTTGAGAGGGAGTCGTGTAAACCATTTCGTTGAAAGATGTTATGCATGTTCTGTGTCCGAAGAGGAACTTGGTCTTCATCGCAATGTTGGAAGATAGAGGTTATGTCAATATATCCGTTCTAGGAAAAGCTCTGGTGACATAAAACAATGGTCAAACCAAGAGGATAGGGATCCGAGTTAATAATCTTGCTGTGTCGAAGGCAGATGGTTCGTTAAAGAATGATGGGCACAAAGAAGTGGTGAGCCTAGATGAGGGAGAATTATGGCACAAGAGATCGGGCCATCTTCGACCATGGTGTTTCAAGATTTTAAAACAGATGCATCGGACTTCCCAAGGTACTTGTGCGTACCAACCGGCGGTAAAGGGATGTACTGGCGGGTAAGTTTGTGAAGACCGCCTTTAATGAGAAGGAGAACCGTGCTTCGGTGATCCTGGAGAGAGTTCACACAGACGTGTTTGGGCATTCTTGGTTGCTTCAACAGTGAAACACAGGTATTCTGTTATTTTTTTTGATGAATATTCTCGTAGATGCTAGATCTTCTTCATGCAGAATAAATATCAAACATTCTCAAAGTTATGTGAGTTTAAAGCATTGGTGGAGAATGAGTCGGGGAAGCAAGTGAAGACTCTTCGGAGTGATAGTGGCAGTGAATATATCTCGAACGAATTCAAATACTTCTGTAGAAAAGAAGGAATTCTAAGAGAACTCATAGTGCCTCATAAACCACAGTAGAATGGGGTTGCGAAGAGGAAGAATAGAACGATCGTGGGTGCTACATGAGAGATGATGCATGACCAGGGCCTACTGATGCACTTGTGGGCAGAAGCATGCAACACTATGGTTTATGTGCAAAATCGTTATCCTCATAGAGTACTTGGCATGAGCACACCTGAAGAAGCTTTTACTGGTAAGAAGCCTGATATTTCTCATTTGAAGATTTTTGGATCATCTGTTTACATTCATGTGACAAAGGATGCCAGGAAGAAGTTGGAGCTGACTGTAGAAGTTGGGATGTTTGTGGCGTATATAGAAACACCCCATAATTATCGTGTGTATTTTCCAGACAGTCGGATGACTGTGGTGCGACGAGATATAAAATTCAATGAGGTGAAAGCCATGAATTTGTCGCTTGAGAGGGAGCTACACTTGCATGCAAAGGAGGAGCTACTTGTTCCCAAAGATGAGCCTCTAGATGTGGATCAACCACAGGAGGAGATTCATGGAGTGGAGGAGTCCACTCATGCAGAACCAAACATCAGAATTAGCAGAAAGCGTACCACAGAAGCTGAGAGACTGAAGCTTGATGTGGCAGAGAATGTAGGATTTCCTACATCACAGCGCAGACAGAGACAGTTACCTGACCAATTTACTGGATACATGGCGCTTATGAGCAAGTGTGTCGTGACAGAGCCATATTCTTTTGAAGAAGCAGCGCAGGATCCCACATGGGTAGATGCCATGGTGGAGGAGTGTGACTCCATTGTTAGAAACAGTGCTTGGGACATTGTTCCAAGGCCGGTGGGTAAATCAGTGGTAGATTCGAAATGGACCTACAAGGTAAAGAAAGCCGTCAAGGAGAGCATTGAGAAGCATACAAATATTTTATGCTGCTCCGAGGCCTTCTCATGTATCGGGGATTGATTATGAAGAAACCTTTGCACCTGTCGCAAGGTATTCTTCCATAAGGACCATTCTTACTCTCTCAGCGCAGATGGGTTGGCACATTCATCAAATGGATGTGGTTAATCGCGTTCAATGGGATCATTGATGAAGAGGTGGCATATCGAGTATGCTTGAAGGATTCTCGTTCTTCACAGTTGTGTCATACTCATACACGCATCAAAAGAGCATTAGTATACGAAGCAAAGAATTAATGCAGCAATGGGTGGGTCATCAAATCGACAACTATTTCGTAATTAGACTCGTGGCTTCACCAAGAGTGAGGCGATGTGCAAACTTGAAAATAAATTGTGGTGGAGGAAGATTTCAATCATTGTTTCGGCGGCTAATGATTTACCAACCTGTGATGAGCAGCTGATACACTCATGCAAGTGCGTAACTTGCAAAGGAGTTTGAGATGAAGGATTTGGGTTCTTCATTATTTCTGATCGGGAACATGGCGTGCGGGAAGGTGAACCGTTCGTGTCTCAAGGTCAAGGCAAGTATGCCCAGGAGATACTGGAGAAGTTTCACATGCAAGGCTGCAAGCCTATCGACACTCCTCTTCCAGGAAATTGGAAGAAAGAAGATGCTACATCGGCAGAAGTAGTGGATGCCACTGTTTATCGATAGTTGGTGGGTTCGCTCATATATTTAGTTAATACAAGACTGGACATATGCTATGTAGTGAACCAACTTTCACAAGCAATGGTTAAGCCTACCAAGCTCTTTTGAAAGGTAGGAAAGCATGTTTTGAGATATCGCAGGGGCACATTTGAGTATGGTTTATAGCAGATGTATCTGATGAGGTGAAGGAGCATGGCTTCATGGATGGAGATTAAGCAAAAGAACCTCACCAATATGGAAGAGCGGTCAACAATAGTGCTTTAGTGATCGTATTCACAACAGCTTGGTACGTTTAGGAACAAAGATTCCATACAGGACGCTTTAGCGGAAGCAGCATTGCCATGGTAGAAATTCAAGCTACATGTGAGGCTATCTGGATGAGGAAGATCCTGGTCGGTTTGTTCGCTTCACATTTAGATCCTACAGTGATACATTGTGATAATCAGAGTTGCATTAAACTCTCGATTAATCATGTGTTTCATGATAGATCTAAACATATTGATATCTGGTATCATCATATCAGAGATTGTGTGCAGCGGAAGATCATGTTGCTTTAGTACATTCCTATGGAAGATCAAGATGCAGATATTTGGATGAAGGTGCCTTGTGAGAGAAATTCAACACCATAGAGGCAAAAGATCAAAGGTGAAGTGATAATCCTCATCTTGTTGAGAGGGAGTGTTGAATCTCAACAAGATGATGAGCTTAGTGAAAAGTAAGCACCTTCACTAAGTGGGGCCTGCAGGCTATTTTTAGGTGTATTTCTATTTTTAGACATGGTGAGCATATTCTATAAGTTGCAGGATGCTATTTGTAGATGGTTGGTCAAATGTGGAAAATAAATGAAATTCTATTTTTAGAATATTGGGCGAAGTCTATTTATAGATCGTCAATCTAAAAATAGGTGCATGTCGATTATTATTAACCCTTAATAATAATCCGACAATAAATATCAACTTATTCTCTTAGAACACTTTATTTCAGTGAAAAAATTTGGCAAATCAGTGGGCTGAAGGAATTACGCAATTCATAGGGTTATTGGTGGCTCATGCATGGAGGACTTAGTTAGAACTGAAGTGGAAAAGTTATGGCAGAGTTGGAAGAGTAGTTACGGGAGTTGTTATTCAGTTTAACTCAGTTAAGTGAGTTAAACTCAGTTGAGCTAGTTGTATCTAGTCTAACTGAAAGATACAGTAGTGAGAGTTAAGTGAATTAATTAGTTAATTAATTCACAACTAATAACTCAATAACAACTGAACAAATACAATAGTTTACTACATGCATGTGAGCTCTAGTGGAGACCCAGTGGAGAGATAAGTGAAAGGGTGAGATGGAATATATCTGTTGTGACTATAGTGATGCATTCAATGCATCTGACACAGATTGGAGTTACCAATGAAGATTGCGCAGTCAAGGCAAGGCCAATTCGAATTCATTCAGGGGTCTTCTTCAATAGGGATTGCGCAGTGGAGGCAGGCTGTCAGGAGGCAAGAAATTGGTGCATAGATATGCAAATTTCTGCATGACAGTGTGTAATGATTGTTGATTGTACTGAGAGCTCGATGTACTAAGCTTTGTATGAGATAACTACATGATTCCATTGATAAACATAATATATGATAGTTGGGGTTTTTAGCTTTAAGCTTTCTCGTTAAACAACTGTGTTATGTGCGATTGAATTTATTCACATGTGTTTGCAATTGAGTTTTAAATTTCTGCAAGTTTAACAGTGGAAGGATTCTATATTTAGCAAGAAGATAAATATTGTTAGATTAGGAGAATCTGGTAATACATTAGTATTAATAAATTTCTATAGCAATTGGCCAAGTATTTTGTGCCAAAGTTCACCGACATTTCCGCTTTGCACCTTCTCCGCCTTAGTGCTTAATGCAGCACAATCCTCCACATCTATCTTATATAGGTTCTTCACACGAACCCCGATTTGCTTTACCTGTCCTGTGGCTATGTTTCTCAGGAATGCCTTTCCTTTGCTGAAGATCACATCATAACCACGATATTCCAAAACTGCAAGAGAGATGAGATTTTTCTTTAGGCCTGAAAAAAAAACATGACATCCTTGAGCCTAAGGGGGGAGCCCGACTCCCTCTGAAAGGTGATTGTACCAACCTTGGTCGCTCTATACCTTCCGTCATCCCCTATCTTGATGTGCATCTACAAATATTTTTCTTCCAAGTCATTGAAAAAATATCTACACCCTGTCATGTGGAACGATGCACCTGAGTCCAAGTACCACACGCTCCCCATCACTGTGTTGGCCATGCATGCAATGAGGGTAAAGTCAAGCTCGAATTGTGAAGCCAAAGCTTCACCTACTACTCCTCCTAAGGTCTTCTTCCTTTCCTTTTTGTGTGGAAACTTCATGGCATAGTTCCTGAATTCATGACAATGGAAGCATTTAATTTTGGACAAGTCTTTCTTCTTTCCCCCTTGATTGGACTCTGGTTTAGATTGATATTTCTTCCCTTTTCCATTCTTTTCCTTTCCATCCAATGTGAATTTTTCTTCATCCTCGCCCTTGGATGAAGTCCCATCTTTGTTATTCTACCTTATTTCCTCATGTACCGAATTAGACCATAAGCGCTCCCAATTTAGTAGTTCCTCCCTCTTGTTCACCGAAACTTGATAGTTATGCCATCTCTTGGGAAGGCCCAAAAGGGCTAGGGTTACCAAGTATTTTTCAGGGACATTAACACTGGCCCCACCAAGTTCATCACGACACTGTGTGAACTTGCTCATATACAGCGGAATAGTGTCATTATTTTGGATCTTGATACTTCGAAGTTTATCCTTGAGTGCCAGCTTCATGTGGTCACTACTATTCTCAAACAATTCTATCAATGCTTTCTACATTGTGGACATATTTTATTTTCTGTGGATATTTGAGCCAATGTGATCCCGTACTACCTCCAAGATTATTCTCCTTGCCTTGGCTACATCTTTCTTCCACTGAGAAAATTTTTGGGCATCAAATTCTGGTGGTTTTACAACACCTGAATTGATGTATTCTACCAATTCATTGTCATACAATACTGCCTCCATGTGATCCTTCCATGCAACAAAATTAGAGGTGCCTTCCAAGGCATACTCTAGCCTCAATCCATTGAAAGCCATCTTCTTAGCTCTGAAGAAATCCTGCTACAATGATCTTTAAATTCGAGCCTCCTGAGAAACAACTTTGAAGTTCCTGCTCTAATGTGAATCCTGCTATGATACCATGTAGAAATTATGTTGTATATTTGCAACTGCTCATGAAATTTTAATCAAAATCACAAGACATAAACCTAGTCTTATGCTCTGCAGAAACTAATTCACAATCTAGAACAATAATTTCAGACATGAAATAAGAAATAACACACATGCAACAAATATTTTCTTTTGGGGAAATGAATATGCTAAAAACCACAATGCTTACTTGCATTAATCAAATGAATAAAGATGTATTACAATTTCTTTGCTCAACTGAGCACAACCTGCAAGTGCATAACCTATCTCTTTTTTCACTGAGAAGCTCTGAACCAGACTTAGTCAATTTTTGCCTCTGCTTGACCTTCTATTTCAATTCATTGTTCCTTCATAAATTAGGCCCCTATTATTTAGGAATTTCTCCAAAATGGCTACACAATTCTTCACAAACAACATTTTGTGGGTCAACTCCTCACAAACCTAGTACCCCAGGGGTTGTAGGAGTACCTCCCAAGCTACACAATTTAGCACACTTCCAATTCCATTCCCTTGCTGCTCATAGACCTTCTAAAACACTTCACACCAACCTCGAAATAGACAGTGAAATCCCATCATTCTTAAACCCTCCAAATCCTTGTTGTAGGAAGGCCAGACTTGAGGCGAACGTTTCCGCATGTCGAGGCCTGCACGAGGGTGGCCATGCCACCCCCCAATTTTAATACCCTTCATTATTCACTAGCACAAGGTGGTGGGCATGAATCCCCACCGAGATAACTGTCATAAATGTCACCCCCATCAGCGATATATATATAACCACACATAATATTTTTAAGATTTATAATTTTTTTTATAACATTTGATTACATAAATGTATCATATTGATTTACTTATTTTTATTTATAATATGACTTGGAGAAGCTATGTGTCGTTGTTATTTTTATTAATATGAAACACTCTTGTTTATGTTTGATTATATTATAATCTATTTTAGTGAATGCCATTTTTCTTAGATGTCGATTTGGAAATATTTAAAATGAAATTCACTTACACAAATCATAAAATGGTGAGTGGTTTTGGATTTTCAACCAAATATTATGAAATTATTATTACCTTTTCTGATGTAAATTTAATAATGTAAGTTTTATTTCATTCAATGTAAATAGAAGCAAATAGAAAGTAAATTATGGCAAACACACTCAAAACACAAATTTACCTTAAAAAACCTTTAACAAAGAAAATTGGAAAAAGTGCATTGCACCTTTATCCTCCATCTTCTTCAATGCACATCTTGACTATTTACAAGACAATATTTTGTTATTCCTTAGCATCCAAAGCCTAATAATTTAACTTGAATTAGATTACAACCCTAAACTATGAATCGAGATTTGATTAAAACCCACTAAAACCATTGGCCCCTTTATCCTCCATCTTCTTTAATGTATATATTAACTATTCAAAATACAATATTCTGGTATTCCTTAACATCCAAAACCTAATCATTTAACTTGAAGTAGATTATAATCCTAATCTATGAATCAAGATTTTATTACAACCCACTAAAACCATTGTCCAACCAAACACGGGTACAATAGAAAAATAATGAAAATTTAGATTACAACCCTAATCCATTAATCAAGATTTGAATACAACTCACTGAAAGCCATCGGCCCACAAAACACACACATACATTAAAAAAAACAATGGATACAAATGCTTTTCGAGATTAGCACAAAACCTGAAGAGAAAGTGGGGAAGGCTCCTTATGGCCCTCCCACTAGTGTGTTGTAATTGCACATGGGAAAACTAACTCCTCATGAATTAATGTATAATCTACATGGAAAGAGTATAACACATCCCCAACAGTTTTCCACTTGTTTTTTTTACAAAACAAAAATGTCTAATATTCAAGTCAAAGGTTCAGGTTGATAATACCCATTATTTCTCTGCACCCAGAAAACTTCTCAATTATGAAAAACTTCATTAACGAGTCTTGCACCATTATTCAAAGTATCAACCATGTCTCTCATAAAATGTTATTATACATCAATATACTTCATCTTAGAATGATACACAAGTATTTTACCAAAAAAATTTCTCTTTTACTACCATATTGTATCCTTACATGTTGTACAAACCCAATCCCTGAACACAATCTTTGCAGCTATAAAATCAGCATACTTGCATAGGTGTGTACCAAATATTCAATATCTATAATTGAAAGTGGAACTACATTATGTCTCCGGTGCATCCCATGGATTGATCTTCCAAATAAATCAAACACATAACCACCTATAGATCTTCTATAATCAAGATTTTCCACATAACCTACATCAACAAAGCCCCATACATTCATCACTTTATGTAAAGTAGGCTTCCTTGGTAGAAAATTACATAATTTATAGCACCATATCAATACTTGAAAGCACTCTTTACAACTACCTAATGTTCCTTCTCTAAGTTGACATGTGTGTGTGTGCGCACATGACAGACACATGCACACTCAAAAATCACATTCCAGGGGTAATGTCAAGTCTAGCCACTAGAGGATCATCCTCGTCTTTATTATGTGACCCTGTAATAGCTTAATTAGAGGCTTAGGCTTTAGTGCATCCTCATGTCCATGATTCTCCTATTTTGGCATCTTAGCTTTAAAGAGTATTGGGGTGAATGTAAAAATTATCATTTAGTGATTGGTTTAGAGGGCTTCGAGGCTCAATGTAGTGTCATTCATGGTATTGTGGAACAAACTAGCTGATGTACTTGCACTAGTCAATGCTTTATTAGTAAAACTATGAATAGGTTGAGGGAGACAAAAAAGGCATAGAAGGTTCCCAACTTCCAATAGAGAGCTCTCCACCCAATAATATAGAGTTGGTAGAGATAGGAACCATCCATATTAAGTTTTTGGTCTTGCAAATTGATATACAAAGAAAGATTGTCACCAATCACCGTAGGATAGAGGGGAAGGCTCACTTAAAAAACAACGTACTAAGTGAGACCAAACATAGATCCTAAGAAGGATGACATCTAAGCATCTCTTTCTCCTGTTGGGACATTTTTGACCAGTTTGCTTCTACACATCATTCTCTAGAGAAATCTACAAAGTTTCCTCTAGAGTCAGAAATATTTTGTCTAGAAAACTCAGTTCGTAAGGGCTAGTGATTTTTTTCTTCTCTATTTTCTAGTTTCATGCTCAATGCTAATGATGGAGTGACATTGCCTTTGAAAATATTATAATAGTCTTCCCCCTGTGAATATTTGTAATAAACTTTCTACAATGTCTAACATTCACATGCTTCCAAGAATTGATATCACACTGATCAATGTTTTTTTCAAGCACAATTTCAAGAATTAGGTTAAAAAACAAAATTTAAAGAAATAATTAAAGCTATTTTTTTTCATTTTTTAATTAAAAATGAAGTTTTAATAACCAAATTTATGATTATAGTTACACACAAATTTATACTTTTTGCCTAGAGTTAAAATAATTTTTGTCAAATTATTTAACTAATAATGAATATTTTTAGAAATACCATAAATTTTGAATTCAATTCATGTAAATAGTTTCATATGGAAAATATTTTTTACACTTTTTCTTATCTTATAGATGTTAAATCATATTATAAGTGGGTGTATAGAAAAATTTCCATGTATTTCTAAATAATATTTCATCATCATTTTCTTCATATAAAAGATTTTTTTTTCCATTAAATATTCTATGATATGGGGTTTATATTTTTATTTTTTATTATACATATGTACCTTATACACTATACGACCTTTTTTATTTATTCTTATTATTATACATATATAACACTAATATATCACAGTAATTTTGCATTGTTCTACCCAAAACCTAAGTGCAATAACAAGATATAAATGAGTCATCACCAAAGATATATGATATCATTATTTTATACATAATAATTTAATCACTAAAAAATTCGATAAGTTGTAGCTTACATGATTGGTTGAAAAAACATTAACACTGACACCGAATATGAGCCTCAAGAGTTACAATGTCCACTCTCTATTTTAAAGGGAGGCCGGTTGTGGAAATGCATGAGCAGTAGAAGCAAGTAGAGACTTGTATACGATGAATGTATTTAATGTCAGGGAATTTTTTTTTTTTTTCCATTTACATGGTATCGTTATAATGTAAGAAACAAGCGTGCAAACAATATGAAGAACTTGCCCTGGTCTCATGCGATGTCATAGAAACGAAGAATTTAGTCAGAAGAACAAATATGCATAACACCAAACATTGAAGAATTACATAGGATAAAAATGTATACATACAAACATGAGATCAGAAACATTCCTCCATCTCGAAGAGCCTGATCTAGCTTATCATGACTTCAGCACTTCATAAAAAGGTTATCAGCTGCAACTTTTGTAGTAGCTTTATAACAGTAAAAGGACAGTCCTATGAACACTCAGATACGTCGCTGGAGAATACAAGGATGGATTCCAAGCAACTCATAAATTCCATCCAGAGTTGAATTTCAATTTTGAAAAAAAAAGATCATTTTTAGAGTTATATTTACGCCGGAGGCGTTTTTTTTGCGGGTTTGGAGTGAGCAAACACTGTTCACTCCAGCCAATGAACACTGTTTTCTACCGTGCATGCAACAAATTAAAATTATACACGTATTTGTATAATGTCCGTTCAACTGCGCCGCCAGCTGCATCAGTTCCTCCTCATTCGCTCCGCTCTGCCTTATCTCTCCAGCTGCCCCTGTTTGATGCTGGGCACACTCTCTTTGTAAGGAACCAGTCTTTTTTCCTCACAGGCCACAAGCATCCTGCTTTGGCTCCTCACCCCGGTCGTAGAAAGCGCCGAAGCACAACTCGTGGGAGAAGAGGGCACGGAGCGCTCACCCCGGTCGTAGAAGGCGCCGAAGCACAACTCTTGGGAGAAGAGGGCACAGAGCGCCCATTCGAGGAAGAGCGAACATTCCTGTTCACCTTGATTTCACTTATTGCATTTTTTTTTCATCAATCCCGCTTCCGTCTGCGTTCTTGGTAGGACGAAATTTTTCTATGGAGCTCCGTTCAATTGCGCCGCCAGCTGCACCAGTTGCTCCTAAGCGAGTAGGGATCCACTTTCAAATATTATCTAACCCTGAATTTCTGGCCGAGGGGACCGCCATTGAAGATCTGGAGAAGCCCGACAGGGTTTTGATAGGCGGGCGGGAGACCGCCGAGGGCCAGAAGGCCGTCGCGGCGCTGAAGGCGGTTTATGCTCACTGGTACCAGAGGACCGAATCATCACCCTTCCGGCAGCTCGCAGTCGACGCCCTGGTTGAGCTTGAAGGACGACTGACACGCTTCTAGAAGACTCGTCCCTCTGTCGGATCCCGTGGCCGTGGCTGTGGCTATGGCCATGATCTCGTCAAGCTTGTGAAAAAAGGACCAGTGAACAGCGCTGATTCCTTTGTTACCGGAGGACCGAATCATCACCCTTCCGGCAGCTCGCAGTCGACGCCATGGTTGAGCTTGAAGGACGACTGACACGCTTCCAGAAGACTCGTCCCTCTGTCGGATCCCGTGGCCGTGGCTGTGGCTATGGCCATGATCTCGTCAAGCTTGTGAAAAAAGGACCAGTGAACAGAGCTGAGTCCTCTGTTCGCGGTGCGGCGCTTCTCTAGCTTGTAACGGCGCTTAAGATTCTCGACCTTGTCACAGCATTGCTTCATGGTCTTCCGAGCGATGTTGGAGGTGTCGCAGTGGGCATTGACTGTGCGCACGATGTCGTCCCAGTCTTTGATCTTGAGGTATCCCTTGATGCTGGCGCATTTCTCTCCATAGCTGTCCAGCAACCTCGACATTGTGGACGGGTGCCATTCGAACCGGGACATCGACGATGTCGATCCGCCCACCACCGCCCCTGCCTTTCCATACTCATTTTCATCCTCGCTCACACCCTACTAGAGCTCGGCCATTGCCTACTGGACGGCTACGGCATTTCCAAGAATGTTGCAGAAGAAGATGAACTCACGGCTGCTGTCGTTTCTGAGAAGTCGAAAATGAGGTTCAGAATAGGAATAGGGACAGGGTCAGGCCGAAGGACTCACTGTCTGACGATGGGTTTTTGACGGATTTGAGAACTTTTTCATTGAAAGGCCAGAGGAAGCAGCTCAAGAAAGTTCTCAAGGAAGAACAGAAGGTGAACCGAGATGCAGAGGATTTGGTCAAGTGGGTGAAGCAGGCCTCGACGAGGATTGACGATAGGGTTTTAGACGACTCGCTTTCTGATCAGGAAGAATTCAAGTAAGAGAACATAATATTATTTGCATGAAAGGTGGAGAGAATGATCTTTTATGCAGAAAATCATTGTGGATTTTGATCCTGTCCATTGGATTAAGCTCTGTAAATTGGCATAAAGATACGAAAAGGCATGGTAAGTAGGAAATTCAATTTTGTGTAAATGTTTCCGACAAACATTTTTGATTCCGGAGATTGAGATAAATATTATATATGGCAGAGATTTCAAACGCCTACACATCATTGACAAACATTTTGGTTTTTTATGGAGTCATTACCGACAAATTTTGAGAAGATTTGGACAAGGCCCCAAAGGGGTGAATCACAATGGGATCAAGCTTCTAGCCATGAAGGGGAGGCTTTTTATCTTCGGATTGATATCGTCATGGTATTTTTCGAACATCGGGGTTTTACTGTTGAATAAGTACTTGCTGAGCAACTACGGTTTCAAGTATCCCATATTTCTTGCAATGTGTCACATGACTGTGTGTGCGTTGTTGAGTTATGTTGGAATCGCATGGTTGAAACTATCGCCGATGCAGACGATTCGATCCCGATTTCTGCCGGTTTCTTTTAACCAGCCTGTGGGAGCTACTACGCCTTTCTTTACTGCACTCTTTGCCTACCTGGTGACCTTCAAACGAGAGGCGTGGGTGACCTTCAAACGAGAGGCGTGGATAACTTATGCCACGCTTCTCCCTGTAGTTGCAGGAGTTGCGATTGCCAGTGGAGTAAGTTTATTTATTTTCTATTTTAGGGACAGTTTGGCAATTTTGATAATTTTCTGATAGAATAGACAGTGTTTAACTACAGAGCATTTTTGTGTGCACATCATTGCATTGCATTACTTCTCTATGCTGAAAATTTGGTAAAATTACCATACTATTTGTTAAAAAGTCTGATCTTCCCGCTAAATCCATTTGGGAAGCCTACTTTCTGTGATGACATCTCGATCCAGTCAATATATAACATAACATAACTTTAGGGTTACTTAATCCTGGTTGCTAAATTAATATGAAATTGATGTGATTCAGATGCTGCCTTTGACGTTGTTCTTTCAAGAAAGGGAAAGCCTAATTTGTCGAGCGGTTATGCCGTTCCTGTGACCTTTTTCCTCTTTTATGAAGTTCTTTGCAGTCAGTCATCAACTAATTCGTCAAATCAAGTTATCAGCTACTGGATCCACAATATTTTTACATAACGTTAGTGTTGTTTTATATTCCTTACTAAATCAACATGAAATTCATCTGATTTAGGTGCTGCACTGCACTATACTCTATCATCAATTTATTGAGACACAGGAAAACTAAATTTCTTCGGAGGTTATGCTGTTTGTTTTATCCTTTACTTGAAATAGCTAATGAGTTGCATCGAAAAATTAGTTGATGATCGACTGTGATAAAACTTAAAGTTTCTATTGGGATTTTATATATCTGAAAACAGTTGTGATTTAGTTGTAGTAATTGTTGCATCAATTTAGGGTTGCATTATATGAAATTTTTCTGGTTTACATGCTGCTTTGGCCTGCTTTCTGTCAAGCAGTTTGTTGAGATGGGGAAACTAAATTTCTTCAGAGGCATTGCAGCATTCTTTGATCTTTTCTTTTGGGTTTTGTTTTGCCTCATTGTCTCTCTTGTAGAACCTCTTTTTCAGCTTATGCTCTCTTTCTGCTTCTTTTCTCGGAGACACATTTAGCACTTCAATGGACAATATTATTTCTTTTATTTTTGCAGTAGTCAAGAGGGTCGTAACACTACTGTTCACTTATATCACTGTACTTTTTTTTTCATTTGTAGTTTTAGCGAAGATGCTCTTACCACTTGGATGTTCACTTATGTCGTTTTACTTTTCTTGTCACTAGTTGACATTGACATCTAAATGTAAATTCAATTTTTTTTTCTTGAAATAGCTGATGACTTGCTCTTCATCTGACGTAAAATTTAATAACTGCAATGAACTTCAATTTGCTATTATAATTCTATCATTCTGAAAATAGTTGTTATAATTTATTCAGATATATATGATCATACAAACTTTGCTGATCATGCAAAGTTTGGTATCAGGTCCATTAAGCAGGAATTAAGTACTTTATAGACGATCACATAAAGGTCTCCAATCATGCAAATTTTGCCACCTGGGTCACCAAGCACAGCAACTAACGGATTGTAGTTTTAAAAAGTTAAGTTGTCAATATAACAATATAGAACAATATAACAAGTTTCCCTCCTATCATAAAATCTTCATTAAATTACCAATAAAACATGATTCAAAATTTAACTTGTGCACTTAGAGTAAGGATAACAAGTAATTTTATTATATGAGTGTTTGCTCATTAAAAAAACTAATACTAATAGGCATCAATGTTGAAAAGATGAGTATCTGTAAAATATCTTCATCTTCATAAGAGGCATCAATGTTGAAATGATGAGTATGTGTAGATATTTCTCTGTTTGCAATGTCTTTTACTAGATCTATCACATAAGTAATCAATGATGAATCAATTGCTTCAATGTCTTTTACTAGATCCATCACATAAGTAATCAATTGCTTCTGATACACCGTCAATGATGAATCAATTTCCACAATCCTTTGCATTCGGCAGGAACCAATAAATAACCGAAATTTATAGTTCAAAATTCAAAATGGTCTGAGGTAATTTAAAATGCTGCCAATGTTACTGATATGCATATACAACAAAGAATCCCACAAAATATTGTGGTTAATTGAGGACTTATGTAACATATATGGATAATTTCGGTACAGTAATGTCATTTTCATCTTCATCTTCACAATTCACATCAACGTCGAAATGCTGAGTATCTGTAGATATCTCTATGTTTGGCATGTCTTTTACCAGGTCTATCACTTTCTTATGCATTCTTTCTCTGTGGTTGGGAAATAAGCTGTTGTAAATCAATGACTTGCCGAATGAGACACTGTAGGCATCCAAGCCTTTATCTTGGAACCAATCCAAGAGGTCTTGCACGATTGGATTTCCATGTATAACCCATCGGTCCCATTGAGACCAGGTCAAATTCCCATGTTTAGTTACCTGTGGGAAAGCAGGTTCAGCCATAGAAAATAGGGGGAGTGCCAAGTTTGCAAAACTGTTGCGATACTTTTCAACCTTGTGGCCTAATATAACCTTGTAAAGTTCCAGACACACTAGACCAGTGGCCATGGCAGTGGTAGTTGCAATAGCAGGAATTATTCTGCCAGCTATGAACTTGGCGTTGAGCTTATCCACCTCAGGTATGCTATAGTTCCTTGCTCGCATATTAGCAAGTCCAGCGATAAGATCCATGTGATAATTTGTATCATCATCCTGCATTGCAAGGAAGCAACCAAACTTTTAGACTGAGTTTTCTTCCCATGGATAGTGTTGAATTGGAACATCAATACCCTTTCAATATAATATTTTTATTTGACAGAGGAAGACCTGTATAAATAGTAGAGCATAATAGAAATCTTTAATGAGCAAAGTTAGAGGATACCTTTTCAAACTTAATAGGATTCATGCGAAAGTCTGAAGGCAGATTTTGAACACCATGTTGCAGTGTGGTGATCAATTTGTCAATCAGTTCAGCCTCATCAACATCATACAATGTAGAAGAAGGGTTCACATCTGTAGCTTTCTCATCTGTGACAATCTTCACCCCTTCTTTGGGCTTGAAAACTGGAATATGCACTTTGTCAACCACCTGCGCCAATTTCCTTGAATTTGGATCTGAAGCCCATTCAGGAATGGGAATGCCATATGTATTAGCTTTTAAAATTGAGGCTGCAAGAATTAGGGACGTGTGACTGGGATCCTGAGAAGAAAAGTCTAGGGGCTTTGGGAAACACTTGGGAGCAGACCAGAATGGTGCACCTTGTCTGGCAGTTGCATTTTCAGGGAAGCTGAAAGTAAGCTGCTTCACACGATTTGAAAATAATCCTCAAACCTGGATCCTCAAATGAGTCGATGATTTGCAAATCTAGTTTACTGAAATTCAATTTTTTTTTGTAAATACTGAACTGTGCTAAGATTCGCTGGAATGCAAAATGGAAATGAAAAGTATAAAATTAGAGAAAGAAAAGGTAAAGGAAAAAGAGGGGATTCTAGCCCAAGAGACGCAATCTTCAAATGTTAGACATTTGTGTGAAACCAAACAATCAACAACAGACTCCAGCAATTGCCGGGCCTGAGCATCCCCTGCAGACTTGAAAAAGTGGATCAAACTTGGCAAAACAGGCTTTCACAACTTCCTGCCCAACGGTTCCACCAAACATAGCTGCCATGGGATTCAACACTGCATGGGAACCACTTGCAAAATATTTGAATACATTTACATTTTCATCAATGACACTGGCATCCAACTTAATCAGGAAGCTGTCACTGTCACTTAACGCCTTTGCCACATCGATGAATCTACTAGCATCTTGCTCCGATGAAGCACAGGGGAAGCGCCCAAATTGATGAACAAATTTATCTAGAGCACGTAAAGCCAAGTGTAAAAGTAGAGGGCGGTCAAATTTGGAAAAATCACTGAGAAGAAACTCGCCGGGATTTTCAAGCGCTTCGCTCAGTGGCTTAAAGTTTAGGAGCTTGGATCTCATAGCGTCTCAGTGACTATGCCACCCATCTCATAGCGTCTCAGTGACTATGCCACCCATCTCATAGCGTCCAAAGTTGGTTCTGTCTTCCTGCAGGTGCAAAGAATATGGTTTGACATTCACCACTTTACTTGGCTTGCCATCATTAAGCTCACTCATACCTTTAACTTCAGAGAAAACAACAAGATCCCCATCCTCGAATTGGAGCCTCTCCTCATCATCCACACAGGACACCAGAGGAGGATTGTCGTTATTAATAGAAGCAATGATACCCGTTTGTGCTTCCTCCCCATTTACATCAAACACAGTAAACTCCTGCCCGAAGTCACACAACACACTGCCAAACACCCCCTGAATATCAGCTTTGATAAATGCGATTGACGGTTTATGATTATGGCAGAAATCATTGTATTCAATGGCTTTCTCAATACTTGTGTCTGTGAACACAACCACCTGAAAATGCAATTCATTACTATTGGAAGTTCCATCATTTAATTTGATTTCAGGCTAATTTAATTTACGGGGTAGCAACTTACTTGGAAAGAAGACAACTATTGGTATTCTTGTTTCAGCTTTTACATGTTCATTAAAGACAACTATTTAAATCCTTCTTGGTTAATAATTTGGGTTACTGTTTGGATCAATTTTGCTAATGTAAATTTGCATTTTTGCAAAACCTATTAAGAATTACTAATTGGCTATTTTTTGTTGCCCCTAGTGTAATAGACTATTTGAGATCAATTAATTGTTTCTCTCAGGTTGACAAAGGCTCAAATCATGGGGTTAATCTCGTGCTTTCCAGGTGTTGGCAAGGTATCAAGCTTTATGTACATACTGGAGTCTTTGATCTTGATATACATAACAAGATCTTTTGATTTGGAGCTGGTGACGCTCATGGTTTGAACATAATTCCATATTTATTAGGAATCAAAGAATTCAGTGTGGCTTGGAAGGTACATGCCATATTTATCAATTTGGGTATTTGGGTTATTGGCTATTCATGTGATGGGTTGTCCACATGGGAATGGATTTTTTTATTGAAATAATAGTTGATTAGTTATAAGATGAATATAAATGATTGTTTGGCCTTCTCTCCTCTGTAAAATGATGTGTTGTGGTACACAGATGATGTGTTGTGTCAGTGTACTAGTGCGAATAATATATTATAGTGAATAAGTAAAAAGATCATAAACAATCCAATATCTCATGTTTGGAATCTTAGAATAGTTTCTACTACTTTAAAATCTCCTCTCCTCTCCCCATCCACTCTAAAAAAATGAAAAATGAATTGTGTAAATATGTCTCTTTATGATCGATTGGATTGATATTTGTAAAAATCATGTGGTTTGCTTATATCTTTTCTGTTTTTATCTGTCATTTTTATTAATGAAGGAATATCTTTAGATGTGCCCAATGGTATTAAATGGTTCATAATTGTTGCCCTTGTGTAAATAAATTAAAATTTAATAATATTAAATTAATAATTTTTATTTTTATTAAAAATAAAATCCAATATTCCATATCGTCACAAACGAACAAAATATTCATCTCCTTCAGTTATTACACATTTTACCTCTCATATACCACAAAACGATTCACATCTCCTTCTTCCGGCGTTCCCTTGCACCCCCGGTGCAATTGCTAGTTGTACTACATAGTGAAAAGTCACTACAAAATGAAGGGTGAATCAGATAACTAAAACCATGAAATCTCCAACCTATGATACAAAGCAAAGTCTCTCAGTTGTCAAATAATTCCAGAACATGTATTACAGAATCTCACTAAAATACATTATTTAAAAATGCTAAATTTACAACCCGTGCTATGTAAGTATTCCACAATACAACCTCTCACATGAAGATAAATAAATTCACATAGAATTTTCTCAGAATGTACATCACCATAATGTTTACCAATGCTGCCTCTGACATGAGGTTTGATGTTTTCCATTCAATTTAAGTTGCTAGCTATGGTGTTTCTTTTTCAAGCCTAAATCATTGTGTCCTATTCATATACTTCTTGCCGCTGTTGCTGCTCCTCCTTTACAAGTTCATGTTCATCTTCGATATTAACATTATGCAAAGTTGTCTCCACATACATCCAGCTCCATGTCTGTCAGTAAGCCCGCTGCCTTGGTTGCAAGATAGATTCCAATGTCGTGATCTCTTCTAGGAAGAGTGATCCAGAATCTGGACACTCAACTTTGAAATGAATGTACAGACAACCTTTAATAAAAGGCCTTTTGATATTGAATAATAATTTCAAAATTTACAGCTTTGTATTGCACAAATACAAGAGATACGGAAAGGATAAATAAGATATAATGAAATGCAGGTTATGTTGCTATGATTTTCCATTAAAATGAACATCTAGAAGCTAATAAAATATATGCTACAAGCCTACAACTGAAAGGGCTTCAAAAGTAGCACATTGCATGTAAAAAACGGGAAGCTCTGTTATACACAGGGTTTGATAATCTCCCCAAGACTAGAATGGATGAGAAGTTGATTGCCATCAAGGTCATTTAAGGGAGATTGGAATCCACATAGAGCCTCTGTCAAATTAAGTGTCTGCTCTACATACTGATCATCACCCTTTAGGCTTTCATTTTAACTTAGTGATCTTTTAATTACAATAAAAAGCGATGTCACCCGCTATAGTGTTCCACTGCAAAAACAAGAATGGTAGAAACGAATTATCATAGAGCATGTAGACACACCATAGTAGTCTACCACATATAAGATGCAGTGCATCTTGACAAGTCACAACATATAAACAGAGAAAACCCATGCTTCTTCCATTCCACATTTAAAGTTTAAACAAGTCTATGACTAGAATCTAGTGGTCTACAGCTGGGAACTGATGGTTAGAAGTCCAAAACCTACCACCACCTTTTCAGGTTCGCACTGAAACACTACCCTTTGGCACTACTGCATTTCCTTCACATGGACTTCTCGCACTTTCAAATCTTAAACAATTTTGCTCCATTTAGAGTGACCACACTTGTCGCTGATTGTCTTGCCTGCACCATCGAATGTTTTCAAGGGTGGTTAGTTAAATCATCATTTGACCATTGAACTACCCATGACAGACCAAACTTGTTTATTTGAATCATTATTACTCCATTGAAAAACACATCATAAGGCCAAGCTTGTTACTTACATATTACCGTGCACTGTGCATTCAACGGTAATACACAGCACATGCCCAAGTTTGTTATTTAAATCATTAGTTAGCATTCAATGTATTCCTTAATGTGACAGAAGTTGAAACATACTGCTCATCTAACAAAAAAGTAGAATTATAAAAAATAAAAAAAAACCAAATCTCTGATGTAGCAGGTATTTAAACAGAACATACCACAAAAAAATAGTCCAACAAAAACCTGAGCCTCTACAATCGATGCAGACATATTACATTTGTTGTATCATCTCAGGACCTTCATACCAGAACCTAGGAATCTCATACATCAACGAGAAGCACCATCTGTTGACCCAACATTCAAGCTAATATTATAGAGAGAGGCCACAACCAATTACCCGCTGGACTCGGCATATGTCTGACTTAAGTCTATGTGCAACCTGAGTGGAATTAACAGTGAAGAACACAGTTTTTCTCCTCAGAGGTCATATGCTTAATTATGGAGGGGTGTAGGGTGTGTACCTGTGATCACCCTATTGCTAGTGAATATTAGTGTGGGAGTGGCAAGGTGCCAACACTCATTCTGATTTACTGACTAGAGAGGGACAAATTGGATTTCCTGGAAGAACCCCAATGCCCCAAAATTTAGCCGAGGGCTAACTAAATTGTTCAGGACTATGAATAGCAAGCAGGCGGTCTCCGGGTCAGGCACTAGGATGGGCCTCACTCAATGTTCCTGCTTGGTCAACATACAATAGTCAATGTAGACTGCTTTACACTACATACCATCCTGAATATATGGTTTCTGGGGGATGTATTTTTTAAGGGAAATTAATTTTTTGACATGGTTCTAGGCCAAGCAACACTCTTGTAAGGACCTTGTTGCTTAAAAAAAAATATAAATTCTTGTTAATTCACTTACGAGTTAGATTGGGCTTGCATATTCTATTAATTATTCCAACTAAACACAGAAATTTGATGAGAACTCTTTTCAACTTCTAAACGAGGAAGAAATCTGAGTAAGGAATAACGATTTTTCAAGTTTTTAAGAAAATTCCTAACTGACAGAGATTAGAATAAAAAATTAGAGTTTCATGGGGACCCGTCTTTCAGGGTGAGGGCATACACCCCATGTTTTCCACACTCTAAGAGTTTGGTGACAGGGGGTGGCTAGCTGGGGAAAACATTTCCCCACATCTCACTTTTGGGAAGACATGGGAAGCATTTCCCCAAAGAGGGGAAATTCCCCAAAAGGGCGGAGGGGAGCAACTAGGCATCTCGAAACACAAGAAATAAAAAAAAGGGACTTTTGGACACCTCCACTTCCCCATTTTTTTTTTGTACAACAACACTTTATGACAGAACAAATATAGGGGTTAGAGCTTTGAGGGCTTAGTGAACTGATAATTAATGGTAATACTAAATTCTTACTAAATTCCTTTATTTTACACCTCTCTATCTTTTTACTTAAAATTTTAAAATTGTCATTAATTGTTTCAGGCTGTTAGAGGGTGGTCCCAACGTCGTCATATTTCTTATGGAGAAAGTAGAATTTTATATCCCATTCAGAATTAAGTAGATTTAACAGTTTTAAGGATTTTAGGCTTGGCAGGCTTATAACTTTTTCATTGATGATTGGATTACACAACGATGAGTGTGTATGGGATGAATTGGTATTGTTGGGATTTTATCATCATCATTATTATTTTTATAATTTCCAATTTGGAGAACCTTATGCTAGGCACTCCAATGGCCACCCTTCCCCTGAATTTCCCTGAAATTTGAGGGTGCCCTCACACATCCCCTGTGTGTGTCATCCCACTCCTATACTCCCCATCCCGGAAACTTGGTGGAACATTGCAAATAACTGAGCAGAAAGCTCCGACTAGCAACTTAATTGAAAAGAAAACTCCTGCAGCACCCTCTATAGTGACAGGGAGTTCCTTTTTCATATGAATATTATCAGAATGCTAGTTCAGAACATCAGAACATTGTAAACAAGTGGGCATAAAGCTTCGACTAGCAACTTAATAAAAAATAAAACTCCTGCAGCACCCTCTATAATAACATTGAGTTCCTTTTTCATATGAAGATTATCAGAATGTTAGTTCGAGGAACTATTACTCACTGGCGTTGTAATTTCTTGAGTATGTCATACAAACTCAGGTAACCTTTGATGGGATACTTTAACAACAGTTTTAGCTGCATTTGTCGTTGAATCCTGAAAAAATATATTAAAATCCATGAGTAGGCATTTATAGAATGTTGAAGATAACCATAACTTTGTTTTGATAAGTATGGTTTTGACAAGGAGTAAGATACTTTGCTATCAATATTTGGTACATTGCTAAATTTCTTGATATAAAACAATTGTATATTCCAGTGATCTAGACTGTTTTATTTTAGAAAAGAGAAACAACAGATCCTTTCTTCAGAAAATAAAATTAAATTAGCTCCAAAATGTTTTATTTAGAATGTACTAAAAATTTGGAAAATTTGTGATGCTCATAAAATAAATATGAACAATTGGGGATTGCAGAAAAAACTGTGTAAATGTATATGAAAATGTTGCATATTTTTGTTGATTTAAAATACTTTTTGCGTTATACTGGTACTGCTTTTATCAAGCATCAACAATAATTAATCACAAAATTTTAATGTGACTAAATGAACTCATGATGTAGTTGGAGGCCATTTACTATTTACAGCTAAACCAAAACCTTTTGGCAAAAAACAAAAATACTTAGCATGCCTTTAAATATTTCCGCAGGAAGATTGGAAAAATTATGATGCTATGTAAACAATGGAGAGCATAAAATATACATCAAATGATGACCATTTTCTATATATATTGGAGAGATGACTCTGTGGGCTTGTAGGAGACAATTGACAACCCTTAGGAAATAAAAAATTATAAACTATAATGATGACCATCTTCTAGATATAGTGAAGATATGATTCGATGAACAATCTTGTCCATTAAAACAAAGATCAATAATAAAAATATTAGTATTTCAAAGACAAAAATACCCACAGACTCGTCTTACAATGATTTGTTCCCTAAAGGCCATTTCACTCATGCAAGCCACTTGTGGTGTCCAACCTCTTCAGGCAGTGGTAATTATCCTCATGAGTTTTATGGAAGCATTGTCCAAAAAATACCAGAACCTAAGGAAAATAAAACTATCCTGATATAAAGTCATTGTCACTTCTTAGAAGAGTAAGAATTGTAAAGAATAATGACAATTTAAAAAAACAAAAAAAACTAAGTACAATTTTAGAAAGAACCTCTGGCAAACAACTCAGAAAAACCATCTCCAATAGAAAGGACCCATTCGCAAAGGTAGGTAACCTAAAGAAGGCAATGAGAAATATTTTAAGGTACCCTTACTAGAACTGTTAGGGCATGTTGTGCATCTAATCACAATATATTAGTATTAACACCTTTGTAATAATGTTTTACGTGTACAAAGGGAACCTTTATATAATAAAATCTACACATGTGACATAAACTTAGGGTTAGGGTTTATGGGTTTTACTTTTATAGATAAAGACATCCCCATCTTATGTATCTCATTATCTTTATTAATATAAAAAATAATGTCAGGCTGTCATCATGGAGATGTCTTCCTCTATCTATCCATGTTACTAGGTGTTATCCAACCCTTTCGTGTGCACCTAAATCCACTTTGACTCTATTATTTCCAACTTATGTAAATGCCATCCCATTTGATATTTAAGTGTGCAACACATATACATAGCTTGATATTTAAGTGTGCAACACATATACATAGCTTGAGGTTGGTGGAATTATGGAAACATGGAGGAATTATATGAACGATAACATTGGTTGCACATTGTTTACTGAGCCTACCTTTCATTTACTGTCCACACATTCTTTAGCTAGCCTACATTTAATTTACTGGCTGCACATTCTTTGTTTTGATAAGTACAGTTTTGACAAGGAGTAAGATACTTTGCTATCAATATTTGGTACATTGCTAAATTTCTTGATATAAAACAGTTGTATATTCCAGTGATCTAGACCGTTCTATTTTAGAAAAGAGAAACAAAAAATCCTTTCTTCACAAAAGACAATTAAATTAGCTCCAAAATGTTTTATTTAGAATGTACTAAAAATTTGGAAAATTTGTGATTCCATAAAATAAATATGAACCCTTGGGGATAGCAGAAAAAACTGTGTAAATGTATATGAAAATGTTGCATATTTTTGTTGATTTAAAATACTCTTTGCGTTATACTGGCACTGCTTTTATCAAGCATCAACAATAATTAATCACAAAATTTTAATGTGACTAAATGAACTCATGATGTAGTTGGAGGCCATTTAGTATTTACAACTAAACCAAAAACTTCTGGCAAAAAACAAAAATACTTAGCATGCCTTTTCTGCACGAAGATTGGAAAAATTATGATGCTATGTAAACAATGGAGAGAATAAACTATACATCAAATTATGACCATTTTTTATATATATTGGAGAGATGAATTTGTGGGCTTGTAGGAGACAGTTGACAACCCTTAGTAAATAAAAAATTATAAACTATAATGATGACCATCTTCTAGATATAGTGAAGATATGATTCCATGAACAATCTTGTCTATTAAAACAAAGATCAATAATAAAAATATTAGTATTTCAAAGACAAAAATACCCACAGACTTGTCTTACAATGATTTGTCCCCTGAGGGCCATTTCACTCATACAAGCCACTTGTGGTGTCCAACCTCTTCAGGAAGTGGTAATTATCTTCATGAGTTTTATGCAAACATTGTCCAAAAAATACCAAAACTCGAGGAAAATACAACTCTCGTGATATAAAGTCATTGTTACTTCTTAGAAGAGTAAGAATTGTAAAGAATAATGACAATTTAAAAAATTTAAAAAACTAAGTACAATTTCAAAAAGAACCTCTGGCAAACAACTCAAAAAAACGATCTCCAACAAAAAGGGCCCATTCACAAAGGTAGGTAACCTAAAAAAGGAAATGAGAAATATTTTAAGGTACCCTTACTAGAACTGTTAAGGCATGTTGTGCATCTAATCACAATATATTAGTATTAAAACCTTTGTAATAAAGTTTTTACGTGTACAAAGGAAACCTTTATATAATAAAATCTACACATGTGATATAGGGTTAGGGTTTATGGGTTTTATTGTTATAAAGACATCCCCATCTTATGTATCTCAATATTTTTATTAATATAAAAAATATAAAAAATAATGTCAGGCTGTCATCATGGAGATGTCTTCCTCTATCTATCCATGTTACTAGGTGCTATCCAACCCTTTGGTCTGCACGCAAAGCCACTTTGACTTTATTATTTCCAACTTATGTAAATGCCATCCCATTTGATATTTAAGTGTGCAACACATATACATAGCTTGATATTTAAGTGTGCAACACATATACATAGCTTGAGGTTGGTGGAATTATGGAAACATGGAGGAATTATGTGAACAATAACATTGGTTGCACATTGTTTACTAAGCCTACCTTTCATTTACTGTCCATACATTTTTTAGTTAGCCTACATTAAATTTACTGGCTACACATTCTTTAGTTAGCCTACTTTTCATTTACTGAAAGCACATTCTTCGAATGGCTCGGTCACTCTCTTTGTATAAGAGTGGGAATGTAATCATAAGAAGAAATCGCTCAATCTATATTATAGAAATCATATTACCAGTAATTGTTGGAGTCCTAATTTTCTATAAATTCTTCACGCCTAATTTTCAATTATGCATTGATTTATTAAATTCGCCCATAATTTAACTGTTACATAACATAAGCAATCTAAATAGATTTCATTTAGCAATATCTCGAAAAATTCTTCAAGAATTTCATTGCTGCAAGTTAATCCACTTGAGAATTCAATCTACATCATGAACACTTTGTTAATCCACTTGAGAATTCAAACTACATCTACATTATGAACACTTTGTTTAGAGAACATAGTACTTGCAGGTTATGTGCTCCCATAACCACCTTACTAAAAGAGTTATGGCTCATGGGTTTTTATATACAACATTACATAACCCAAAAAATGGCTCGGTCACTCTCTTTGTATAAGAGTGAGAATGGAATCATAAGAAGACAACAATTTCTAGTAAGATAATTTTTTTCATAGTTACTCTCAACAGCATCTTAATACAAAATAAGAATATGAGAAGTGGATGGAAGAAAGGTTTAATAAAAAACAGATCAGTTAACATGCAATATCACCTAGCAATGCTATGTGGTTATCCAAATTGCTATATAGTTATCCAACATAAACAAAAGAAAATGGTCGAAATAAATGGAGTTAAAAATATATTTTCCTTATAACTATCTCAATATCTCAATGGTTTTGAATGCATGAGAATGAAGCCATTGCAATAATGGTCCAATGTATAACCATAATGATTTAGATTTGTATCTACCTTCCTAGAATATCTTGGTCTCTTGTATGGAACATTCCACATTCCAGTATGCACTAGAAATTTTATTACGAATTGAAATGTTTTGCATTTAAACTTAAAAAACAGTCATCACAAGAACCTCGTTAGTAGACAATCATCATTGTTTTCTCAGTGCAGATAAAATATTAAAAATTTTCAAGTTTCCCTATGTCATGGAGTTCATTGATTGAGCATTCCATCCCTTTTAGTTCTTCAAAAAGAGATATTCTAACTGTAGGAATTGTTCCATGCAAATGTGCCTTGATCCTGCTATGATCACTCGGGAGAATTTGAAAGAATCACATAAAAATTTAAAATATACCCTGTTGTACAGTCAAGTGTACAGTCCTTAGCTTCTAGAGGCAACCAGCTTTATCTTTAGACAACATACATTATTTCTGCAGTATAAACCGAAGCCAATTCCTCGTTAAAGCATAGACACTGTAAATTTTATCCAAGGACTTACATTCAGGTAGTCCCCTATCAAACAAAAACCATTCATTTCTAAAGAATACTTTTAAAGATGAAGAGATATACCTAGAGATCCCTTGTTAATAAATCTGAAAGAATGCACGTCTTCCATTGATAAAAATTCCAAAATTAAATACAATGTAGATTTTCCTTGCAAGAGTGAAAACATAGTGTTTTAGAACCTGGACCAAGTTGACTCAACTCATTCAACTCAGCCAGGTTCATCCCTCAGTGTATTGACTTGGCCAGTAGCATAGATCGGAGGGCCAGTTAGTGTCAGTTTGGTACTGAACTGCCTGAGTGCATGAATCGAACAGTTTACTGTTAGTTTTTAAAAACTAAATAAAAATTCATGCATAAAAAATTTTATGCTCAGTAAAAACATATCAAATGTAAAAACTTTAAGCAATTTTAATGATATTTTAGCTTTAATAAAAACTTAATAAAGATTCTTTAATGCGGAATAAGAAACTTAAAGAATCTAAAAATAAAAGTTTTAAAATGCCCAGTAAAAACATAAATACCTCCAGCCATTGATGGCCTCAATAACAATTCTTATATGCAAAACTGGAAGCTGCTCCTTCTCCTTGTTGCCTCACCAAAACATGAGCCAAAGTCGGGCCTTTAGGAATTCATATCCAACTCCAGTCCTCTAGTTAAAATCGTTCTTAGTTGGAAGCTCACAGCTCAAGAAAAAATAGCGTGAATTTCTTTTACGGAAGGAGCTGCATTTTCTTTTTTAAACAAGCTATGGCTTATAAAATCCCTTTCAAATGGACTATTTCTATACTGATGACAATGAATAAAATAGCTCTTCCAGGTAAAATCCAACTGCTGTTGGAATTGAATCCACTTAGTCAACTGGGTATGGAGCTAGCTGCCTTCGTTCTAGTTACCTTTGTTTTTCTTGTTGCAGGAAACGGCCTTTCAAAGTGCCCAACCCATCGAATTTGCTACAAAGACCCAATAGTCGTAGCAAAACCCAGATGAAGTTCTATATACAAATCATAAAGCAGGGACCGAGAGAGAATAAGAAATTTTAGAACATCCAAAAGAAGAAAATCTGAAAAATTCTTCCAAGCTCTGTCTCATTCATAGCTTGATGGTGTAAAACTGAAAAGATTGAATTAGTGAGCTTGGGGACCAAACATAAATTTTATAGCCTAGCTTCCATCAAGCTTCTGTTGGCTATGTGTCAAATGCTCCACTGATCATGGTAGAGAACTGCAGTGGGAGTAATGGACCACTTCAAAAGCTCCCAACAAGAAATTAATGAACTGCAGTTGATTTCCATAATTTAAGGAAATTACTGCAGTTAGTTTCCAAAAATTAAGGAAATCACTTCAGTTATTTTCCAGATATTTAGGGAGTAGTCCTGAAATTGAGCAATGGATGAGGGAGCGTAACATTCTCCCACTTGGTCCATACTTCCACTCTTAATGTCTCATCTAAAAAACCCATTGATAATCTGTATTAAGTAATAGATACATGAATCATGGCGATAAGTCATCTAATGATGAGTATTATCTTCCATGTATTACTATGTATTTATTCTTATTAAAATTTATGTGGCAACAATTTCTTAATGAATAAACCCCATGTTTATTCTTGGTCCTACACAGATGAATTCTCTCAAATCAAATTAAAGTGCACATAAATATGAGAAAAACATCACAATAATTAAGAATTTCATTAAAAATAACATTGTTCATACAATGAGAATCTACATAATGGAACCAAGTCCAATATTCATTACATGATCCTTGAATTTAAACGGTGGCATGCCCTTAGTCAAAGGATCAGCGATCATCAACTCAGTGCTAATGTGCTCAATAACCACTTTCTTTTCTTTAACACGTTCCCTTATAGCTAAATACTTAATGTCGATGTGTTTATTTCAACTCCCACTTTTGTTGTTCTTAGCCATAAAAATAACAGCTGAATTGTCACAATATATTCTCAATGGCTTAGAGATAGAATCCATAATTCTAAGCCTGGAAATGAAATTATTAAGCCATACACCATCTAAAGTAGCCTCAAAACAGGACACGAACTCGACTTCCATAGTAAAAGTGGCAATCAAGGTCTGCTTGGCACTCCTCCATGATATAGCTCCACTAGCCATCATAAAAATGTATCCCGATGTTGATTTGCGTGAATCAACACATCCAGCAAAGTCAGAATCTGAGTAGCCAATCACTTCCAAATTGTCCATCCGTCTATACATAAGCATGTAGTTTTTGGTTCCTTGAAGGTACCTTATTACTTTCTTTGCAGCTCTCCAGTGGTCTAAACCTGGATTACTCTGATATCGTCCCAACATTCCCACAGCAAATGCAATGTCAGGTCTTGTGCAAACCTGAGCATACATTAGGCTTCCGACAGCAGAAGCATATGGAATGTTCATCATTTTTTCCCTTTCAAAATCGTTCTTCGGGCATTGGTTCAAACTGAACCTATCACCCTTCACAATGGGAGCAACACTTGGTGAACAATCCTTCATCCAAAATCTCTCTAAAGTTTTATTAATATAGGTTTCCTGAGACAGACCCAAGATGCCTTGAAATCTGTCTCTATGAATCTTAATGCCAATGACATAAGATGCCTCACCCATGTTCTTCATATCAAAATTATTAGAGAGGAATTGTTTCACCTCATGCAGCAAACCCTTATCATTGGTTGCTAGAAAAATGTCATCCACATATAAAACAAGAAAACATATTTTACTCCCACTGAATTTAAGGTATATACATTCATCCATAATGTTTTCTACAAAACCGAAAGAAGAAATTACATTATGAAATTTCAAATACCATTGACGGGATGCTTGTTTTAATCCGTATAATGACTTCTTGAGCTTGCAAACCAACTGCTCACCATCACTAGAGGAGAATCCTTCAGGTTGTTTCATGTAAACCTCCTCCTCTAGATCTCCATTGAGAAATGCCGTTTTCACATCCATTTGGTGCAACTCCAAGTCAAAATGGGCTACTAATGCCATAATAATGCGTAAGGAATCTTTCTTAGATACAGGAGAGAAAGTCTCCTTGTAATCAATTCCTTCTTTCTGAGTGAATCCCTTTGCAACGAGTCTAGCCTTGTATCTCTCAATGTTGCCCAATGAGTCTTTCTTTGTCTTAAAGACCCATTTACATCCAATGGCTTTTGCACCATTAGGCAACTCAAAAAGATCCCAAACTTCATTACTCTTCATAGAATTCATCTCTTCCTTCATGGCATCGTACCATAATTCTGATTCTTTGCAACTCATGGCTTGTGAAAAAGACTGAGGATCATTTTCGGCTTCAATGTCGTAGTCAGATTCTTGCAGATACACAACACAATCATCAGGAATTGCTGATCTCTTTGGTCTAGTAGATCTTCTTAATGTTGTCCCACCATCTTCCTGAGAAGTATGTGGTTCAACTCGTTGTTCAAAAATTCTTGGCAATTCTTGAACTATCTGATCTATTGGAATGTCGTCAGCAGCTTGTGGAATTTCAACAATTGGTTGTTCAACACCAGTTTGTACTTGAGGGGTGCTGTGAACAATAATCAATCTTTCACTTGAGGTGGAAGGTTGAGATTCTGAATGATCCTTCTCAGAAACTATGTTCCTGGTTTGATCGCTCCCACTGATCAAGTCATTTTCAAGAAACTTTGCATTTCTTGACTCCACAATCCTAGTGCTGTGAGATGGACAGTAAAATCTGTAACCTTTAGACCTTTCAGCATATCCAATGAAATACCCACTAATGGTCCTTGGGTCCAGTTTCTTCTCTTGTGGATTATATATTCTTACTTCGGACGGGCATCCCCAAACGCGCATATGTCGCAAACTCGGTTTCCAACCTTTCCATAATTCAAATGGCGTTTTAGGAACAGCCTTGGTTGGAACTCGGTTTAATATATACACTGCCATCTTAAGTGCTTCAGTCCACAAGGATTTAGGAAGATTGGAGCTGCTAAGCATACTCCGCACCATGTCCAATAATGTTCGATTTCTTCTTTCTGCTACACCATTCTGGTCAGGTGAACCAGGCATGGTGTATTGGGCAACAATCCCATGCTCTTGAAGAAATTTAGTGAATGGCCCAGGTGCTTGTCCATCTTCTGTGTATCTACCATAATATTCTCCACCTCTATCTGATCTCACAATCTTAATCTGCTTGCCGCATTGATTCTCTACTTCAGCCTTAAATATCTTAAAGGCATCTAATGCTTCACTCTTTTTATGAAGCATGTAGAGATACATATATCGTGAGTAATCATCTATAAAAGAGATGAAGTATCTCTGACCATGTGAGTCCATGTCTGGACTACATATATCAGTATGTATGATCTCTAATATGTTTGAACTCCTATTGGCACCTTTCTTTGACTTGTTGGTCTGCTTTCCCTTTATGCAGTCCACACAAGTCTCAAAATCAGTAAAATCCAGAGTATTAAGTACCCCTTCATTTACCAATCTTTTAATTCTATCTATGGAAATATGACCTAGTCTCCGGTGCCATAATTTAGAGGAATTTTCATCAATAACACATCTTTTAATACTAGTGTGAACATGCATTGAATCATAAGTGACATTGTTTTGTAAATTTATGCAGTAAAGACCATTAGAAAAAATACCATTCCCAACATAATCAGATTTATAAAATAAACTGAAAGATGTTTATGAAAAGTTAAAGGAATATCCAAAAGGTACAAGCCTTGAAACTGAAATCAAGTTTCTAGAAAAACTTGGTACATAAAAAGTCTTTTCTAATTCTAAAACAAAGCCACTACTTAAAGTTAAATAGCATGTTCCTATAGCCTCCACATGCGAGCCCATCTTGTTTCCTGATAAGATGCTTTGCTCACTTCCCACTGGCTTCCTTCGGTTTTGCAAACCCTACAAGGAATTCGAAATGTGAATTGTTGATCCAGAATCAATCCACCATGTGTTAATATTGACATTAACCATATTAGATTCATAACAAACAAACGAGATTGGATTACCTTTGTCTACAAGCCATTTCTGAAATTTGGCGCATTCCTTCTTCATGTGTCCCTTCTTTTTACAGAAGAAACACTTGGAATCCTTCTTGATATCGGCATGGGGAGGTATTTTACCTTTACCTTTCCGATTGGCTTGAGATTTGCCCTTTCCTCGCGTTGCCGGCATTGCACTTTCTCCCATTTCCATCACCAGTCTCTCTTCCTCTTGAACACACATGGTCATGAGTTCATTAATTGACCATTTATCCTTATGTGTGTTGTATGAGATTTTGAAAGGTCCGTATTGGTGTGGAAGGGTGTTCAGAATGTAGTGCACTAGAAAAGACTCCGATATTTCAACCTCGAGTTTATTCAATTGAGCCGCAGTGTCCCTCATTTGCATGATGTGCTCACGCACACCTTTTACACTGGTGAGCGTTAGGGATGAGAACTTCATGATTAGGGTGCTTGCAAGTGCCTTTTCTGAAGTGACAAATTGATCATCAATGGCTTTCAACAAGTCTCAGACCTTTTCATGTTGTTCAACGGAACCACGAATACCAGCTGAAATTTCAGTCTTAATGAACATCAGGCTTAGACGATTAGATCGTTCCCATCGTTCATAAAGCGCGATGTCTGCTGCAGTGCTGGTATTAGTGAGTGCCGGTGGTTCATCTTTCCTAATAGCATAGTCTATGTCCATCCACCCCAAATGAAGGAGAACTCTCTCCTTCCAGACTTTATAGTTATCTCCTTTAAGTTCAGGGATATCAGTACGAATTTCAAAGAAATTTGCAGGTTGTACAACTGCATAAAATTAAAAATCACATGCTTATGTTAAAATTGAGGCATAAATAAAAAATTTCATGCTTTACCAATGTAAATCATGCTTTAAAATTGAATCTAATGACATAAAAATTGTCTGTGTACTAAATTTTTAATTCAAGCAGATTCAGTTATTCTTTCGAACTTTATGATAAAACTATTAATTCATAACTCATGTGGGTAAGTTATGAATATTTTATCCTAATTAATTACATAAATATAACAAAAATTCCTGTGGGATAAAATTTATTATATTTAATATAATTAATTATAATTAATGTCTAAACTTTCTTTATATGATCCTAATCAATCATAATATATAATTTTATTTGATTAGAGATGCTGTGGCTATTCTCTAATCAATTAAAATTATATGGATCACTTGACATGATTTTCATAAAAATTAACTGATAAATTTGCATGAATAAAACTACAATATTCATGCATAACAAAATATGAGCATATTTTCCAAAATTGCATATAATTAAACTAAATATTATAAGCATAAAAATTAAACAAAAATTAGACATATTTCTAAATATATGCTTTAATTTAGAAAATCTTAAAAATAGGACATTTATCCAATTATATTTATAAATCACCAAGGTAGAGATGTAAAACCTGCCTCTTACCAAATGTTAGTTTTTAAAAACTAAATAAAAATTCATGGATAAACAATTTTATGCTAAATAAAAACATATCAAATGTAAAAACTTTAAGCAATTTTAATGATATGTAAGCTTTAATAAAAACTTAATAAAGATTCTTTAATGTGGAATAAGAAACTTAAAGAATCTAAAAATAAAAGTTTTAAAATGCCCAGTAAAAACATAAATACCTCCAGCCATTGATGGCCTCAATAACAATTCTTATATGCAAAACTGGAAGCTGCTCCTTCTCCTTGTTGCCTCACCAAAACATGAGCCAAAGTCGGGCCTTTAGGAATTCATATCCAACTCCAGTCCTCTAGTTAAAATCGTTCTTAGTTGGAAGCTCACAGCTCAAGTAAAAATAGCGTGAATTTCAAATGGACTATTTCTATACTGATCACAATGAATAAAATAGCTCTTCCAGGTAAAATCCAATCGTTGCTAGAATTGAATCCACTCAGTCAACTGGGTATGGAACTGCCTTCGTTCTAGTTACCTTTGTCTTTCTTGCTGCAGGAAACGGCTTTTCAAAGTGCCCAACCCATCGAATTTGCTACAAAGACCCAATAGTCGTAGCAAAACCCAGATGAAGTTCTATATACAAATCATAAAGCAGGGACCGAGAGAGAATAAGAAATTTTAGAACATCCAAAAGAAGAAAATCTGAAAAAGTCTTCCAAGCTCTGTCTTATTCATAGCTTGATGGTGTAAAACTGAAAAGATTGAATTAGTGAGCTTGGGGACCAAACAGAAATTTTATAGCCTAGCTTCCATCAAGCTTTTGTTGGCTATGTGTCAAATGCTCAGTGAGAGTAATGGACCACTTCAGAAGCTCCCAACAAGAAATTAATGAACTGCAGTTGATTTCATAATTTAAGGAAATTACTGCAGTTAGTTTCCAAAAATTTTCCAGATATTTAGAGAGTAGTCCTGAAATTGAGCAATGAATGAGGGAGCGTAACATTTACTACAAAAACCAACCCTACTCAACCGAGCTAGTACGTAATCAGCCAAGTCACATTTCAAACTTGACAGTAAATTAATCACATTTCGAAATTCAAAATTTATTTCAATTTAAATATCACCGAATGGTGTATTAGTCCCAAAGACCAATTTCATTCCACATGCTGAAATTTAAAATGAGAACCATTTATCATGTTTACATCATTATCAATGACTTTGTTAAATACAAAATACAAAGTTGTTTTGTCTTAAATACAAAACATGTTCCAATTCTGCACCAAGTATTTCTATATCGAGCATAGGCACCACATTATGGAAAAAACATTTCTAGATATAGCATAGACTATATTTGAAAAACCTTGCATATGTTTACCAGATTGAAGAGAGTGATAACATATAACAAAAACTAAGTTGAATTGTACGTGGATGTATTGCATAATTTTGGCAACAACGAAAATTTATTTCATATGGCATGTCACCTATTTAAGAACTTTCTTTCAGAGCTTAGAGGACCCTGATATAATTTTGCCAATGTCCAGAAATAAGGAATATGTAAAGACAGGAAATCTTTATGACAAATTTCGAAAATCTTTAAAATAAGTTTGGAATATTTAAAACATTTTTTTTCATTAAAATTTAAATATTTCATGTATTTTCCGTAAAACGAGTTACTGAAATAAAATCAGTCCCGAGTCATTCAAGACACAGTCTGAGTTGACCCTGGACTTATTCCAAGCCCGAGTTTTAAAACATCACAAAAACATGTCACTTTGGTAAAATCAAGAAATAAAAAATATTCTCCAGTAAGATGGAACACAAAATAGGAAACATTTTAAAAAAGGATTTACACAAAAGTCTGAGAATTCAACAATGAAACGGTTTCAGGAAGTTATTTACAGAAAAATAAAAGACAGGTGGCTTACGTGCAAAACTTCACATGCATATCCTTTTAAAGATGCACAATAAAAAGTGTCAAACTTCAAACTATTTGATACCGACAATGTATATTCTATTAAACAAGAATATAAAATGCAGGGATCCTCTGGAGTCTGGACTGTTAAAAATGCAAAATGCAGAGAATTTAGAGGCAGGATTAAAAGGTTATACCATTATATACATTTTGCTTAGAGTTAAAAAATAATCTTATCAAAGGAGAATCATTTCAGTTCCAGTACAAGGAAGTATTATAGTAAATATGGGAAGATAAAGATAATGAACCAAAAATATTTCACTGTAAAGAAGAAGCATTTAATTTTACATATAAAATGTTTCACTGTAAAGTTTAATATACATAACTTGAATCCGTGATCCTACTGAATTTGATATTTCAGTCACATGTAAACTAAGTCATTTGACACATAGACACAGAGATTTAAGCGTATGACACAGGTCTGTACACACACTTTCCCTCAACATTTAGAAAATTGAACTACATCAAGCAATCCAAGACATAAGAATAAACCATGGATCATACATAAAGAATCAATAATAGAACCATACAATCAGGAGTGGAAAATTTATGTATTTTTCTTATTTAATGTTATAAAAAAATATCATATAGATGAGATGAAATCATGACACTGAAACAAGATAATAACATACTAAGGGAAAATACAAAATAGGGTAAATTTATAAACATGATAATAACATACTGAGGAAAAATACAAAATACGATAAATTTATAGAAAACTATTCTGAATGAAAGTCATGAGATATATCTTGTTCTCGAGCTTCTCACACATATCATCAAGAAATGCATCCCATATCTTTATCCTTTCCCTCAACATTCTTTCCCTGCACTATATATAAGACGAAAGCTTGTGTGCACATACACTAATGTCTCTACTTTCATTTCCTCAAACACACTTTTTAATTTTCCAAAAATTATGATATTTTTAGTGTCTTGAATGGAGGACACTCATCCAACGCAGGGCATGTGTCTCACATACATATGTGGAATATGCTTGCCCTATCCAACCTGTTTTGTTTCTTGATAATTTTAAAATGGGAATGGATGAAAACAATACAAGAGTTATATACATTGAGATTTTTATTTGAATGTAGCATTATCCCAAAAAAATTAAAGTCAGAATGAACAATAATGCCAGTACCCATAACTCTCTCTTGACTACTCAAGGATGCACAATAACATATCTCATCCAGTGCTATTTGATAGAAAACTCCCAATCCATAAATTCCTGGTCAGAGAAGATAAGTATGAGGAAAGGCTATTTCCACACTCCATCAACTCCATCATCCATAATAAACCAATGCCATGAACAATTGAATCCCATAAAAATTTGATCCAACTTGCTCCCTTGGGTGAGATAAGTATAAACAATATACTCACTTAATGAAATAAAACATGTAATAAAAGCTAAGAAAATTGTGTGTTTTTAAAAAAAGCCAAGAAAATTCACTCTTAGCAATGAGATGATAAAGAAGAAGAAGTATGAAGAGTATACTCACTTAATGAGATAAAACATGCAATAAAAGCTAAGAAAATGGTGTGTTTTTAAAAAAAAGCCAAGAAGATTCACTCTTAGCAATGAGATGATAAAGAAGAGGCGTATGTGGAAAGGAAACTTCACAATACAAAATTAAAGTAATATAACACCCGATAACCACAGTATCCCAAGTATGTTGCATATCCATTCCAACAGACCATTGATATGACCATAAGCAGTTTAAATATAAAATGTACAACAAGGTTAATTTTATTATGGTATGTCCAATATAAATTCCAACGGAGCAATGCTATAATGCTATTATAGTGATAAAGGACTAACTAGCTAAATTGCATAACATTGAAAGGGCAAGTCAATGATCAATCCAACTAAGCCAATGAAACTAGCATATGAATAGCTCAATTATGCTTTGTAGCTTAATGTACTTTGAAAAATTGTCCAAGAAGACCTCGTGGAAATATAAAAACTCTATAGTGTTATGTGTTCATTCCAGTGTACGTGGATACAAACCACTAACAAGTAAATCAAATTCCATACATGGATGAAAAGGTCAAATCTATAAATACTTGCATGACATCCCAAGGAATAGACAACTCTTCAAGTTAACGTAGAAATAAATACAAACCCTTAATTATCTAATAGTAGTAGTTTGTGGATAAGACCAAAACATAATAGAGCTGATTGTCAGTTAGGAAACTTGTCTAAATGAGAAGTTCAAGGGTGATTATTCAATGTTATATAAACATTGTGACCAATGCAAAGATTTTTCACATATATCTGGTGATTGTCAGTTAGGAAACTTGTCTAAATGAGAAGTTCAAGGGTGATTATTCAATGTTATATAAACACTGTGACCAATGCAAAGATTTTTCACATATATCTGGTGAAGACTTTACTAATAATGAGATATTAAAAAAACGTATGACCACATAATATCATATACTAAAAACCAATTAAGTATAGACAATTGTCTCGTAGTAACCTGCAGGGGTTTCTACTCTTCCCACTGATTGCATCATATCACATATATTCAATAAATTAAATAAATATAGACTATTACGAAATTGTTGTCCGGTAATAACCTGAGGGACTTGTTTCTCTTTCCATCACATAGCTCCTAGTAGTCCCGTGAACTACTAGCCACAGAGAGAAAACCTAATGCTTGTTATAAGATACCGAGAGGTATGGGGCCTCTGTTTGTCATCCCTTGGCCACTCACTACTAGCCACAAAGAGAAAACCTAATGCGTGTTATAAGATACCGAGAGGTATGAGGCCTCTGTTTGTCATCCCTTGGCCACTCACTTACGAATGACAATAACAACAAAAGTTACACACCCCTAAAACTTGCTAAAAATAGAGGGATGTGCACAGGAATTGCTCTTAGAATTTCTTAACCACAAACACTGAATAAAAAATAGTTGGAGGACAACGTATCTCACAATATTAACTAATCGAAATCTCCTGAAAGCGTCCAAACAATTAGGCATCAAAGTATCAAACCAAGATCACGAGTTTGGAGAATTATTAATAAGAGAAAACAGGAGTTTGCAAATTTTTTTAAACAAGTATTGAGAGAACTGCTTCAGAGTATTTTGGCTATTCCAAAAATGCAAATTCATGAGGGCTTCCATAAAATTTTGTCAAAAGTCAATAAATAAAAGTCTGAATTCTTTGAAGACAAGTATATTAACTGTACAAAGTCATTGAAATCCAAGACCATTGAAGATATACCATTAAATACTTTAAAAAGAGAAAAACAAACATAATTCATTTTGAAAACCAGGTATATGAATATTGAGAAATGTGGAGACAACATGAATTTACAAATGAAGTAAAAATATATAGGAGGAAATCCAATTTCTGTTGGTTATAAAAAAGAGTTATAATAAAGAACATAAAGCCCTCACCAGAACAATGTAGAAAAAATTAGAAGAAACGAGAATCTCTCTGTTACATTGGGTTAAAACACATTGTAGTACCACAAAATCCATCCACCCATCAAGACAAAGTTGGAATAATCATATTATTTGTGTATTAATGGAGAAATGGTTACATAGTTGTAACGTATCTCCTTAGTTTAGGATTTGTTTCCAGAATTTAGGAGTCTGTTTACAACTTCCTGATTTCTTGTGATGTACTTAAAGATGTATTTTTTGATTAATGAATGTAGAGTGATCTCTCCTTTTGAGTGTAGTCTCCAGGTGCAGTACTCACCTGTGAGCTACAACTCCTTCTTTTCAATTATGTGTATATTTTATCTTGGTATCAGAGCTCAGATTGGGTGAGCCTGATTTTTTATAAATCGCCTTTGTGGCTACGTGTACAAGAGAGCTTTGTGCTCGGTCGAGTAGGTGGACTGCAGTAACACCTGGCTCACGGTCTCAGATAATTCATTAATCTTTGACCAGAAGGGGGTTGGTGCGTATTTTCCGCTGACAGTCACGCCGAGAAGCGCAATCAGTGCGACTGTTAGATGTATACCCGCGCCAGCGCGCCAAATCACGGGATTGGCGCAGAAGCGCATGAGATATCCGCGCTAGTTTTGGGCCTTGCGTAGTTTTTATTCTGGGCATGGATTTTTCACGCGGAAAGGCACCACCTCGCCTTCGGTGGAAGATCTGCAATAAGTTGCAGATCGGAGAAATTGTGGATCTGTCCAGAGGGGGCAGATCGGACCAGTTTTGTGGTCATATTTTGAAACAACGGATTTGTCCAGTGGAGGCAGATCGAGATTATCTGTTGATGGCATATTGAACACCTGATTTACTCAGAGGAGCAAGATCAATTTGCATATTTTCCAGATAATGTTGGATCTGAATCGAAGATACAATTGGTGGATCAGGAGAACTAGCAGAACAGTGGCAGATCGGTGCTCAGGATCTGGCAGGTATTGATTTTTTTTTAGTGATCAGTTATCATGGTGACCCCAGATCTCCTTGGTAGGGGACTTACCTCAAATTTGTTTGCTTCAGACTTATTCGGGCTCGCATTATTGATTATATCACCTTGTGCCTGCTCTTCTTTCTGCTATTGCTCTCGTTCATCCTCGTTGCTTTCCTCAATCAATAATGGAATGTGCCATTCATCATCACTGTCATCCTTTCCTTCTTGAACTTGTTCAAGAAATACTACATCCCTGCTTGCAAATATCTTATGAGACTCAGGATTGAATAACTTATATGCTTTAAATTCAGTGCCATATTCAACAAAGATGCATTTGATGGCTTTAGGGTCTAACTTCTTCCTATCAGGTTTGGGTATATGGGCAAAGGCTTTTGACCCAAATACCCTCAAATGATTTACGGCTGGTTTGAGTCCATATAATGCTTCAAAGGGGGTTTTGAAGCCAAGACATTTGGTAGGACTTCTATTCTTTAAATAGATAGCAGTGTTAATAGCTTCTGCCCAAAAACTATTAGATAGACCCTTACCTTGTAACATACTCCTTGCGCACTCCACTAAAGTTCTGTTCTTGCGCTCTGCCACTCCATTCTGCTGTGGTGTGTGAGGCACTGTAAACTGCTGAACAATCCCATGAGATCTGCAGAATTTCATGAATTCCCCTAACCTGTATTCTCCCCCTTGATCTGAGCGGAGAATTTTTATGCTTTTTCCTAACTGTTTTTCCACAAGGTTTTAAATTCTATAAAGTACTGGAAAGTCTGACTCTTTTTACTCAGAAAATAAACCCATGAGTATCTAGTGCAATCATCAGTAAATAAAAGAAAGTAATATGCACTACCTAGTGACCTCATCTGCATAGGTCCGCATATGTCAGTATGCACTAGTTCTAGGATATCTCTTTCCTTCCTTCTATCATGCACAGGAAACTCTTCTCTATGCATTTTTCCTAAGGCACATCCATCACAATTTAATTGAATACTGTGAAAAATAGGGAGTCCCTCGACCATACCTTTTCTCTGTAATAACATGAGGTCCTACAAATTCATATGACCGAATCTATGGTGCTAGAGTTTTTCGGCTGTCGATCCAGCTGCAACCATAGCTTGCTGTGGCATACTTTTTACATCTATTCTATATAGGCTCCCTACACGCACGCCTGTTGCAACAATCTCTTTCCTGTAATCCTTTATGACACAATGAGTCTTGAAGAATTCGACTTGCATATCCTGATCAGTTATCATGGATACATATATCAAATTTTTCTTAATCCCGGGTACATATAAGACATTTTTAAGACGAGTAATGTCACCATTTGGTAACTTTACCAGAATATCCCCATACCCTTTGATCTCGTATCCACTATCATCTCCTAAATAAATTTTTGATCCATATGAACTTTCTTCAAGAGTTTCAAAACATTCCTTCTTACCAGTCATGTGAGAGGATGCACCAGAATCGACATACCAGATGTCATCCTCATTAGATGCTGAAAGGGCACAGTCAGCTGTGAACAGTCGAAATTTGTGGCTGAGATCTTCATCTTCTTCAACAAAGTATCCTCTTTGCTTCGCCTGCTTTTTCTTTTCATCATCTGCCTGCTTCTTAAGGCATTCAATCTGTATATGACCTGCTTTCCCACAATAACAACATCTTCTTAAAGCATTATTTGTAGACATACCTCTATACAGTCTCTTTTGCGATGTACCTCCTCCTCTCTGTTGTTGTTGCTGTTGTGACTGTGATTTCTGTTGTGGCAGCTTCCCTCTGAAGTGTCGCCGTTTCGCCATCAGAGCAAGATCATCACTCTGCGGTTTCAAATTCTGCCGCCGCTCTTCTTCTTGCAACAAGATCCCTGTCAATTCTTCGAATGTAGGAGCTTTCTCCCTTGCCTCCAATCCAATGATGAACATTTGGTATTCATCCCTCATCCCATTCAGCGTGATTGTGACGAGATCGGAATTAGACACCTTCTCTCCGATGTCTCCCAATCCGCCTTTTAGATCTTTAACTCGTGCGATGAATGCAGCAGTGGTCTCATTTTCATCCATCTTCATTGCAAACAGCTTGCCTTTGAGTGCCATAATCTGATTTGTGTTTTGGGTCTGATATAAACTTTTGATGGTCGTCCAGATCTCAGTGGACGTTTTGCATTCTCTGATATGTGGGATAATGTTGTCCTTGACGGACATCTTCAACAAAAAATTTTCTTTGTTTTCTCTCTTATCCCAATCTTGCTCCTGCGTAGTCGCTCCTGTGATTGAATTTGGTCTTTGCTCACCTCCTGTAACTATCGACCATGCATTTGCACCCTCAAGCAAGGTTTGTATCTTAAACTTCTGATTGGTGAAGTTAGATCCATCGAGTTTTCCAGACTCGTGGAGAGATGATTCCATAGTGTTACTCATTCTGAACTGATCTACAAATGAATGAATCTACCAAACTGATCAGATACTAAAAAAAAATCAATACCTGCCAGATCCTGAGCACCGATTTGCCACTGTTCTGCTAGTTCTCCTGATCCACCAACTGTATCTTCGATTTAGATCCAACACTATCTATCAAATCTACAAATTGATCTTGCTCCTCTGCGTAAATCAGGTGTTCAATACGCCATCAACAGACAATCTCGATCTGCCTCCACTGGGCAAATCCATTGTTTCAAAATACGACCACAAAATTGGTCCGATCTGCCCCCTCCGGACAGATCCGAAATTTCTCCGATCTGCAACTTATTGCAGATCTTCCACCAAAGGCGAGGTGGTGCCTTTCCGCGCAAAAAATCCGCGCCCAGAATAAAAACTACGCAAGGCCCAAAACTAGCACGGATATCTCATGCGCTTCCGCGCCAATCCCGTGATTTGGCGCGTTGGCGCGGGTATACAACCTGAAGGGTTTGTTAAGAAGGGGCAGGAACATCTTGTTTGCAGATTGAAAAAGGCACTATATGGTTTAAAACAAGCACCCAGGTCATGGTATGAAAAGATTGATTCTTTATTTTTACAACATGGTTTTCATAGGAGTATGAATGACCCAAATTTGTATACCAAGTATAATACACAGGGGCAGATTATTTTGATTTATTTGTATGTGGATGACATGATTATAACAGGCAATGCAGATAATTTGATCAAAGAAATCAAACGGCTGATGGCACAAGTTTTTGAAATGAAAGATCTCGGAAGTCTCCATTACTGTTTGGGATTGGAAGTATGGAGAGATACTGGACAAACTTTTCTTACTCAAGGAAAGTATGCCAGAAGTCTGCTGGAAAAATTCAGCATGGAGCAGTGTAGGTCAATAACAACACCAGTGCAGCAGAATTTGAAGTTGTGCAGTGACGATGGCACTAAGGAGGTGGATGCCACTATGTACAGACAGCTAGTTGGGATTTTGATATATCTCACAACAACTAGACCAGACTTGGCATACTCTGTTAGTGTGTTGAGCCAGTTTATGTCTAAACCACTTGAAAGTCACTGGGTTGCAGCAAAAAGCGTGTTGAGGTATCTTTGTGGTACTAGTAATTATGGTATTTTATACACTGACACATCTAATGTTACTCTAGCAGGTTTTTCAGATTCAGATTGGGTAGGTAACCTGGATGATCGAAGGTCTATCACAGGTTACGCATTCAACATAGGATCCAGGGTCATAGCATGGAGCAGCAAAAAGCAAAGTACTATAGCCTTATCTTCATGCGAAGCTGAGTACCAAGCATTGTGTGCAACTACATGTGAAGCGATCTGGTTGAGAAGGCTTCTCAATGATGCAGGAGAAGAACATAAAAAATCAACTTCCATTAAAAGCGACAACCAGAGCACCATTAAACTAGCATACAATCCAGTGTTTCATAAAAACACAAAACATATTGATACTCAGTTCCATTTTTTTAGAGAGAAACTACAGTCAAAAGAAATCTTTGTTGAATATTGTAAAACTTGTGACAATATCGCTGATATTTTTACTAAGCCTCTTGCACGTGTAAAGTTTGAATTGTTTAGAGGGTTGTTAGGAGTTTAGGATAATCCTTTCTCCATTAAGGGGGGGAGTTGGAAATAATCATATTATTTGTGTATTAATGGAGAAATGGTTACATAGTTGTAACGTATCTCCTTAGTTTAGGATTTGTTCCTAGAATTTAGGAGTCTGTTACAACTTCCTGATTTCTTATGTTGTACTTAAAGATGTATTTTCTGATTAATGAATGTAGAGTGATCTCTCCGTTTGAGTGTAATCTCCAGGTGCAGTACTCACCTGTGAGCTACAACTCCTTCTTTTCAATTATGTGTATATTTTATCTTATAATTATAAAAATTACTTTTCATAGCAACCAGAAAATACAATAGTGCAGATACGAATAAAATCACAGTTCAGAAAATGAGGAAACCCTCAGTTTCTTAATTAACACATGACTGGTGTCCGTACAGATTTCTTCATAGTCTTTCTAAAAACATACAGAAGGTTTAACAACTCACCATAACAATGTTGAATAGTAAACTTATAGCCAACAATTACGAATCCTTAAACGCATTTTTGGGTTCCTATTTACCTGTGTTTGTTCTTATACTTCCCACGGCATGTGGGCTCTTCCAGCGTTTTGAAGAGAGATGAACAGAAAAGGAAACAGAAAAGGAAAAAAGCATGAATACAACTTCAAAGAAAAGACAAGATTCCAAATTGAAGAAAAACATGAAAGCAAGATTAAAGCATGATTTGAAATTGAAGAAAAGCATGAAAGCAACAAAAAAAGAAAAGCATGCAAGCATTATTTTGAATTTAGCAACTCACTCATATGCTAACGGTTCCATGTGCTGACTCAGCTGCTTTTTTGGCTTTATTCTTCTGTTAGAGTGCCAGATGGAGTCCTGATTCGTTAAAGACACAAAAAACTTGTCTTAGCTACAACGATTAGTTGTAGAGAGTGGGGAAACACGGGATATGTGTGATCCGGTGTTTCACACAATTTTGACAATTACCTCCTCTTCATCCATGTTGTGGTATATGTGTGATCATGTGTTTGAGTTTGAATCGAGTCTGGGTTTGTGTGGTATATCTATGTGATCATGTGTTTGAGTCTAAGTCAGGTCTGGGTTTGTGTGTGGTCCTATGTCTGAGTCAGGTCTAGGCTTGTGTGTGGTCCTATGTCTAAGTCATGTTTCTGTGTGATAGAGGAGGAAGATGAGCTAGAATGGAATGGAGGTAACTGGATTTCGATCAATCTTTGGAGCAAACAAACTTCAACATGGAGGAGACAACTGAGCTGCTCAACATGAAAATCAATGTCGTCTCTCAATAATCACGGGGCTTCAATTCTAGGTGCTTTTTATTAGTCCGTTCTCTGATTTCTGCAATAACGGGGCTTCAATTCTAGGTGCTTTTTATTAGTCTGTCTCTAATTTTTGCAATAAAAAACCATAGAAGCCGTAGCCCTTTATTTCTGCTAATTTCTTGAGGTTTGGTGCTATTTTCTCTGCCTTGATCATCTCTAAGAAGCCCTAAAAATATTAGAGCTTTCATTTTAGCAATCTCTTCCCTTTTTATTAATTTATTCAGCCCTTGTAATGAGGGTCGGGTTCAAAGATAAGTATTACTCCATCTTAACTCTGCTCTGTTCTTTGCCTTCTATCATGTGCAACACTCTCTTGATGAAGTTGTTTATTGTATAGGCAATAATCACTGAGCTTCAATTCTAGGTATTTCTCATTATTTTGTTATCTAATATCTGCTCTCAGAAACCCGAGAAGCCCTAGCCCCTTCTGTTAAGTTCTTGAGCATTGCAATGAGGTTCGGTGTTAGCATTCTCTTATTATGTCCTACTATGCCCTTATTTTCTGTCAAAAGCCCTAAAAATCCTTGTGCTTTCATTTAAGCAAACTAATTTTTTTTTGTGTTGACTTTGGCCATAAACAAAGTGGGTATTACTAATTTCTTAAGCCCTTGCAACAAGGGCCATGTTCTGTTTTGTGCTAGACTTTAACCATATGTAGAATGGGTACTACTCAGAGGGTCGTGTTCTGCTTTGTGCTAGAATTTAACCATATGCAGAATGGGTATTACTCTCTCCTATGTCTTCTCTTCGAAACCCAGAAGCCTTGGTCTTGTTGTTTTGTTACTTGCTTCGGTCTTAAACTGGGGATTCTAAGCTGGAATTCACCCATAGGAAGAGTATAGTGTCAGCTATGGGGATTCTAACTTCGCATTCACCCATAGGAAGAGTAGGTGTCATCTTTAACATATCGAATGGTTAATCGAGCTTTACCTCCACCTGTGAATGTTTGTTGTTTTGTTGCTTTCTTTTGTCTTAAATGGGTTAGGCCACAATTTAGTTTGGATGGAAGTTATTGGCAAAATAGGGTGAAAACACTCCAAAAATCCAATGAGTATTTGAATTTTTTTTCATCACAATTTGTTTGGATGGCGAACTTATTGCGAGTATAGGGTAAAAAAAATTCCAAAAAATTTAATTATTTTTTGAATAGTTTTTAAAGGTGAAATGGATTCAATACTATAAAAAATTTCTACTAATTTTTTCAAAGTCTTATTAAAATTTCCATTATTGTACTAGCAAAATTATAACTTCATTAAACATGAGGTTAATTTCTTTCAGTGTTAAAAAGTAAGGATTCTAAGCTGTTTTTTTTCAAAATCTTACTAAAATTTCCATTATTTTACCAACAAAATTATAACTTGATTAAACATGAGGTTAATTTCTTTCAGTGTTAAAAAGTGAGGATTCTAAGCTGGAATTCACTAGGAAGAGTAGGTATCAGCTTTAACATATCCAATGGCTACTGGAACTTCACCTCCACCTCTGTCGAAGTATGGCTCATCTTCACGCTTGTGATTTTAATTCAGCCCACCTCCACCTTTTATAGTTTTAATTTAACAAGAGGTGTATATCTCTTTCTTTTCCAGAAAAGAAAAAACCAACCAACTTTCTATTAATGGTATTTTTCTTTGTGTTATATCTCTATTTTTTCTAAACTATAAGTGTGTTATACTTGTTTCGATCTTATAGTTTTAACTATATTTTAAGTTCGAATTTCTACATGTTTTTAAGTATTAGTTTGGATTTTGTTACTATTGTGTATATGTTTGTATTTTAATTAATATTTTGTTTATAGTATTGAGGGGTTTCCATTGTTTCGATTTTAATCAATATTTTGTTGTTTTTTATTCCTTGATATAAGTTTTATTTGTATGTTCAATCACATTAATAATGGATATTATTAATTTTTATTTTTATTTTTTTATTATTAATTTGAAATTTTTTTTAAATTTTTATATATGTTTTTATTTTAATCAATATTTTGGTCATTAGTTGTACATAAATTTAATTATCTTATCTTATCTTATTTTATACATGATTCAATAGCATAATATTTTATATATTATTCATTTGAATAGGATTTGTTTGTATATATTGATTTAATCATATTAAAAATTAAAAAAAAAATCGGCATTTATTATAAATTAGATGTTAAATTAGCAATAGTTATAGCTATTATTGGTTGAAAATCAACTCATTATTATTATTTAAAGAAAATCAGAATAAAAATCAATTTTCCACATTTTTATAATATATATTAAGTAATTTTAAAATAAAAACAACAAAATATTTAATGGTAAAAAATAATAATTGTTTTTTTTTTAATATATATATATATCATTTTTGTAACATATTTTCTTAGTATAATGCAAATTTGATTTTGGATTGTAACGAGGTGAGAGTGTTCATATTAATCCGTATTGAGCTTAAATTATACTAATTTGATTTTGGATTGTAACGAGGTGTGAGTGTTCATATTAATTGTATTGAGCTTAAAGTGTGCGAGTGTGCGTAATTTGAAATTAGGCTTATAATGATGTTAGATGCTTATAGCATTATAAATATTTATGTAAATGTTTTATTATTATAGTATGATATGTTTTGTTATATGATATTTGCACTTGTTTCATATGGTTGACTAATTATTTTGTTTTAGTTGAGTACATTTTCTTTAATTTTTAATAATGAAGAAACTTTTTTCTTATTATGATTTTTTGATACGGTTGATTTATTCGTATGTTTTTTAATAATGTTATTTTATATATTATTAATAATATAATGTAATATTTTTAATTGTGCCATTTCATTGTTATTTATAAAATATTTATTTTGAATAATATTATTTTATACATTATTAATAGTATAATTTAATATTTTTAAATGTGCCATTTCATTGTTATCTATGAAATGTGTCTGTTTTTGATACGTTGATTTATTTGTATGTTATAAATATTAGTTAGCCTGAAATAAGATATTTTTGCTTTTTGTATATAGGGTTGTTAAAGGAAGTTTATACCAAGGAAATTTAGTTTATTGTAATTTAAATTTAGGTTGGATAAGTTATGCATATAAGGGTAGGCTAGGGCTGGATTAGATAGAGTGGGTTAGATTAAAGGTAAATCCACGAAGGTGGGTTACACTTTTGTGAGAATCAGGGGCGGAAAAGTCATTTTCCCAACAGTTCGGTCGAAATTTCAAAAAAGTTAGTTCGACCGAAGTCATTCTGCCGTTTACATTGACGACGTACTGACGACGTGGGCAAACAGATTTTTGGCCGGAGATGGGAAAACTGACAACAAAAGTTCGGCTGAACTATTAGTTTGGTCGGACTAATAGTTTGGCCGAAATTTTAAAATAATCCAGCCGAACTTTAGTTTATAAATACACCAGCCTGGAAACGTGGATGGGTTTTGGGCTTATTAGCGTTGCCATAACTGTCTGCTGCGTTTGTTGAGGTTGTTGTGTTTGTTGTATGTCATGTGTGTTTGCTGAGATTGTTGTGTTTATTATATGCTATTGCAGAGTCTTGGTGTTGCGCAAGGGCGAGGAGGTGAGTAATTTGTTGGTTTTTATGCTGTTTATTTTCTTTGTGAATTTTTTTTATTGTTGTTCTTCTATTTTAATTTTATTGTTGTGTTTTTTTGTTTACAGGTAATTTGTAATCCACGTCCTGCACGACGTCCTCGTTGATATCCTCGTTGATCTCCTTCTTGTCTTCTCATTGCAGCCTCGTCCTTGAATTTCCAGGTTTGCACAACACCCTGCTATGTTAAAGCACCATGCTATGTTAAAACATGTTTGTCTTCTGAAAAATATTATCAACGTCCATGAATGAGAAATAATAAGTCAATGCCCCAGGATTGGTCGCACCACACAACTCCTCTCAACCACTAACCACCCACGAAAATATAGTATATAAATATCTAATTTTGGTTGCATATTTTTACAACTGTGATTTTTCAATTTTTTGTTGCTTGAAGAAATTTTACAAAACAGTGCAGCTTAAGTTTCGCTTAGAACAACTGTTGTTTAAAGTGGAGCGCTCTAGATTGAATGACAGGGCCTTGGTAAAAAAGAAAAGACCTATCAAATAGAAATAATAGGAGCCTGGTTCCAATAGAATACCTACTTCAATTAGGAGCCCTTATATCTCATAAAATGCAGAAGAGACAATATGTAAGGTGTGAGGTAATAAAGGAGTATAAATATGCATAAAGTTTGAATACTATGCAACGAACTATAATTTGTCAATAGTAAACTCGCCCACTGAATTTCATGCATTTAAGGTTCTTCCATCAATCTATCCCATCCAATCTCTAGGGTCTGGCTGTAGTTCCTAAATGGCTAGTCAACTAGTTTCTTTTAGGTAGGTAAGGTTGTCCCAATCTCAAGTGCATTCCCCTAGTAGCTCCCTACTATGCCACGGACTCAATAGATGTAAGTGAATCCATAACTCAATGGCCTAATGCTGGATGTGTCCCATGGCCATACTAAGTCTCACTAACAAACTGCCTTACTATTTTCATTTTCAGCCTTCCTCGCTTAAGTTTTCTCTGTTTCCAAATGACATGATTGAATTCAAATAAAACAACCTTAAGAATTGATTCAAAATGTCTAGCCCTTCGAGAATACCAAGTAAAACCAACAAGCAACTCCACATCTTGAAAACCATGCCATTCAGAAAATCCATTATTTCAGTACAGTGAAATATACAGGGAAAGGAAGATAATAACATTCAGGTAGGGAAGATAAATATGTCATAAAAGAACTTTGATATATAAGAGCAATCTTCAATTCCATTGTTTTGTAGGTAAAGTACTATCTTCACATTAAAGCATTGTATAAGGTTACTCTACAGAACATCATCTACTTTTTACTGAAGCATATTTTTTTAAAGACAAATAACGAACATAGGCTAATATTTGAATCACATAGGCAATTCAAAGAACCTTAAAAAAAGAGATTGGAACACTTATTTATTCCTTCACAACCAGGTACATTTCATAAGAAAATTATATAATCTGTGGATTTTATTTCCTCTATAGTGTTTTTCTAGGTTATCTAGTTTGTTAGAAATCACAAGTGAGTTGCAGAAGTAGATAACAGATCCAAACAGAGAGAGTTGCAGTTTAGAAGCACCCATGTGACATTACACAACACAAGAACAAGTTATTCACATACTATCTCATCATCATAGCTTGATTATATTTATACAATTAAGTCTATAACCATTCTCCCTAAAATGGGATTGATTTGGTCAAGTTTGATCACTCAAGTCTACCCCAAAGCAATTATACTTGATCCACATTTCCTATCCCTTTTTGCACCTAGTTGGTTACTATCAACTTGGGTAGAAAACTTAGTCAGTCCTATCCAACCAGTTGCATCCCCTTAATGTTGAAATTTACTATCTTCACATTAAAGCATTGTATAAGGTTACTATACAAAACATTATCTACTTTTTACTGAAGCATATTTTTTTAAAGACAAATAACAAACATAGGCTAATATTTGAATCACATAGGCAATTCAAAGAACCTCAAAAATAGAGATTGAAGCACTTATTTATTCCTTCACAACCAGGTACATTTCATAAACAAATTATATAATCTGTGAATTTTCTTTCCTCTATAGTGTTTTTCCAGGTTATCCAATTTGTTAGAAATCACAAGTGGGTCGCAGAAGTAGATAACAGATCCAAACAAAGAGAGTTGGAGTTTAGAAGCACCCTTGTTACATTACACATCACAAGAACAAGTTATTCACATAATATCTAATCATCATAGCTTGATTATATTTATAAAATTAAGTCCATAACCATTCTCCCTAAAATGGGATTGATTTGGTCAAGCTTGATCACTCAAGTCAACCCCAAAGCAGTTATACAATCCACATTTCCTGGCCCTTTCTACAACTAGTTGGTTACAATCAACTTGGGTAGAAAACTTAGTCAGTCGTATCCAACCAATTGCATCCCCTTAGTGTTGAAATTCACTATCTTCACATTAAAGCATTGTATAAGGTTACTCTATAGAACATCATCTAATTTTTACTGAAGCATATTTTTTAAGAGAAAAATAACAAACAGAGGCTAATATTTAAATCGCATAGGAAATTCAAAGAACCTCAAAAACAGAGATTGAAACACTTATATATTCCTTCACAACCAGCTATATTTCATAAACAAATTATATAATCTGTGTATTTTCTTTCCTCTATAGTTTTTTCCCAGGTTATCCAGTTTGTTAGAAATCACAAGTGGGTTGCAGAAGTAGATAACTGATCCAAACATAGAGAGCTACAATTTAGAATCACCCTTGTGACATTACACATCACAATAACAAGTTATTCACATAATATCTCATCATCATAGCTTAATTATATTTATAAAATTAAGTCCATAACCATTCTCCCTAAAATGGGATTGATTTGGTCAAGTTTGATCACTCAAGTCAACCCCAAAGCAGTTATACAATCCACATTTCCTGGCCCTTTCTGCACCTAGTTGGTTACAATCAACTTGGGTAGAAAACTTAGTCAATCCTATCCAAATAGTTGCATCCCCTTAGTGTTGAAATTTACTATCTTCACATTAAACCATTGTATAAGGTTACTCTACAGAACATCATCTAGTTTTTACTGAAGCACATTTTTTTAAAGACAAATAACAAATAGAGGCTGATATTTGAATTGCATAGGAAATTCAAAGAACCTCAAAACCAAAGATTAAAACACTTATTTATTCCTTCACAACCAGGTACATTTCATAAACAAATTATATAATCTTTGAATTTTATTTCCTCTATAGTGTTTTTCTAGGTTATCCAGTTTGTTAGAAATCACAAGTGGGTTTCAGAAGTAGATAACAGATCCAAACAAAGAGAGCTGCAATTTAGAAGCACCCTTGTGACATTACACATCACAAGAAAAATTTATTCACATAATATCTCATCATCATAGCTTGATTATATTTATACAATTAAGTCCATAACCATTCTCCCTAAAATGGGATTGATTTGGTCAAGATTGATCACTCAAGTCTACCCCAAAGCAGTTATACTTGATCCACATTTCCTGGCCCTTTCAACACCTAGTTGGTTACAATCAACTTGGGTAGAAAACTTAGTCAGTCCTATCCAACCAATTGCATCCCCTTAGTGTTGAAATTTACTATCTTCACATTAAATCATTGTATAAGGTTACTCTACATAACATCATCTAATTTTTATTGAAGCATATTTTTTTAAAGACAAATAACAAACAAAGGCTAATATTTGAATCGCATAGGAAATTTAAAGAACCTCAAAAATAGAGATTGAAACACTTATTTATTCCTTCACAACCAGGTACATTTCATAAAAAAATTATATAATTTGTGAATTTCTTTCCTCTGTAGTGTTTTTCTAGGTTATCTAGTTTGTTAGAAATCACAAGTGGGTTGGAGAAGTAGATAACAAATTCAAACAAAGAGAGATGCAGTTTAGAAACACCCTTGTACATGTTATTTCTCCCACAAACTCATAAATGTGTGACTTTTGACATAACTTCATCAACCACTACCACTAGTTGTTTTAGTAAGTGCATAAAATAGTTTTGCAAACCATGTACATGTTATTTCTCCCACAAACTCATCAAGGTATGACTTTTGACATAACTTCATCAACAAATACCAATAGTTGTTTTAGTAAGTACATAAAATAATTTTTCAAACCATGTATATGTCATTTCTCCCACAAACTCATCAAGGTGTGACTTTTGACATAACTTAATCAACCACTACCAACTTTTGACATAACTTCATCAACAACTACCACTAGTTGTTTTAGTAAGTGCATAAAATAATTTTACAAACCATGTACATGTCATTTTTCCAACAAACTCATCAAGGTGTGACTTTTGACATAACTTAATCAACCACTGCCACTAGTTGTTTAAGTAAGTGCAAACCACTGTCACTTTAAGGCAAACCGTGTACATGTGTCATTTCTCCCATAAAGGTTTAGGAAAAATTTAAGGCATGTGTCATTTTTCTGTCGTTTCTCTGTCATTTCTCCCATAAAATATAAGGCAATGTCATTTCTCCCATATATACTATAAGGCAAACTTTAAGGCAAACCATGTACATGTCATTTCTCTCCTAAACTCCAGGCAAGGCAAAATTTTAGGTGCATGTCATTTCTAGATGTGATTTCCCCCATAAACTTTAAGGCAAAATTTAAGGCAAACCATGCACATGCCATTTATCCCACAAACTAAAGGCTTTTTCCCATTAATTAAAGGCAAACTTTAAGGCCTAAAAACTAAACCTAAAGTGGCTAAACTTCCATAGGATTTTAGTCTGTCTTTAGTCTTCATGTTGAGTGTTAACTTCTACAAGTTCTAAAGGTAGAGTCTGTAAAGGGCTAGGTAGCCTCTGGATTTCATATTTTCTGAAAGGTGACATATCCTGTAAATGCCCCTACAGTCAATCTCTTCATTTTAATATCCATAAACCACAACCACATTAAGGCAAATCATGTACATGTGTCATTTCTCCCATAAAATCTTAAGACAAACTTTAAAGCATGTGTCATTGGCTTTTTCCTATTAACTTTAAAGCATGTGTCATTTCTCAAGGCTTTCTCCCATTAATTTAAGGCAAACTTTAAGTCCTAAAAACTGAAAGTATCTGAACTTCCATAGGATAGGATCCCCCAAACTCAAGTGGAGTAAAATGTAAAATGTTAAAGGTGGAGTGTTTTATGATGTAATGGATATAAATAATCTAGATTGACATGGCTACAATGATATGATGATAGTGTAGGTTGATGTTGAAGTTGTAAAATTCTTGTACATATCAAGGATGAATGATAGTACAAGCCAAAAATGAGATTATTATAAATTATTAAACAATTTGATAAGTGCCAAATCATACTTCTTATTAAGGACATAACTAATTTGTAAGTTGAAATTTTTTTCTTAATGTTCTTAGCCTATTTATAGATGTCAAAATAGTGGTTTCTAGATTTAATTTCTCCCATAAAATTCAAGGTAAAATAAATTCTAAGGAAAACTAAATTCTAAGGCAAACCCTGTACATGTCATTTCCCCCACAAACTCATAAAGGTGTGGCTTTTGACATATGTCATTTCTCCCAAAAACTATAAGACAATTCCATTTCTCCCATATACTATAAAGCAAAATTTAAGGCAAACTATGTACATGTCATTACTATCTTAAACTCTAGGCAAGGAAAACTTTAAGGCATGCCATTTCTAGATTTGATTTCTCCCATAAACTTAAGGAAAACCATGGACATGCCATTTTTCCCACAAACTAAAGGCTTTTTCCCATAAATTCAAGGCAAACTTTAAGGCCTAAAAAATTAAAGTGGCTGAACTTCCATAGGATTTTGAACTTTCATAGGATTTTAGTCTTTCTATTGAGTGTTAAGTTCTACAAGTTCTAAAGGCAGAGTCTGTATTGGGCTAGGTAGCCTCTGGATCTCATCTTTTCTGAAAGGTGACATATCTAGTAAATTCCCCTACAGTCAACCTTTGGAATAGATCTAAATAGAAGTTCTTCATTTTAATATCCATAAACCACAACCACTTTAAGGCAAAATGTGTACATGTGTCATTTTTGCCATAAACTCTTAGGCAAAGTTTTTAAAGCATTTTTCATTAGCTTTCTCCCACTAACTTTAAAGCATGTGCCATTTCTCAAGGCTTTCTCCCATTAATTCAAGGCACAATTTAAGGGTTAAAAAATGAACCTAAAGTAGCAGCACTTCCATAGGATAGGATCCCCCAAACTCAAGGCTTTCTCCCATTAATTCAAGGAAAAATTTAAGGCCTAAAAACTGAACCTAAAGTGGCTGATATTCCATATGATTTTAGTTTGTTTGAACTTCCATAGGATTTTAGTCTGTCTGTTGAGTGTTAACTTCTACAAGTTCTAAAGGCAGAGTCTATAAAGGGCACGATAGCCTCTAGATCTCATCTTTTTTGAAAGGTGACATATCCAGTAAATTCTCCTATAGTCAATCTTTGGAACATATCTAAATAGAAGTTATTCATTATAATATCCATTAACCACTATCACTTTAAGGAAAACCGTGTACATGTGTCATTTCTCCCATAAACTCTTAGGAAAACTTTAAAGCATGTGTAATTTCTTAAGGCTTTCTCCCATTAATTCAAGGCAAACTTTAAGGCCTAAAAAGTGAAGCTAAAGTAGCTGAACTTTCATAGGATAGGATCTCCCAAACTCAAGGCTTCCTCCCTTTAATTCAAGGAAAAATTTAAGGCCTAAAAGCTGAACTTAAAGTAGATAAACTTCCATAGGATAGGATCCCCCAAACTCAAGGCTTCCCCCCACTAATTCAAGGCAAAATTTAAGGCCTAAAAACTGAACCTAAAGTGGCTGAACTTCCATAGGATTTTAGTTTGTTTGTTGAGTCTTAACTTCTACAAGTTCTAAAGGAGTTTGTAAAGGGACAGGTAGCCTCTGGATCTCATCCTTTCTTAAGGCATGTTAAGGGCCAGGTAGCCTCTGTATCTCATCCTTTCTTAAGGCATGTAAAGGGCCAGGTAGCCTCTGGATCTCATTATTTCTTAAGGCATGTCATTTCTAGATGTGATTTCTGCAATAAATTTTAAGGCAAACTTTAAGGAAAACCATGCATGAACCATGTATATGTGTCATAAATCTCCCTTAAACTCTAGGCAATGCAATATTTAACACATCTCATTTCTAGATGTGAATTCGACCATAAAATTTAAGTCAAACTTTAAGATAAACCATGCACATGTCATTTATCTCATGCACATGAGTCATTTCTCCCATGCATTTACAATAAATGTTAATTTAATGTATTTTATTGAATTTTCTTTTTTTTTCAGGGATTAAAAAACCCACTAAATATGGTTGAAAAATGGACATTATGCATAAATTTTTCTTGCTATCCCAATCCAGGGAAAGTAGTGATTACATATGTGCTTTACAATATTGCAACTAGCAAGGTCGTCAAAAGGAAAATGAATATACCGGGAAGAACAACAAACAACGAGGCATATTATATTGCATTGATAGAAGGCTTGGGAACAGCTAGGGAGTATGGATCAAATGGAATTGTAGTTTTCACCTATTCTGAACTTGTATGCAACCAGATGAAAGGCGTGTACCAAGTTAAGAATGAGAGGCTAAAACAACTGCATGGAAAAACAAACAATATTGTTAGCCAATTTCAATTTTTTAGTATAAGACATTGTACAAATGTTAATAACATATCTACTGATCTATTGTGTGGAGCAATGCCAATTCAGGATTCATCTATCAAAGATGAATTAATAGATGAATTAGAATTATACGGGGCAATGCCAATGCAAGATTCATCTCTCAAAGATGAATTAGTTTTGAGACGCTCTTCTTCAAAAATTCAAGGTTCATCTCTCAAAGATGAATTAGTGTTGAGACACTTTCCTTCAAAATTTATTGATGGACATTGTAACATATCTTGGATATGTGTGTGTTTTGTACTTATAAATGCATATTTTTTAATGACCATGTGTTTTTTTCAATTATATACCAAATGTGCTCCCACCACACCATGTAAATCACAACTTGGTGAACTTCACATTTGCAACAAGTGGCGAACTTCCAATTTTTATACAATTAAAATGTCACGACTTCAACAAATTTTTGTTTAAATGGAGTTTCACACTTTTTTTTTTAATGACCATGTCTTTTTTTCCAATTTTATACCAAGTGTGCTCCCACCATGTTTTCAATTATATACCAAAGGTGCTCCCACCATGTAAAGCGCAATTTGGTGAACTTAACATTTTTATAAAATTTTTTCTTAAATTGAGTTTCACACATCAATTAGTGTTTTGAAAGTTGTGTTTTACATAATTTGTGTACACTAAATTACATTAATTTTTTGAAATTTATTTTGAATTTATTTTAAATAGTGATTTAAAAAAATAATTGTAAATGTCCACTGTAGATATAAATTTCATGGAGGATGAATGATGAAGATCAACAAAATCCCATATCTCTACGAGAGATGGGGATCAGGGATCTAGGGATGTTCATGGTATTTAAATATAGTCTTAAATCTCCATACATATACATACATGTGTGTACATATGGAATTTATTTTTTTTCAATTTTGTGAGTTAAATTAGTTGTTAATAAGTTTTATTTTTTATTTTTTAGGAGGTAGGAGGACAAGGGTGTCTACTCCATCAATGGAGCATGCCCATGGTTCACACAATTGTGGTATGGTTCACGCAATTTAATCAATGAATATGTACATGTATTTGTATGTATGAATGTATTTTTGAATTTATTATAAATTCATATTTTTTTATGAATATTTCCTCTCGTCTCATGAGGTTGGTGGTGGTACACATTCTCTTGGAGGGCCATCAATAAGTATTGGTGAATTGCGTGAAGGTGGTGATATGTATTCCCCCATAGGCCAATCAACAGATGGTCGTGTTGGTTCTCAACCAATCGGTGGTCGTTCTGGTTCTCAGCAGGGTCATTCTAGTTCTCAACAGTCTTAGGGTGGGCAAGATGCTAGCCAACCATATCGAGGTGACCATCAATTTGAATATTATTTTCATTCAATTTGTACAAATTTGTTTACATGTGTTTTTTTAATATAAACAATTTTATATATTGATGTAGAGGCTAAAAATGCTGCTCCAAATGTTGCTAAAAAAATATGTAGGGAAGAATGTGTCATTCAAGAAGAAGGTTGTACACCAACCACCACTTATCCATCCGACATTTCCGATATACCTTGAGAAAAAAACATGCAGTAATGCACCTTACAAAGGTGTCAATATCTTCATGCAAAATTGAAGAGAGATCCTGTGGCTTTGACTCTCATTGCTGACAGTCCACAAAGCTTGGAAATAGTTACACTCTTTAAGCGAACTAGTAGATGTGTACCTAAAGCTTGGGCCAACCACTGATACTTTTGTAGAAGTGATGAGAAAAAGAAAGGAAACAATGATGTGTCCCGATACATGGGAGGTTGTTAAACAAAGAGTTACAACAAAAATGGCCAATTCTATGTTTAATTTCAAAGAAGGGCCGAAAAGAAAAATGTTGAAGGTGAAATATTTAAAGCACCCTCATATAGCTCGCTATTTGTATGATAGACACCTTGCGGCCTATGGAAGACTCCCATGGAACGACGAGGTTCCGCTTTATTTTACAAAATTATTTGATGTAAAATTCTTTCTACAAATGAAACCAAATTACAATGACCTTCCTTCTAGATTTTTTGGTCTTGGGAAAGGTTGATTGTGTGACCATAGGGGCACTAGGCGTGATGTTGAGTTGCCTTGCTCTAAGCCACCATTGGTTAGTCGACCTCTTCGTGTCAAAAATTTTCGGTCAGAGATGGATGCCACTTCTCAAATTAGTCGAGAAGCAAGGGATGCCATCATTGACAATGTTCACAGTGGATTGGGTGGAGTCGATGTTTGCCTGAATCGACAAAGAGCACATGAGAATGCATGTGCTAATTTTGTGCATTATATAGATGAAGAGATTAGCAACATGAGTGTTGAATATCTAAAAACATATGCAAAGAATTGTCACAATGATTGGCAGGACCTAATTCTTCATGAGCAAGAGGGCATGGGAACGATATGTGTTAATGGTTAGGGTGTTTATTTTAACACATGTACAATTTGTAATAAATACATATATACATACATTTATTTGTATACATTAATCTAACAAAAATATATCATTATATGTTAACACCATTTGCAGTTATCACGCTTGATGAATGAAGAAAATGTTAATATCACGGTCGAAGCATCCGATTCAAACAATCAAGATGGGTTTCATCATCAATCATACAATCAAGATGGTTCTCATCATCAAGATATGTTGGCAAATGTTAGTATTTTAAGTGAACACATGATGATGTACAATTAATTTTTATCTATTATTATATATATCGAAACATGATGAGATATTTTTAAAATAAATAATTGTGCATACATGCACATGTATATATATAATAAAATGTTTTAACAGATTCTGATTCCATCCGATGTTTTTGAGATGGCGGTACCTTCTTCTTCCTTGGGAGATGTGCCAAATCCACTATCACAAGTATGAACAATTTTTCACTTTTAAATATGTTTTAAAGTTATATACTCCACCTCAAAAAGTTCCATTAAAAAATGAGATATATCTAGATCTTGAGTTATTTTAAATCTTTTGAATTTTAGGTTTTTGGAGATTTTCTTTCTGAGCCTCTCTTAGGAGATGTGCCAAATCCACCAGCACAAGTATTCAATTTTTCACTTAACTATATATGTTTTTAAGTTATAAGTTATAAATTGAAGTTTAAAAGTTTTATTATAAATTGAGATCTAGAGATCTTGAGTTATTTTAAATTTTTTGAATTTTAGGTTTTTGGAGATTTTCTTTTGAAGCCTCTCTTAGGAGATGTGCCAAATCCACCAGCACAAGTATTCCATTTTTCACTTAAATATATGTTTTTAAGTTATAAGTTATAAATTGAAGTTCAAAAGTTTTATTATAAATTGAGATCAAGATCTTGAGTTATTTTATACTTTTAATTTTTTTGAATTTTAGGTTCCTATAGAGGATTTCTTTTCTCCACGGACTCTAGCGATGGAGTGTATGATGGAGATAGGAACATCTACACCATTTCAACCATTTGAACAAGTTGTCTAATTTTTTTTTTTAATGTTATTGAAAATAAGTTTATATATGCATTTTAATTTGAAAATTTTTAATATATATATATATATATATATATATATATATATATATATATATATATATATATATATATACTTGTACATGTATATTGTACAGTTTACTATTGAAGATGTTCCAGTGGGGGAGTCTTAGTGGACGAGCAACAAATGGAGAGGGAACCTCATGAGGTATTGCATGATTTTTTTTTACATTTTGATTTTTACATGAAGTTCCATATATTCTCATTCAATTTTAAAATATTAAATTTTAATGTTTGTACACATTGTGTACAGGTTCCCCATGCTTTTCAGGATAGCTCGAGGATCATGACTTTGTTGGGAGAGACACTACATCCATCTGTATTTAATGGATGATGCACATGCACGTGAAAAATTATATTTTCAATAGATTTAGTCTTAAATTTACTTTTTTATATATAGTCTTATCTAGATGCAGTCATATATAACTTGATACTTGATACTTGATACTTGTGAGATACAAAATTTAGACATATTTTATGTGAACTGCATTTGGTACATGTGACTGTGATATAATGTTTTGTTTTTATTGGATAGTTGAACTACATTTGGCATGTGAAGTAATGTTGTAATCTATAATTTTTTGTTTTTAAAACTCAAGTTTTGGATAGTTGAACTACATTTGGCATGTGAAGTAATGTTGTAATCTATAATTTTTTGTTTTTAAAACTCAAGTTTTGGATGCTTGAACTACATTTGTCATGTGATGTAATGTTGTGTTATAATTTGTTTTGTTTTTAAAACTCAAGTTCTGGATGGTTAAACTACATTTGGAATGTGATTACACGATATAATGTTTTGTTTTTATTGGATAGTTGAACTACATTTGGAATAATATAATGTTTTGTTTTTATTGGATAGTTGAAATACATTTGGCATGATATAATGTTTTGTTTTTATTGGATAGTTGAACTACATTTGGCATGTGAAGTAATGTTGTGATATAATTTGTTTTGTTTTTAAAACTCAAGTTTTGGATGGTTGAACTACATTTGTCATGTGATTGTGATATTTAATGTTTTGTTTTTATTGGATAGTTAAACTACATTTGGCATGTTTAGTAATGTTGTGATATAGTGTTTTGTTTTTAAAACTCAAGTTTTGGATGGTTGAACTACATTTGGCATGTGGAGTAATGTTGTGATATAATGTTTTGTTTTTAAAACTCAAGTTTTGGATGGTTGAACTACATTTGGCATGTAATTTCACGATATAATGTTTTGTTTTTATTGGATAGTTGAACTACAACTGGCATGTGAAGTAATGTTGTGATATAATGTTTTGTTTTTAAAATTCAAGTTGTCATTTTCCAAACAAAAAAAAGTTCACATGAATATATATGTACATGTAGAAATGATTTAAATACATGTTTGAATATATATGTTAAAATGATTGAAGTACAATACATATCGAAATATATATATATATATATATATATATATATATATATATATATATATATATATATAAGCAATCATGTCATTCTCTAGGTCTTGTTAGATGTCAAACAATCATGGAATTTTTATAGTTTCATTTTTATAATTTATATATACCATTCAGCATGTGCAACATTTTTCATCAATGCATGACAGAAAGCTACTTTCTCGCTAATCATTCTAGAACATAAATATCCAAAAGATTTGCAAAACATTTTTCATCAATACCATAGAAAAGCTACTAAATTAATCGTATCTCTAGAATATATATATATCCAAAGATGTGCAACATTTTTCATCAATGCACATAGAAAAGCTACTTTCAAATTAATTGCATTCTAGGAATATACATATATCTAGTACGCAACATTTTTCATCAATGCACATAGAAAAGCTTACTAGCTAATTGCATCTCTCAGAATATATATATATATATATATATATATATATATATATATATATATATATCCAGTACGTGCAACATTTTTCATCAATGCACATAGAAAAGCTAATTTCTGTTAATTGCATTCTAGAACATATATATCCAGTACGTGCAACATTTTTCATCAATGGACATAGAAAAGCTACTTTTAGTTAATTTTATTCTAGAAAATATATATATAGTATGTGCAACATTTTTCATCAATGCACATAGAAAAATTACTTTCAGTTAATTGCATTCTAGAACATATATATCGAGTACGTGCAACATTTTTCATCAATGCACATAGAAAATCTACTTTCAGTTAATTCCATTCTAGAACATATATATCCAGTACATGCAACATTTTTAATCAATGCACATAGAAAAGCTACTTTCAGTTAATTTCATTCTAGAACATATATATCGAGTACGTGCAACATTTTTCATCAATGCACATAGAAATGCTACTCTCAGTTAATTACATTCTAGAATATATATATATCCAGTACGTGCAATATTTTTCATCATTGCACATAGAAAAGCTACTTTTAGTTGATACAAGTGTGCATGTACCAAAACAATGTACATGTGCAAACACTTGCACAGATAACATAACAAGACAGTTCAATTTTTAGTTGAGTTTTGGAGGTTCTAAAACATGAATCCAAAGAGAAGAAATTGTTGTGCAGTTCAATCAAAAAATTCCAATGGAATACCATCTTCAATGATCCGTTCATGATCGGATTTTGACATTTTCCATTTCTTAATTTTATTTTTTTTCTTTGATTGAACCTCTATCAACTTTATGCGTGCTGCACACACCAAGTGACTATATTGATAAATTATGACATCAAGTTCATAGTATTCAAAGTAAACAAAATCCCCACTTTGATTAGTTTGTCTGAAAAAATAACCTTTCAGTATAATAGACCCTCTGTCATATAGAAACCCGTGATCATTATAGTTTTCTAATAATTTCATCTTTCGTTTAGTGCAATGCATCAAATAATACTTCACATTTTTATCGTTGATAGTAGGTGCAATTACAACAAAAACATCTCCCGCACAATAAAAAAAACTTATGTATATTTAAATTTAGATCATAATTAACATGAAAAATTAATTTTAAAATAATTTTAGTATCTATTTCTAGATCTCTATCATTTGAAAACAATTCAAATGTAACCTTCTCTAACAAGATCAGAAACTCGATCACCATTAGATGATATTGCAGTCTCCTCTGATTGCATTTATTCAAACATTGCAACAGAAGTTTTCCCCTTTTTATTTAGCTATGTATGTTTCAAATCTTTTACATACATTTTGTTTTCACAAACATCATTGGATTCTGTGTTGTCTATGAAAACATGACAAAAACAATAATATTTTCTTTTATCCAATGCAAACACATTTGTGGACAACTTTGTTTTAATTGAATGCAATTTTCAAGTCCCTTTTATTGTTTCAACATCATTTCCAATCAATCTATCTACATCTTCAACCCCAATATGCTAAAAAAGCATTATATGGAAAATTCAAAGAAGAATGTAAATATGATATCAAAATACCATCAAAGATTTAATCATTGTGATAAATGTGCATTGTTTAAAATTGGATATCCAATAAAAATTAAATTGAATGTACCTTCACACTTCCCTTGATCTGTTAGTCTCATGGCTTAGTGCAACGATGCATCATTGAACAACTTCTTTAGCATCCACAAGTCAGTTTACAGAGGGGTCCATTTGATATCTTCGAAGTGCTCATTTTATGCATGCCCCTGCACCATCATGTTCTCCTTTTCCATGACCAGTCTCAAAGAAATTCCAATAATGTTTAATGCAGGTTTTCTTATGAAGACAACACAACCAAAAGAATGATCGTGAAGATTTGAATTGACCTGCACATCCATATGACCATATCCAATGTTCATTGAATTTTATTCCACGACTTTTCAAGGAGTCATAAATCTTTCCAAAATAATGTTGTACAAAATATGTATCATGTGTACGATCGTCATTGATATAAAAGTGATATTATTTAATAACATGCCAATTTTCACTGGTGCTTTCTATATGATCAACGTTTTGTTCAGCATGTCTATATAGAATATGGACGAGCATGGAGACTTGGTCAGAATGATAGTATTCACTCTGAATTTATTTTTGTGGAACAAATGTGTAGTTTTCTGCAAAATTAATTATTGATAAAATGGTCCCTGGTCGAAAAAATTCACGGGATTTTTTGAATTGCAAGTCCTTCCATCGAGCTATATGGGAATGCTCTGTGTATTTATAAATTTCTGCCTCAAAATTTCTCAAAACATCGATAACAAAAATTTCTTCTTCTTGTAATTCAATTCTTTTAGCACTATTTGAACCTTGAATTGATGTATGGATATATTCATATCTCTTCCATTTCACTTTCATGTTGGACAATAATTGATCATTTATATCAGCACGATATTTGTTTTTAAATTTAGTCAAATTTCCACAATCATTGCATTTTTTACCACCAACACATTTCTTTTCGTAAAATAATTCATCGCTTTCTCTTCCACATATAATTTAAGATATAGAATCATGGATAGTGGAAGGAGGAGGCGAATCTTTCCAAAATTTTCTACAAAAATTAAGGAATGTGTCATAATATAACTGAAATTCCACATGAATACGACAACAACAAGTGTCGCATACAGTGATAGGTTTTACATACCATGGATTTTGTTGCACAAAAGCACTAATTGAGACATCAATTTCATGATTCTCTTCTTTGAACTTGTTGAAAAAATCTATCTGAGTGGTGTCCAAGAAATGTTTTGCATGTGTTTCGTACTAATTTTGTGCTATTCTTCTTCACATCACATCCCTCGCATTTGGCGAAACACGTGAATTTTTCTTCCAATATTCATATATTATTTTTTCAACATTTTCTCCAAGTCTATCGTTGTATGGTTGCCTACAAATATCTCTCCAACAAGCGAGTTCATCATTTACATCTATTTGCAATCGAAATTTCTGATGTTTGTGCAAAGTTTTTCGTGAGGTTCCTAATGCTCATGCCTTAGATTCTACCAAGAAATTATCTTTAATACTTGATGAAACCACTGCCATATGTATTGCTCTACGTGCAACTGAAACATTTTTCTGTCTAGATCTTCTAATTGAATTTATAGCACTATTTATATTTTGTATCAAAATTTCCTTCATTTTTTATCTTTTGTTGATTTTCGAATACCCAATAAAGTCGTAACTTCTTTTAATTTCCTTAATGATAGGAGACCTTTCAACATTTGGGCTTGAACTGCCATATTTTCCTTTAAGAAGTAGTATAAAAAATGCGATTAACACGATGTCGTATAACATGGTAAACTCTTTTATCTCCATATGTGTGAGTGTCAACATTTTCTAACATCTCATCATCGACATTGATTTCATCTGTACATATTCAAATTAATAGTACATAATAAGTTTACATATTCAATAAATAACTAAATTAATAAATATGCATAATTTTAATAATACGTGCACTTGTTCAACACACACACACACACACATATATGTATCTTGTGATTCAATTTCTTCACTTGAATTTCTTTCAACATTTTCACCATCTTCAATCATTGGTTCAATATCTCTTTCACTTTCTCTTTCAAAATTTTGTATCTCATCATCAAGGTTTTGAGGAATATCTCTCTTTGTTTACAGTGCAAAATATTTTTCAAATTAGTTCATCAAATAAAAATTAAGCTTCACATTTTACACTAAGAAAATTTTAAATATCAAATTCATAATATTTACATTTACATACCTGCTTCCACTTCTAGTTGAGGTTGGTTTTCCCTTTCAATATTTGAGAGTGCTTCTCTCTTTCTTTTGCGAGATTCTCTCCCCTGTTCTCTACGTTCCTCAGGGTTTCTTGTTCGATCATATTTTCTCGTGCAATTCCTTCGATTTCCCATGATAATAGAGTATGAAGTTCAAAAAATTTAGACAAAAATTCAATTAAAAAAACCATCACAAAAGATTTAATTTAAAAAAAACTCATTTTAAAATTTTTGCAAAAATACATACTTCAATCCAAAACACTTTAAAAAATTAGAGAAAAAAATGTCTTATAAAAATGAAATGAAGCTCAAAATATTTCCTTCCAAGTTCTGCAAAAAATTTTCATTTAAAAAATTAGACAAAAACTCATTTTAAAAAATCATTATAAAAGATTTACTTCAACTCAAAACACGTACTCTAAAAAAATGTCACTTAAAAAAATACCGTCAAAAAATGTCCATTGAAAAGTAAGCCCAACTTCTTAAAAAAATCCACTTTAAAAATACCTCCAAAAAGCCTCTAAAAAATATCACTTCAAAAAATACCTCCAAAAAATTTTCTTTGAATATTAAGCCTAAAAAGAGTCCTTTCGAAATTAAGTTTAAAAAATGTCTTTTGGAAATTAAGCCCAAAAACCTCTAAAAACAAAATATATCCAAAAAAATGTCCTTTAAAAATTAAGCCCAAAACCCCTAAAAACAATGAAAATTAAGCCCAAAACTTCTAAAAACAAAATACCTTAAAAAAAACAATGAAAATTAAGCCCAAAGCTTCTAAAAACAAAACACCTTTAATAAAAGAAAATAAAATTAAGCCCAAAACCTCTAAAAATAAAATAGCGTAAAAAAAAATGAAACTCAAAAAACATCCAAAAAATGTATCACATACATCCAAGAAATGTCCTTTTGAATGTTATGCCAAAAAGAGTCCTTAAAACCAAAAAAATCCTTTGTAAAATCAGACATTTGCAAAATAAAAAACAAAACAACTTCAAAAAAAATGAAGCTTAAAAAACATCCAAAAAATGTATCACATACCTCCAAGAAATGTCCTTCTCCAAGAAATGTTCTTTGAATGTTGCACATGTTATGAAGAAATGTGCAAAATTATGCGAAAAATAATGAATGCCTTTACGTCAATTTATATTGCCGTGAAATGTTTTTTTGGAGGGGCTTCGTTGAATTTTCTAGTCGATGGAAAGTTAATTAAAAGTTCAGCCGAACTTTGGGAAGAAATTCAATCGAACTTTTGTATCATTAGAATTGACGGGCCATCGGAGCAAAAAACAATTCGGCCAAACTTTTTTTTTAAATTTCGGCCGAACTAACACGTCTGCAATTATGCAGAACCGAGATCTAAACACATTTCTTCAACTTTGGACTGATTAAGCTCCATGAAACTTTCTGAATTAACTATCGGAACTAAGACAAACAATTGCAGAATTCAATCTACTTTCAGAAAATATCACTTTTATGGAATTTCATAAATATTTACTAATTTTAATTAATTTTGTAATAAAACAGGTGCAAACAATTTCCGAAGATCATTATGATTCAATTAAATCAATATTCTGTATCTTCCCAAATACACTGTAATTTTTTTTTTTAAATTATGGTGAATTACATTGGTCCATCGTCTGTAATGGGTAGTTTTTAGATTTTTAGTTTATAAATTATATGTTGAGAAATTTCGTGCGTCCCGAAACATATTCAAAATATGCAGTTTTTCATATTGGATCAGTTCAAAAAAATCTAGTAATTATGATATGGATTAGTTGGTTTCGTAAATATAATGAAACCGAAGTAGACTATGTCTAGATTGTTGTAACACATTTTGTTTCTAAAAAACACAAAGTTTTCAAAGAATACACCAGTGCGTATTAACATGAATTTTTATGAATCCTTTGATTGTTAAAAAACAGACACTCAAATAAATGCTAAGTTGACATATCAAATGTGTATAAAAAAATTCCAAAAAATAAGTAGTAGAAAGCTAATAAAATTTCTGACAAATTTTACTTTTATCGTAAAATGAAATTCTAAACAGAAAAATTGTTTTGGCTTGCAGAAAGTTGACGAACAGAAAAAATGATTTTTTTTTCTCAAAAAAGGGAAAAAAGTGTAAAAGCTTATTAACTAATATAGGATATAATGTTGAGATAGTGTAAACTAGTCTTTGAAGTTAGCCTAAATTAGAGCTATGGTAGTGAAGGGTAAGATAGACTAAGGTGGAGTACACTAGTCTAATTGGGTATATTAATCTAGAGCTAAGATAGGATAACTTAGTGTAGGTTAGATAAGGGTAGGGTTAGCTAAGATGTGATAAGTTTATGTCGGCTAGACTTATATCTAAGTCAAGGTAGGGTAGGATAAGATAGTTAAGAGTATTTAAGTTTAAGGTACACAAGGGTAGTCTTAGATAGGTAAGACTATCTCACATCATGGTTATGTTGTATTAATATATGGATATAGTATTTAGGATTACGATTGTTAGGGAAAGTTATGTTTGGTTAAAATAGATGAAGATATTTTAGATTAGGATATATTAGACTAAATAGGAATCACTAAAGTACTTTACGTTAGATTAATCTATAATAGTGGTAAGTTAGGGTAGTGGTAGACTAGGTTAAAGAAGGTTGGTTGGTTTAGGGTTGGTTAAGTTGGGCTAGGTTAGGGTAATGGTAGGGTAGTTTATCCTAAGTAGCTTAAGGATGGTAAATTAACATATGAAAGCTAGGCGAAGTAGTGGGAAAGGATAGGCTAGGATAAGGTAGGGTAAGGGAAGGTAAGGTAGTGGTAGGGTAAGTTAAGGTAATGATAAAGTAGGGTAGTGACTATGGTGTTGTAATATTGTGGATAGGGTAGGGTAATGGTAGAGTAACATTTTGGTAAGGTAAAGTGGGATAGTGCTAGGGTAGGAGTAGTGTAATAGTAGTGGTAGGGTCGTGGCAATGTAATGGAGTGGTAAAGTAAGGTAGCATAGTGTAGTGAAGTGTTAGGACATGATAAGGTATGCTAGTGTAGTGGTAGTGGCAAGGTAGTGTAGAGATAGGGTAGTGGTAGTGGAAGTGGTAGTGGTAGGGTGATATAGGGTACAATGGTGTAGTGGTAATGTAGAGTAGTGTTAATGGTAGTATATCGTTTAGGATAATGACTAAGGTAGTGATAGGGTAGTGTAGTGAAATTGTAGGGTAGGGTAAGTTAGAGTGGTGGTAGTGATAATATAGGTAAGGTAGAGTAGGGTCGCGGTAATGATAGACTAAGGTGAGGTATGGTAGTGTAGAGAAAACTAAGATAGGGTAGGGTAGGTTAGGCTTTAATAGTGGTAGGGTAAGATAATGTATTGTATTTTTTATGGTAGTAGTTTTTTTAGGGTATGGTAGTGTAAAGTATAGTATAATAGTGGTAGGGTAGGGTAGGGTAGGGGTGGGGTAGAATAGGGTAATGTTAGGGTAGGATAGGCTTTGGTAGTGGTACAATGATGTAGGGTATATTAATCTAGTGGCTAGGATAACGGCTAAGGTAGTGGTAAATTATTTTAGTGTTAATGGTATATTGGTTAAGATAACAACTAAGATAATGTTAGGGTAGTGTACTACAATTATAAAGTAGGGTACAAGTAGTGTACGGTAAGTTAGGGTGTTGGTAGTGATAAACCGAGTAGGGTAAGGTGGGGTAGCGGTAGTGAGAGACTAAGGTAAGGGAAGGTAGAGAAGGGTAAAGTAGTATAGGATAAGGTCAACTAGGATTTAGTAGTGGTAAGATAGGATAGGGTAATGTAGTTGTGATAAGTTAGGGTAGAGTATACAAGTGGTAGAATAGTGTAGGGAAATGTAGAGTATAATATAATAGTCCTAGACTAGTGTAGTTTCTAGGATAATAGTTGTGGTAGGGTGGGGTAGAGTATGATAGTGGTAGGTTAGTGTTAATGTTTGGGTAGGTTAGGGTAAGGTAGGGTATGATTGTGGCTAGGGTAATGGTAGGATATGATAAGATGGGCTAAGATATTTTAGATATGGTAGGGTTAGGGTAGGCTATGTTAGACCAAATTAGTGGTAGTCATTGATGAAGGTAGGCTTGGGCATGATAGGGTAAAGTAGGTTAGATGTAGAGTAGGATTTGGTGGTGGTCAAGTACGGAAGGCTAGCTTAGTGGTACTAGTAGGGTATTTGTAATGATATATTGGTAACAGTAGGTTAGGGTAGAGTACTGGCTAGGGTAAGGTAGTGCTAGGCTAGGGATAAGATAAGTTGTGATATGAGAGGGTAGTAGCTGGAGTAGGGTAGAGCATAGTAGTAGTACGATAAGGTAGTTTTAGCAGTAGTATAGGGTAAGTTAGTGATAGTTGTGAAGTGGTAAGGGTGGGGAAGGTAAAGGTAAGGTAGGATGGAGTGCATTAGGTCAGTTTATGTTAAAGTGTGTTATGTTATTATAGGTTATATAAGTTAGTATTAGTTATTATAAGTTATTTTTGATTAGGTTGGGTAGGTCATGCTACGCTAGGGTTGTTGTAAACTAATTTAGGGTGGACTAGAATAGTTGTTGTCCAAGGTATGGAAAGTCAAATTAGTAAGGGAAGTTTTTTCAAGGATAGAATATGATAGGGTTGGTATACTAGGGTAGGATAGGATAGATTAAACTATAATAGAGGTAGGGTAGGTTAGGCAAGGTAGGGGAGTGGTAAGGTGTTAGGTCCCTATATTACTAGTATAGTCCCTTATTGTTGTTAGTGTAACCCCCTTATTGTTATTATTGTACCCCAACAACCCCCATATTGTTATTATTGTGCCCTTAAATTATTATTGTTAGGTCGGCTAGGATTACATTGTGGCCCTACTAGGATTACATTGTGGCCCCATGGACTCCTATATATAGAAAGGAGGTTTTGTAATTTGTATCATCCAAGAATTTTTCATTCATGTAATGTGTTGGAGGTTGCCCCCTTGAAGTGGCTTATTTCTAAGGTGTTGATATCTGTTTTCTTCTATTTTTGGAGCTGGTTTCACAACATTTGGTATCAGAGCTTTGGATTCTAGGGTTTCGCTGCTCCAAACAGGTCATCGTGGAATTTTTGCTATAAATTTTTTTTCCACGAAGGTTCAAAAGCTGAAATTGTTAGGGTGCGAAGCTGAAATCTGGAGGAACATCGTCGCAAAATTTCAGAGCTTGGTTCACAATATTTTCGGAGATATGATCTGTGGAAGTTAGGGCTTTTTGCAGGCTCCTAAATTTCACTTAAAAATGTCATCGCAGAATTTGCGCTATAACTTGTTTTATACGAAGGTTCGTAAGCTGAAATTTTTAGAGCACGAAGCTGAGATCCAGAGGAATATCGTCACAAAATTTTAGAGCCTGGTTCGCAATATTTTTGGAGATATGATCTGTGGAAGTTAGGTATTTTTCAGGCTCCCTAATTTCATCTCAAATAGGTGATCGTGGGAAACTCTTCATAAATCTCTCTCTAAGCATCGGATTGGAATTCGGTAAAAAGTGATTGGAAGTACACGGACTGTAGGTTCCTGACTATACATTTCAGAGCCAAAGGAGCAAACAGTGACAAGTGGCAAGTCGTACAATTTCGCTCTACTGAACCAGTGCATAATTAGGTCATTGTGGGAGATTGGACATAACTTTGACTTGAAGAATCCAAATCAAGTCAGACCTGTGGCATTTGAAAGAAGCTTCAGAGGAATACTATAGGGCCAAACTTCAGATATTGAGGATATGCAATTATAGATTTAAGTCAATTTCAATATCGAGCTCCTCAAAAGCAAGTAAAAGGTGTTTTTTTTTTTTTTTTTTCTTTTCTTTTTTCTGAATTGCATAAGTCTTGTTTGAAGTATCAAGTTGAATTGATTCCAAGGGCATATTGTAGAATAGATATCAGTATTGGATTCTCAAATGGCCCCTAAAAATAATTCAACACCCATTAAGCCTTTAGAAGGCTCTACTATGACTCATGAAGATGAAGAATGGGAACATGACATATCAAAATTACAAGAGCAAGTGCAACAAATTTCGCTCTTGCAAAGAGAAACAAAAAATGACATGGAAGTTTTGAAGAAAGGCATGGAAACTAAGATGGATGGTTTGAAGAAAGGCGTGGAATCTAAGATGGATGGTTTGAAGAATGGCATGGAAGCTGGCACGGAATCTAAGATGGATGACATGGAAGCTAAGATCGATGAAAAAATGGAAAACATGAAAAACGATCTAAAAGCAGACATGGAAGGTTTGAACACTGTTACCAATGAAATAGGTAACCTGACCTCAAAACGGGAACTCTAGCCCAAAAAGACTCAAAAAGCATGAAAAAACACCCCAAAACCAAAAAAAGTGTATTCCAGAACGCACTTGGTTTTTTTTGAAGGTCAAATTTCAACATTTTATAAAATTATGCTAAAAACAAAATTGTTTCTTGAAAAAAGAATTGAAAAAACACCCTCAAAACAAAACCAGTTGACGCTGGAATAATCAAAAAAAAAATTGTCATATTTTTGACATTTTTAAAAATAGAAATAACATTTTTTTATTTTTTAAATTCAAACATTAAAAAAAAACCTAAAATTTAAGAAAAAAAAAATTTAAAAAATTAAAACATTTTAAAGCTTAAAATTTAAAAATATATAAGAATAAAAAATAAAAATAAAAACAAAATAAAAATTTTAATTCAAACATTTAAAAAAACCTAAAATTTAAGAAAAAAAATAAAAAATAAAAAATAAAAAAAATTTAAAGATTAAAATTTCAAAATATATAGAAATAAAAAAATAAAAATAAAAACAAAATAAAAATATTAAATTAAAAAGAAAAACAAGTTAAAAAAAAGAAAGAAATTATAAAAAATAAAATATAGAAATTAAATTTAAAAAAGAAAAAGAAAATGTTTGCTAAATTAAAAAAAAAAAAATTTAAGGAAACATATTAAATTTTAATAAATTAAAAAAAAAAGAAAAGAAAAAAAGAAAAAAACATTATTGAAATTCAAAGTAAAAAAATGAAAAATTAATTAAAAAAAATGAAAAAAAAATACAATAAAAATATTAAATTAAAAGAAATATATATTAAGAAAACAAATAGATTTTAAAAAATATATTAAATTTAAATTATAAAAAATAAAATATATAGATATGAACTTAAATTAAAAATATATATATTAGATTTTATTAAATTTTAAAAAAAAATGTTAATATTAAAATAACAAATTAAATTAAAAAAAAATATTAAATTTTAATAAATAAATGAATAAACAAATAAATTTTGAAATAAAAATTAAATTTTTAATATAAAGAAAAAAAAAAACATTGTTAAATAAAAAATTAAAAACTTTAAAAATCAATTAAAATTGAAAAATTGAAAAAAAAAATTAAATAAAAATATATTAAATAAAAAATAAAATAAAAAACAAATTAATTTGAAAATATTAAGTTTAACTTTAAAAAAAAATCTAATTTTAAATACACAATTTTAATTGAAATAAAAAAAATTTATGTAATTAAAAAAATAATAATTAAAAATTAAAAAACTAAAAAAAAATATTAAATTCAAATAAATAAATAAATAAAATACAAAATTTACTAAATTTTAAAAAATTAAATGAAAAAACTAAACATAAAATTTAATAATTAAAAAAAAAAATATGAAAAAATTAAAAAAAATCAATTAAATAAAAAAAAATACAAAATTTAGTAAAAATTGTTAACAAAATTTAGAAAAAAAAAAATAAAAAAAAAAATAATAAATAAAAACAAATTAAATTTCAAATATAAAAATTAAATTAAAAAAAAATAATTTTAAATTTTTTGAATTTAAAAAAAAATAAAAAAAATCAAATAAAAAAAAATATTAAAAAAAAAATAAAAAAAATAAAAATAAAAAAGAATTTTTTGATTGTGGTGGCACCGCCAATTGGCCTCCCGCCCAGGTGACGGCGGAGGCCGACCGCTAGGCGGCAGGCCGTTTCCGAGAATCGCCCTCCCGCGGCAAGAGGCCGATTCTGGGAATCACCCTCCCGCGGCGAGAGGCCGATTACGGGAATCGCCCTGAGGCCGATTACGGGAATCGCCCTCCCGCGGCGGGAGGGCGATTTCCGGAATCGGCTTCAAGGTGATTCCCGGAATCAGCCTCAGGGCAATTCCCGGAATCGGCCTCTCACGGCGGGAGGGCGATTCCCGGAATCGGCCTCAGGGCGATTCCCGGAATCGGCCTCAGGGCGATTCCCAGAATCGGCCTCAGGGCGATTCCCAGAATCGGCCTCCCGCTGCAGGAGGGCGATTCCCTGAATCGGCCTCTCGCCGCGGGAGGGCGATTCCCGGAATCGGCCTCTCACCGCGGGAGGGCGATTCTCGGAATCGACCTCTCGCCCAGGTGGCGGCGGAGGCCGGCGCTGGGTGGGCGGGGGGCTGCAGCCCCCCGCCCACCCAGGGTTTGGCCTCCGCCGCCACCTGGGCGGGAGGCCAACTGGCGGCGCCATCACGATCAAAAAATTCTTTTATTTATTTAATTAATTTATTTATTTTTTAATTCAAAAAATTTAAAATTGTTTTTTTTTTAATTCAAATTTTTTTATTTTAAATTTAATTTGTTTTAATTTTTTTTTGTTTTTGTTTTTTTTTTTAAATTTTGTTTTAAAATTTAATATTTTAGATTAATTATTTTTTAAAATTTAAAATTTATTCATTAAATTTATTAAATTTTAATTTAATTTATTTTTTTTTAAAATCTTTTGGTTTATTTGGTTTTTCATTTTTAAAATTTATAAATTGTTTCATTTAAAAAAAACAACAAATTTATGGATATTTGTTTTTTAATTATTTGCACGTGGTTTTTTTCATTTTTTTTGTTTTTTAGTGATAATTTTTTTTATTATAATTCTTTTATTTTAATTTTTTTTTTCAATTTTCAATTTTGTTTTTTTTTTTTTTTTAATTTGTTTTTTTGGTTAATTTTAAAATTTTTAGTTTTGTTTTCTTCTTATTATTATTATTATTTTAATTTTAATTTTTAAATTTAATTTTTTCTTTTTTGTATTTTATTTTTTTTTATCTAAATTTTACTTTTGTAATTTAAATTATTTTTAAATTTTCTATTTAATTTTTTTTTTTAATTATATGGATTTTTTTAATAACTTAGAAAAAAATGTTTTTGATGTTTTTAAAATTTTTTGTTTGTTTGTTTGTTAATTTTTGTTTTTTTTCTTTAAATTATGTGTTTTTTTTTCAAATTTTGTCATTTATTTGGATATAATTTTCGAATATTTTTGTTTTATTTATTTATTTTTACGAGTTAATTTTGTTTTGTTTTACATTTTTATTGGTTTTTTTTATTGTTTTTGTATATATTTTTTTATCTAAGTTTTGTGTTTTATTACCAACATGAAAATCACCACTCTAAAAAAAAAAGGTTGATGCCGCATCAATACGTTTCAAAATTAGCATGAAAATCATCGCTCTAAAAAAAAAAAGTTGATGCTGCATCAATATGTTTCAAAATTAGCATGAAAATCACTAACATTTTAAAACAAATATTCATACTTCATAAATAAAAATATTGGAGTGTCAAAAATGTGCTAAAAAAAAAAAGAGGTGATTCTGCATCACCATATAAAATGGTGCTTTAACACTGCGAAAAAGTGATACTGATCAGGTTACCTATTTCATCGGTAACATTGTTTTTGACAAAGTTGATACAAGAAATGTTTCCTAATGGTGAAAAGATAGTAGAGGAAACTCATGATGAGAACAAAATAAATGTTAATCGTGATTTCATAAACTCTAATGTTGGAGGGAATAACCACCATATTCCAAAAATGGATATGGGGAAGTTTGATGGAAAGGATCCTGTAACATGGATACTACAGATGGAGCAATATTTTGATCTCCATAACGTGCAAAACACACAAAAGGTACGCATTGCAACTTTACATTTAGAACAAAATACATTTATATGGTATCGATGGCTTTGCTCCCGTAAAAAAATTGTCACTTGGTCAATTTTTACGGAGGAAATGATAGCACATTATGAGGATACAAAGAGTAACACCTTCTTTAGCCAATTGATAAATCTCAAACAAAAGGGTTTAATGGGGGAGCACATTGAGGACTTCCAAAAATTGAATATAAGGGTAACTGATATTCCAGAGGAACACAAGATTGATCTCTTCATTGGTACTTTAAAGGATAACATCCAACATAAAGTTCGCGTTTTGGAACCTGATTCATTGGAGAAGGCATTCAGGTTGGCAAGAAAAATTGAATGTAAAATTATGGCGACAAGGAAGCCTACCACTCACTTATATAAAGATGGAAGTGTTGCTACTCCTAGATTTCCACAACCTACAAGGTTGACACCACAACAATTGGAAGAAAAAAGAGAAAAAGGGCTTTGCTACAGTTGTGATAGCAAATACACTAAAGGTCATAAGTGTGCTGAGAAGAAATTATTTTACATAGATTGTGAAGAGGAAGAAGAAAATGAACAGGAAGAGGATATACACCAGGAACCAGCCCCAGAAGAGGAAGAAATGAATCCAACCATATCGTGTAATGCACTGGCAGGAATTACCACTCCTCAAACTCTCAAGATAAAAGGACAAATCAAGAAGAGAAAGGTAATAGTGTTGATTGATTCAGGTAGCACCCATATTTTTATTCATTGTAAGGTAGCCAAGGAATTAAATTGTTTCCTATACCCAGCACCAGAATGTCAAGTGATGGTTGCAAATGGAGGAACTATAAATTGCTCTGGAAAATGCCATAATATCAAGCTAACCATGGGGGAATATGTATTGACTAGTCCAATGCTTTCCATTCCTATGGGAGGTGTTGATGTTGTACTATGAGTACAATGGTTACAATCTTTGGGGATGGTAGCTTTTAATTTTCAAGAACTTTTCTTGAATTTTTTTTCAGAAGGAAAGGAAGTCGAATTACGGGGTATTGCGGGGAAGCCAGGAAGGATAATAAGCTCTAATGTCATGAAAAAACTTCTAAATAAAGAACAACGAGGCGTAATTGCACAATTATGCTCACTAGAAGTTCCGACATCAAAATCATCTATTTCTGCAGATCTCCAACAAGTCTTGGACAATCATTCCAAGGTGTTTGAAACTCCCAAAGGACTCCCACCTATTCGTGATCATGATCATGCTATACATTTGATTCCAGGAAGTGTTCCTCCAAACATCAGGCCTTATAGATATCCTTACTTCCAAAAGAGCGAAATTGAACGTATGATTGCAGAAATGTTAGAGGCGGGTATAATTCAACCTAGTCAAAATTATTTCTCTGCTCCTGTAGTATTGGTACACAAGAAGGATGGATCATGGCGAATGTGTCTGGATTATAGGGAGCTCAATAAGCTCACCATTAAAGATAAATTTCCCATTCCTGTGATTGATGAATTATTGGATGAATTACATGGAGCAATTTATTTTACCAAGTTGGATCTTCGTTTAGGATATCATAAAATTAGAATGAAGACTGAAGATATTCCAAAAACAACATTTCGAACTCATGAGGGTCATTATGAATTTTTTTTCATGCCTTTTGGCCTTACCAATGCACCTTCTACATTTCAAGGGTGGATGAATTCCATTTTCAAACCCTTCCTTAGAAAATTTGTGCTAGTATTTTTTGATGATATACTAATCTACAGCAGGTCTTGGAAGGATCATGTTGAACATGTTGACAGGGTGCTCAAACTATTGGAGGAGAAACAATTATATACAAAAACATCCAAATGTTTCTTTGGAGTACAAGAGGTGGAATATCTGGGTCATATTGTATCTCACGAGGGTGTTAAAGTAGACCCTAACAAAATTAAAGCCATTAAGGAATGGAAAGTCCCCACAACCATAAAGAATTTGCGAGGATTTCTTGGGTTAACAGGGTATTATCGCAAGTTTGTTAAGAATTATGGGAGAATAGCATCACCTCTAACAACATTATTGAAGAAAGATGCATTTTCATGGACTCCTGAAGCAACTAAGGCCTTTGAACATCTTAAAGAGGCAATGTGCCTAGCACCGGTCTTAGCTACGCCAGACTCCACAAAAACCTTTATTGTGGAATGTGATGCCTCAGGAAATGGAATTGGTGCAGTTTTAATGCAGGAAGGAAGACCCATTGCTTTTGAAAGTCGTCCAATCAAAGGAAAGTATTTACAGAAACCTATTTATGAGAAGGAAATGTTAGCAATACTGCATGCACTAAAGAAATGGCGAACTTACCTAATGGGAAGACACTTAAAGGTAAAAGCTGATCATGATAGTCTTAAGCACTTTTTGGAGCAAAGACTATCATCAGAAGAGCAGCAAAAATGGGTCACAAAGATGTTGGGTTATGACTTTGAAATAATCTACAAAAAAGGAAAGCTTAATGTTTTTGCAGATGCACTCTCAAGAAAGAATGAAGAGGTGGAAGCATTGCTTTATGCCATTTCTATTATCCAACCAGATTGGATAACCGAAGCAAGAGATGAATGGAAGAAGAACAAAGATGTATGGACACTCATTCAAAAGTTGCAGCAAGATCCTAGTACATCTGATACATTTAGTTGGAAAAATGATTCCTTATGGTACAAAGATAGCTTATATCTTTGTAAGAATTCCCAACTAAAACAAAAGATTCTTCTGGAATTGCACACTTCTCCTTTAGGAGGACACTCAGGATTTTTAAAAACTTACCACAGGGTGAAGAAATAATTTTTTTTGGGATGGCCTTAAATCTGATATTCAAAAGTTTGTGGTGGAATGTTTGGTTTTCCAGCAGAATAAAGTGGAAACAATTAAGACCCCGGGACTTCTACAACCTTTATCCATTCCAAGTCAACATTGGGAGGAGATTTCAATGGATTTTATCACAAGTTTACCTAAGTCCAAAGGAAAGAGTGTCATCATGGTGGTAGTTGATAGACTTACCAAGTATGCACACTTTTGTGCATTATCTCATCCATTTAAAGCAAGTACAATTACTACTACATTTATGGACACAATTCAAAAGCTACATGGAAACCCAAGGGTTATTGTGAGCGACAAAGATCCCATTTTTACTAGAAATTTTTGGACGGAGTTATTTTCTTGTTTGGGTACTCAATTAGCTCATAGCTCATCTTATCATCCTCAATTCGATGGTTAAATTGAGATAGTAAATAAATTTTTGGAATGATATATTCATTGTTTTATATCTGATAAACAAACAAAATGGGTCAAGTGGTTACCTCTCGCTGAATGGTGGTATAACACTTCCTTCCATACTGCAGCAAAAATGACCCCATTTATGGCACTTTATGGATATCATCCACCATCCATCACATCATCTTTAAGAGAAAATTTTAAGGTTCAAGCAGTGGAAGATCACATCGAGCATCAGCAAGAAGTTCTCCAACTCTTAAAGGATAACCTGAATTTGGCACAAAATCGAATGAAACAACAGGCAGATCAACATCGCAGTGAGAGAAGTTTTGATGTAGAAGATTGGGTATTTTTACGGCTACAACCATACAAACAAATGTCCCTCAAGCAAGCTAAGAAGGATAATAAATTATCACCAAAGTACTATGGTCCTTACAAGATGTTGCAAAAGATTGGTACTATGGCATACAAATTGGAGCTTCCTGCTTCTTCGCGAGTGCATCCAGTTTTCCATGTTTCATGCTTAAAGAAGGTTATAGGTGAAAATCTTCCAGTTCAAACAATATTGCCAGAACTTGATGAGGAAGGAAAAATCATATTGGAACCTGAAGCGTTCACGGAAACAAGAACTCGACAACTACGGAATCGATCAATTTCAGAGTATCTCATCAAGTGGAAGAACTTACCCACTGAAGATTCTACATGGGAGGATGAGAATTTTATACAAAAACACCCAGAGCTACTCAAGCGTTGAGGACAACACTTTTTTGAAGGAGAGGGGCATGTTAGGTCCCTATATTACTAGTATAGTCCTTTATTGTTGTTAGTGTAACCCCCTTATTGTTATTATTGTACCCTTGTAACCCCCATATTGTTATTATTGTGCCCTTAAATTATTAAACATTGAAATTAGAAGTGACTGGATACATTGTGGCCCCATGGACTCCTATATATAGAAAGGAGGTTTTTTAATTTATATCATCCAAGAATTGTTCATTCATGTAATGTATTGGAGGTTTCCCCCTCGAAGTGGCTTATTTCTAAGGCGTTGATATCTCTTTTCTTCTATTTTTGGAGCTGGTTTCACAACAAAGGTAGTATAGTGTTGTCTAAGGAAGAGGTGGGACATAGTAAATTGGGTTAAGTAGGTTAGGTTAGGATATGATTAACTAGGATATAATAATCTAGTGTAAGGTAAGCTAGGGTATGTTAGACTAGTGTATACTAGGGTGTGTTATGTTAGTGTAATATAGAGTAAGATAGTATAAGTTAGGATAGGTCACCATAGAGTAAGATAGGTTATACTCTATTATGATATTTTTAGGCTAGTTCATGGTAGAGTTAATTAGTTTATGTAGGCTAGGATAAGGTTTTCCAAGTACAAGATAGGATATATTAGGTTAGTTAAGGTATGTTAGTCTAGGATAAACTATATTGGGCTAGGTATATCAAGGTAATGTAGGGTATATTAGGTTATGTTAGTGTTAGTATATATTAGCTAAGGTAGGGTAGCCTAGGGTGTGTTAGGTTAGTGTATGTTGAGGGTGTGGGGTAGGTAGAGGTAAGGTAGGATGGGGTTCATTAGGTTAGTGCATTTTAGGGTGTCTTATGTTATTATATGCTAGATTCAAGTTACTTTACGCTAGGATAGGTCAGTTTAGATCATGATAAATTAGGTTAGGTGGTAACACTAGGTTAGGGTGATTGTAAACTAATATAGGGTAGACTAGAGTAGTTGTAGTACAAGATATGGTAAATTAGATTAGGAATGGAAGTTTTGTCTAGGATAGAATAAACTAGGGTTGGTATACTAGGTTAGGATAGGATAGTTTAACCTATAATAGTGGCAGGGTATATTAACTGTACCGAGCTATGGTTAATTTCTGTTAAATACATATGACACTTATTTATTTCTGAACTCAACACAGACTATTACATATAATTTATAAATTAAATGTACAAAAATTTCAGCCACAATTTATAAAATATAACCATTTCTATCTATATCATAATTATATAAAGTATAACAACAATATAAGACATAACTTCACAGAATGTGCATACCAATCTGGTAAAGACTATTTGCCTCCCAACCTTGAGCTTAATCCACAACTTCCCTCGAGTAGAGACCAATTATTCCTTAGTGTAGACAACCTCTTGTCTAACTAGGAATAACTTTATTAAGCTTGCTTTCCCTCATCATGTTTCCATAACTGTGTCCAGTTAATTTGGGATGTTGTTTCCCTTAGCCTATGTATTACTTTTTTTTTTCTTCCACAAAAGCTTCTTTAAAACTAGTTTTTTCCTCTTTCTAGTTTTATTATCACCTCATCTCAGTAACTTTCCACTTTACTGAGGCATTAATTAGATTCTTATCTCCCATCTTATATTTTTATTTTATTTAATTTTTCTCCAAGGATTTTTGGAGAATTTTGGGAAAGTCTTAGGATTCTCTTCCATCCTCATGGATTTGAAATCCTGGTCTCCAATTTACTCTAGTCTTTGCACAATAATAAAATTTCACATTTATTTATTTAAAAAATAATATGTTTAGATATAGTTTTCCCTTATGTCCAATTGAACTTTTGGATTACTAATTGTCTATATAAAAGCAGAAAAATAGGGATATTACATATTCCCCGTCTAAACCAAAACATCGTCCTTGCTGCTACAAGTATTTTTGTTTATTCCTCAAAAAATGATGGATATTTTTCTTTCATCTCATCTTCTCGCTCCCAAGTAGCTTCCTCAAGTGTAAAATGCCTCCACTACACTTTCACCCTAGCTATTGTTCTATTCCGGAGCACGATTTCTTCCCGCTCTAGTATATGAAGGGGCTCTGGAAGAAATTCCCCTTATGTTTCCACCTGTATCATAGTCCAATAAATTACATGAGTAGGATCATGTCCATATTTTTTCAATAAGGAAACATGAAAAACAATATGAACCTTAATATGACTAGGTAGAGCCAATATGTAAGCTACTGGTCCCACTCTCTCTAAAACTTCAAATGGTCTAGAGTAGCGTGGTGCTAACTTAGCACAACTACCAGCATACAATGTACTTTTGCAAGGCTTAATCCTCAAATAAACATGGTCTTTGACTTTAAATTATCTGTGAATAATTTTCTTGTCTGCATAGCTCTTTTTACGATCTTAAGCTACTTTAATATTTTGCTGAATTCTCTTCACAGTTTGTTCCATTTCATTTAGTGCATTTGGTCCAATGATTTACTTGTCCTCTGGTTGACTCCAGCTAAGAGGAGTGTGGAATTTTATGCCATACAAAGCTTCAAAATGACTCATCTTAATATAAGTTTGATAAATATTATTATAAACAAACTCTGCCAAATGCAGAAAATCTTCCCACTTTGTGGGTCTGTCCATCACATACATGCGCAACATGCCTTCTAAAATCTGATTGGTCCTTTCAATTTGTCCATCTGTTTGAGGATGGTAAGCAGTACTAAAATTTAGCTTGATACCCATTCCCCCAAACAAAGTTTTCCAAAATGCTGATGTGAATTTTGCATCTCTATCAGATATAATCATTTTTGGGATTCCATGTAGTTTAAAAAATTTATTTCATGAACACATTGGCCACTTGAGTGCTACCAAAAGTAGATTGTACTGGTAAAAAGTGTGTTGCTTTATTTAGAGTGTCCACTACCACCATTATAGAGTCATGTTGATACTTAGTTCATGGAAATACGGTAATGAAGTCTATTGAAACCACTTCCCACTTCCATTCTAGAATAGGGAGAGGATTCAGTAGTCCTGCAGGATGTTGATGTTCTACTTTTACGTGCTGACATTCCAAACACCTTGCCAAATAATCAACTACATATTTTTTCATGCCTGGCCAAAACAGGTTTTTCCTCAATGCTGAAATGAGTTTTTGATAACCAGGATGACATGCATAAGGTCTCTTATGGTATTCATCTAAGATTTCATGTTTTAAATATGTTATGTTAGGAATATACAGTATTTGTTGGTTTATGGTATATCCTGCAACTTCAGTTTGCCGTCATTTTTCTTTCAATTTGATATATTGCTGATCTTGCATCAACACTCCACGAATATGTTCTTCTACATCAAAATTTATACTACTCCCTGCATATGTCAAGATTTGATGAGAGGATTTCTACTCAAAGCATCAACAATTTTATTTTCCTTTTCTTTAATGTGTTTGATTTCCATATCAAACTCACTAAGGAAAGCTAACCATCAGACTTGTCTGGCATTTAAATCTGGTTGGGTAAAGAAGTATTTCAAACTGATGTGATCTGTCATTAATATGAATTTATTTCCCAACAAATAATGTCTCCACATATTTAATGCATGTATAACAACAACTAGTTCTAAATCATATACTACATACTTGTTCATGTTTCTTTAATTTTCATGATTCATAAGCTATTACTGAATTATATTACAGTAATACTCCTCCTAGCCCTTCTATACAAGCATCTATGTATACAAAAAATTCCTTGTTTAGGTCAAAAATTTTCAGTATAGGTGCAGTAGTTAATTTCAGTTTTAATTGTTTAAAACTACTTTGACACTTTGATGTCCATTCAAACTTTACTCCTTTTTTCTACAATGAGGTGATAGGATAGGCTAATGCAAAAACCCTTCTACAAATCTACGGTAGTATCCAGCGATACCGATGAATGATCGTATTGTTAGTACATCTGTGGGTACAGTCCAATTCATGATTTCTTTTACATTTTCCAAATCTACCGCTAATCCCTCCTTAGAAATCACATGACCCAGCTATTGAATTTTGTTTTTGTAAAATTCACATTTGTTGAGTTTTGTATATAACTGATGTTCTCTAAGGGTTTATAGTACTATTCTTAGATGTTCTTGGTGTTCGTAGAGTATACCAAAATGTTATCTATGAACACTAATACAAACTTGTATAGATATTTATGCATAACATTATTCATTAAACAGATGAATGTAGTAGGGGCATTTGTAAGTCCAAAGGGTAGGACTACAAATTCATAGCGTCCATATCTAGTTCTAAATGTTGTTTTGTTGATGTCTTCATCCTTAATCCTGAGTTGGTGATATCCATTTCTCAATTCAATTTTAGATAATATGGTGGCTCCTCTTACTTGATCAAATAGATCATCTATCCTTGGAAGAGGATATAATTTCTTGGTAGTTAACTTATTCAGTTGTCTGTAATGTATACACATCCTCAAAGTGTCATCTTTTTTCTTGACAAACAATACTAGTGCTCCCAAGGAGACACACTTGGTCTTATGTACCCTCTATCTAATGAATCTTGTAATTGAAGTTTCAGTTCTAGTAGTTCAGGAATACTCATTCTATAGGGTGCCTTGGAAACAAGGATAGCTCCTGGTACTAGTTAAATTGAAAAATCAATGTCCCTTTTTGGGGGTAGATAGGGGATTTCTTTTGGGAATACATCCTTGAATTCTATGATCACTGGTGAGTTTTCTACAACCTCTTTCTCTATTTGTTGTCCCAATTCTTCCACTTGTACAACATACACTTAACACATTTTCTTGTTGTTCTTTTTAATTGTAATGCATAAATTTTTCTGACAGATATTGGTTTTGGTTTTCTTTTATCTATTACAATTTTTCCTACCTCATCTATGCGATGCACTGTTTTGTCAAAGAAATTTACTATTTCTTTCTGTTTTTCCAGCCAATCCATTCCTACTAACAGATCATAGGATCCTAGAGGAAGGATGTTTAAATGGATTTCAATTTCATATCCATTTAAATTTACAACAGTTTTAGGAAGTTTATGTGTCACTTTTCTCTTTGTTCCTATAGCTAGCTGCACTAACCATGCTTTCTGAAATTTTTCTGATTTTAGCTTACACTTTTCCACTATATGGGGGCTGATATAACTTAAATTTTCTCCTGAATCTATTAAAACAGAAACATGTTGGTCAGCAATAATACCTTCAATTTCTATCATAGTTGATTGGTGTTTAGCATGTCGATCTTCTAATGCAACACTGATCCTAGGAATGTTGCGAGCAATGTCATTTACTGTAGTGGCCTATCATAGTGCTTGAATATTCTGGATTTTCCGTGTGTTGTGTGGCTAGTCACGTAACATGTGAGGCTCTCCACAACCCCAACATTTTAATGTTTCTTTCACCTTTACCATCCCTTCTCTTTTGCTGTTTATTTCCATTTGTTTGGAACCAGTGTGGGATTGTGCTGCTTGGTTTTCCCCACACTTGTTAAACTTCTTTCTCTCATGGTTTTTCCAAAAAATTTTCAGATATGCTGGTTTTGATCTTTTTATGCTTGAATCTTCTTTCCCTTTCTCTTTATTTTGCCATTTTTTCAGCTGATCATTTCTTCCTTTAAACTGTTGGTAGCATAATCTTGCTTTTTGAACAACTTCATATTTTGTATTTGGATTATCAAATTTAGTTCTTTCTTTGTTTGAACCTCATAATTTTCCTTTCCATCCTTTCCCATTGCTTTTCCTTTCCTTTTCATAAATCCATACACTCCAATCAATGATAAATGACATGTTTTATCTCAGAGAATTGATTTGAATGTTTTCTATGTTATGTTTTGATGTTCTTATTATTTGAATGGATTTTTGTAACTCAGCTACAGAAAACAGACTATTCTGCAGATAATTGTTGTTTCTGCAGCTACTTTTATGGTTTGATAGGTTCTGAGGAGAAAATAAAGGAACGAGCCACATGGGCATCTCTAGAATGATCCATTAATGGATTCGTCCTATCCACCTGGTCGAAATCAATAGAAAAAGGTGTCTATGATCGTGGTCAAAGTACAGTCAAAGGACGTGATCCGAGAGTGAAGAACTCTTGATTTTATCTGATGTAGCAAATCAAGGGTTAACCATTTAGATTATTCTTCTATGTTTCGGTTGTAATCGCCATCTGTAGGCAGAATTAGTTCCCGAGAGTTACATTTTATTTTATTTAAATATCGGTTGTGTGAAGACCAAAGACAGTCTTAATTTTCGGTAAAAAGTTGTGTATGCTTTAGACTATGTCCCTTTTCATAATACAAAGACCATGTTCGTGGTTCCAGTTTCTTCTTAATGCGTGTATAGTCTGCTAGTATCTCAACCTATTCTGTCGCAGAGGGCCCCTTCACACGAGGAGGTTTTTCATTAGTTGTTTTAGTTTAATTTCATTAGTTCTGTTTTGTCAATTCATAAGTTAGATTTATATTTCTTTGCAGCTATTCTTTAGGTTAAATTGTTATCATTTCATAGATTGAATTTATGAATGCTTTCCTAGTATTAGTTTTAGAATGACTGTGTAATATTTGCTTTCCTAGAACATCTGAAGAAAGTAGATTATTCTATTTTCCAATTGGATTATGTTTGAAGCATTAGAGCTCATGGTTGTTTAGTTTCTTTACATGTTTTTACATTGCTTTCCTAGATCAAATCCTCAATTATGTGCATAATTGGATGCTTGTAAATCATGCCAAAAAGATGACTCTGTCATACTTCCAAATTGGATGCTTGAGTATTTAACCTATAAAATAATTGAGTTTTCCTTTACATGCCTTTACACTACTTTCTTATATTAGATCCTTAGTTAAATGTGTAATTGGATGCTTGTAAATTATGCCATGAAGATGACTCTGCCATACTTCCAAATTGGATGCTTGAGTATTTAACCTATACAATAATTGAGTTTTCCTTTACATGTTATGCTTTCTTAGATTAAATTTTTAAACTAAAGTGTAATCAATTTCTTGTAAATCATGTCAAGAGGGTGGCTCTATCATACTTCCATATTGAATGCTTGAGTAATTGATCATACAATAGTTTCTTTTCCTTTGAATCTGCTTTCATTTAGATTAGCATTTTCCTTTCAATTTTTAGTCATAAGATTCATATTTCAATCCATGGAGTAGAACTAAATTAATATAGATTAGAATTGATTTTAATTTTCAAAAGATTAAGGTCATTATAATAGATGCTCTATTTTTTTTAGATCAGATTCTAACAATCCAAATTTTGATTCATTTTATGCAAATTAGAATAGTTAAAGAACATTTCCTTTTCTTTCTTCTTTCAAATTTAGTTTTAGCACTTAAAATTCATTAGATTCAGTTGATTCATTTCATAGTTATCATTCCTTATAATTAACCTTTAGAAATAAAGAATAAAATGCCCCAAAACAACATAAAAATTTACACAACGAAGTAAGAAGAAGGTTAACTAAGCATATATAGTGCACCACACTTCATCATATTACTAACCTCGGTTGATGATTTATGTTGAACAATTTAAGACATTAAATTGGCTAAAAATTTTGGCGCCGTTTCCGGGGGAAGTGTAATTAGGTAACCTCATTTCTTACATCTAAAAAAAATGACATGTGTGGAGAAAGAGATTCTAGGGGTAGATTCATAGCTAGAGGCAGAAGTTTAATTCCAATAACACCACTCACTCCACATAGACCACGTAGTGATACACCACCATCTCAAACTCATATTCCATACTTCAATAGACATAGACTTCCTGAAGTCTTAAGGTCAGAAATCTAATCAAGAGGATCTCCTACTTCATCCACTGAGGCAGTCTTAGAGGAAGACGATTCTAGATCTCCAACAAAATGAGTAACCTTTTTCACCTCTACAGGAGAACACATTCTAGCTGAAGAGTTAGAAATTCCTAGTGGAGAAGAAGAAGAACCTTTTTTCCATATCCCATTGATAGAATAACCAGAGGAAGATCAATATAATTTATAGTTAGAACCTTATATTAGCTCCGAGGAATCTATAATGGCAGGAAGAGGAGAAGGAGGAGAAGGATAAGGATAAATTATAAAAGGAGTAAATTTACTCTTTGGAGGAGGAAGAGGTGGAGGATGAGGTAGAAGGAACAAAGGAGGAGGAAGAGGAGGTGAAGAGAATAGAAGAAATAGGGAAACTGATAATTCTTTTGGATTTCCTATAATTGATGGGGATACAAATGCCACAATGAAAAATATTTCACCCTCTATTCTTCCAAATTTCCATGGATTAAAGAGTGAAGATCCTGAAACCTTTTTGTTTGAATTTGAAGTTTTGTGTAGATCTTATGATTACTTACAAGACTCTAAAAATTTAAAGCTATTTCATACAACACTGAAAGGAGAAAATTTAAAATGGTTCATGGGTTTAGTCACACAGTCTATTAGGACATGGAATGAAATGAAAAGAGAATTTTAACAGAGATATTTGGATTATTGCATACCTATCAATCATAAGGATGAAGTATTCAAGATGATGCAAAGAGAGGATGAGAATTTGGAGGATCTAATTGAAAGATTCAATTATAACATTAAAAGAGCTAAAATGGATAATTTAGATCAAGATACTATAAAATCTCTTTTGTTAAAAGCCATTAGATATGAGTGGATAGAAATTATCAACATGACGGGGAAGGGAGATATCTCTCAACTCACATTACCTGACATTGTTGAATTATGTATTCATCTCTCAAGGGGAAAATAAAAAACTGGGAAAAATCCAAGAGATCCTTCTCTTGCTAGAGTGAATAAATCTGCAACTGGAGCAATAAGTAGGGAAGAAATTGGAAATATGTTTGATGAATTTAAAACATATATTTTAGGGAGTCTTATTGAATAGATAGACACCCTTAAATTAAAAAACAAGCAGAAAGACGAAACTGGTGCCTTAGCTATTTTTTGTCCTAAATGCAGAAAGAAACATGTTTAAGAGAATGTCCTCTTGATGTAAAATTCATAGAGACCTGTGTGATTTGCTCAGAAAATCATGAAACTAAGAGTTGCCCTTCAATTCCAGGTCTTAAGGCTGTTTTTCATAAAGAAGTAACTTCAAATCCAGAATCTCTTTGCTTTGTCTCTAGAAGACCATGGAAGGGGCCACAAACTCAAGGTTTTAACAACCAAATATATACTCAACCCCCACTAAATAATTGTAAATCTTGGCAACAACCTTGGTCCCAACCGTAACCTTGGGCACAAGGAATGCAAAATCCCTATGGTAGATATTCTCAATACTACCAATATCCTCCATATTATCCAAACTATCCTCCCTAACAAATTCCTCAACAAAATCAACAACCCCAACTCCAAAACCAAAATCCACAACTTTCATTACCATTTCTACAGAGACAAAATCAACTACCTTCCCAACCATTGGCAAACCCAAATAATAAAAATCCTCAAAATGCTTACATTATAGAAGGACAACAATTTCCAACTTTCTTGATTACTCCACTATATCTTAACGATGTTCAACTTAGATATGGTAGAATATTAGAGAGGAAAAAGCCTTCTATTGTTATTAAAGAAAAAGATAATTTTGAGGAAGATTCTCTACAACCAAATAAATTTTTTGAAGAGGGAGCATCTCTTCAAAACTAGAATTCTAAAAATTAAAAAGAAAAAGAACCAACAAACTCAACTCCTATCATAGAGCAACCATTAGTATCTATTTATAACCCTCCTTTTCCTGAAAGATTACAAGTTGATAGAGGGGTAGAAAAACATATAATGTTTCCCAATTATGATTTTCTAAATGAATTGAAAAATGTTTTTATCAAAATTCCTTTGTTAGATGCCATTAAATAGATTCCAATTCTAGCCAAAACAATAAAAGAATTTAGCATGAAGAAACCAGGAAGAAAAAAAAAGAAATAAAAAGAATTTAACTAGTAGGAAAAAATGTAGACATTATGATGGGAAAAATTGTCATACAAAAATATTTAGATCCAGGAAGTCCAGTTGTAAAAACACATATCAATGGTATTCAAATTCCAAATACATTGATTGATTTAGGAGCAGCTATAAACATCATGAGCAAACAGACAATGGAACAACTCAAGCTTCCTAATCTTCAGTATACACCTACATTACTGCAATTAGCAGACAGATCAATAATCAATCCAAATGGTGTATTAGAATATATTTTAGTATCCTTAGATTCTTAGGAGTATCCGGTCGATTTTATGATTTTAACCCCCAAGAACAATCTAGGAGGACATCCACTAATATTAGGAAGACCTTGGTTAGCTACCATTGATGCTTTCATTAGTTGTAGATATGGTGACATGTATATCTATGATGGTAACTCAACAAATAAATTCACTCTATATCCTCCAGAAAAAAAATCACAGAATTAGAAAATGAAGAATGGATTGATGATGACAATGATATACAACCTCTCTTTACTAATTCAAACATTAGTGAAGGTAGCCAAATCTTAAATTCAATAGAAAAATTTGAATCATCTTTAGAATATGAACATAATCAATTTCAAGAACAATGCATTATTGAATATTCGTCATCCAGGAAGATGTCTCTATACTCTGTGGAAGAGTTTGGTAACTCTACAGTTGAAATATTTTCGGGAAAATCTTTGAACATAAACAAAAACTTGGAAAGATTACAACAAGAAAATTTAATCAAAACATTACAAAACATTCTTCTGCATATCCATGGGAATACACTGACATGAAAGGAATTAGTCCTAAGACTTGTATACATCACATCTACATTGAGGAAAATTGTAAACCTATCAGACAACCTCAAAGAAGGATGAATCCAAATCTTAGGGAAATTGTGAAAGAAGAATTACCAAAATTGCTGAATGTGAACTTCATTTACCCAAATTCAGATTGTCAATGGGTTTCTCCTTTAGTGATTGTACCTAAAAATAATGGTAAGTGGAGGGTATGCATTGACTATCGAGAGTTGAATAAAGCTACCCTAAAAGATCATTTTCCTTTACCTTTTATAAATCAAGTATTGGATACATTAGCAGGTAAGACGTATTTCTCATTTTTGGATGGCTTTAGTGGTTACAATCAGATTCAGGTAGCACATGAAGACTATGATAAAACCACATTCACTTGTCCATGGGGAAATTATGCATACCAAGTACTTCCTTTTGGTTTGTGCAATGCACCTGCAACATTCGAAAGGGCAGTACTAGGAAATTTTTCTTCTCTAATACATGATTGTGTAGAGTTATATATGGATGATTTTACAGTTTATGGGAATTCATTTAAAGAAGCTTTAGAAAATTTGGAAAAGGTTCTTAAAATATGTAAAGAAAAAAATCTTTCATTAAGTCATGAAAAATGTTTTATGATGTTTACTGAAGGAATTGTCTTAGGACATCACATTTCAGGAGATGGAATTAAAGTTGATTCATCTAAAGTTGAAGTCATCTCCAAATTATCAATTCCAAGTTGCCAAAAAGGTGTTAGAAGTTTTCTAGGATTCACAAGATATTATAGAAGATTTATAGAAAACTTCACGAAAATAGCATACCCACTCTTCAAATTACTTACCAAAGATTGTGAATTCAGTTGGAATCTTGATTGCCAATTGGCATTTGAAACTTTAAAAACAAAAATTTCTGAAGCACCCATATTAAGAGGTCCAAATTGGAAACTACCTTTTCACATTTCAACAGATGCTTCAGATACAACTCTTGGAGTTGTATTAGGAAAAAAATATTTAATCCCATATGCCAACTTTTACACAAGTAAAAATTGACTCCTGCTGAGTTAAATTACACTATAACTGAAAAAGAATTCCTAGATGTTGTTCATGATATACATAAATTTAGACATTATATCACCGACTATGAAACCTATATTCATACAGATCACTCTGCAATTAGATATTTAATGAATAAATCTATTACTACTGGCAGAGTCATAAGATGGTTATTACTCCTGCAAGAATTCAATATCACCATTCTAGACTGACCTGGAAAATAAAACACAGTTGCTGATTTCTTGTCTAGAATTCAAAATGTTAAAAATGACCAGTTGAGGATAATTTTCTTGATGAATATCTTTTTGCAATAACTACTAAAAATCCTTGGTTTGCAGATATTACTAATTACTTAGTCACAGGAAAGTTACCCGCACACTTGTTTCCTAGAGAGAAAAGAAGAATTATTCAAAAAAGTGCACTTTACTTATGGATTAATGATTAATTGTATAAAACAGGTCCAAATCTCATTAACATAAGGTGTGTTCGATAAGATGAAATGCCTGAGATTCTTAAGGCATGTCATGATGAACCCTATGGTGGACTCTTTGCTGATAAGAGGACAACCTATAAAATCCTTCATTTAGGATATTTTTGGCCATCCATCTTTAAAGATACTATGGAGTATGTCAAAAGGTGTGACAGTTGTCAAAGAATGGGGAAACCTATTCCTACATATGAAATTCCATTACAAACTTAGGTGCTCATCGAACCATTTGAAAAATGGGCCTTGGATTTTATTGGATCATTCAATCCACCATCTAATAAGAAGAAATATATTCTGGTATCTACTGATTATGTCACTAAATGGGTAGAGGCTAAAGAACTTTATTTAGCTAATGAAAATTCCGTAGTTAAACTTATTTTTGAGGATATATTCATTCATTTTGGTGTCCTAAGAGATATTGTGATAGATCAGGGATCCCATTTTACATCCAAGTTGGTGGAAAAGCTCATGGAGAACTACAAGATCAAGCATATAAAATCCACTCCTTACAATCCACATGAAAATGGTCAAGTGGAGTCTACCAAGAAAGTGATTGAAGGAATTCTCACTAAGGCTGTACATCTACACAAGAGAGATTGGGCAGAGAAGCTTCCTGAGGCCTTATGGGCCTATCGGACTACATGGAGGAATACAACAGGACATAATCCCTATGAAATTGTTTATGGGAAGCAAGTCCTATTTTCTATATAATTTTAGATCAAAACCTTCAAGATAGCAGTCCAATTGGGGCTTGAATTATCAAAAGCTCAGAAGCATAGATTGGAGCAACTTAATGAGCTTGATGAAATCAGGAAAGATGCAGTTCAAAGAACCAGTATAGTCGAGCAGAAAAGGTCCAAATGGCATGATAAATATATCAAGGAGAAAAAGTTTCAAGCAGGGGATTGGCCACTTTTGTTTGATTCAAAGTTAAAATACTTTCAAGGAAAGTTTTAGACTCATTGGCTTGGGCCTTATGAGATTGAAAAAGTATTTGAAAATGGAGCAGTCAGGATAAGGACAATTGATGAAGAAAAGGTACCTCTTCTTGTGAATGGACATCGATTAAAAGTCTATCATAAGCCAATTTCAAGAGAAGAGTTTATCAAATTTTCCAAGGTAATATTGATATGAAGTTAGTGAAGAAGAATTCTTCTTCTTCCCCAACTTAGTCTGTATAAGGATGCCAATCATTCATTGGTTTTCACACTTATACAACTATTAATTTTTATTTTTTTTGAGCAATATATATATATATATATATTGCTCAAAAAAAATAAAAATTAATAGTTGTATAAGTGTGAAAACCAATGAATGATTGGCATCCTTATACAGAAAATATAGGATGAAAAGCAAAATTCTAACATCTTATATTTTCCATTCCATTTCTAAAAATCCCAAAAATCTTTGTTCCCTTTCTTTTCTAAAAAGAAATAAAAAGTAGTACAGAACTACTTCCATTCTCCAAATGATATTCCATTCTACAACTCTGTCACATTTTTACAACCTATTGAAGCAAGAATATTGAGCATAGGAAATTGAAAACTCCATTTGAAGATCATCATGCTAAAGGATACCTGAAGAATCAACACCAAGGAAATAACAACAAAACGTTAGTTCTAAAGGTAAGTTACATAAATTTATTTAAATAGTAAGGTCAAAAACATTAGTATGTATAACGTAGATGATCACTTGCTACCTCAACCTGTCATAATTTGATTTGATTTGGACTCATATCATGTCATAGATCGGCCACATAATCCTCATCATGTTTCATAGCGGTCCACAACAGACTCCCCCATTTATGATTAAACGGTCATGTCCTGTTGAAGTAACCTATTCGTCTATGTTTCTTAAAAACCCTATCAAATATCCATCTCATTCATTCCTACAAACCCTCAACGTCCCTCACCAGATCCACAACTCAATTCACTTCATACAGAGAAGGATAATTCTGAAGGCTAGACTCTTCACGACAGGAGACATGGGTTTGATAGTCAGGACTGAAACGGTGGGAGCTAAGTACATGGAGGGTTATCCTCAGATCAAAGAGATGTTCTAGAAGGCTAAGTGGCTCAAGTTTATAGAAAAAAATTATGGTTTTCACAAAGAGATCACCAAGTCTTTTGTGAGGTATTTTGATGGGACGAAAGTTGAAATAGGAGACATAAAATTTTCAGTGACCGAGGCATTCATAGTTGAAGCCACAGAGCTCCCAAGAGTTGGCGAAAGGTGGTTCAAAAACAAATAATTTCACAGTGAAGCATGGAGAGTTGTCCTAAAAAATTCAGGTATGGATACTTCTGTTTACAAAAAGGGCATTCCTAGCTTGGCACTCAAGAACAAATGGAGGAATATGCTTTTAATTTTGCAGAAGTTTATCACTTGTGAAGGCAGATTTGGATGCATTTTTGTGTATCATATTCGGTTGTTGATGAAATTTTTGGAGGATGGTGAAATAAATCTTCCTTTATTTTTTCTGAATAACTTAAAAAGAATGTCTACAAATGTACAAAAGAGAATTCAGTTTATAGATAACACTATGCACCATCATGGGTTGGTAAAAATACTTATTGAATTCCATTTGAAAAGTATAGGAGATTCTTGGGAGAATTTTCTAACCAGAAACCATTTCCAAGATGAACCAGAGCAGCCTAAGGAAGACAAGACTAGGAAACATAGAAGAAAGAAAATTGATACAAGCATTGAAGACAGACCTTCACTTCCACTACAAAAAAATGAAGAGGAACTTACCCTTGCAGAGCTGATGAAAAATAAGAAGCAGGGTAGAGTTAAGACATGAGGTAAAATAGGGTAGAGTTAAGACATGAGGTAAAATAGAAAAGAAGAATAGGGTTACAAGTGAAGAAAACTTAAACCCTCTGCAGCGGAGGAGAAGCTATAGACTCTGAAGGTCAATGAAGAAGACAATACTACAAGAATTTTTTTTTATGAATTTAGAGGAAGAACCTCCAGTGCCATCTCCCATCAATATCTCTCCTCCACGTAGTCCTATAAATTCTCTTGTACATAATTTTGAAGGCAGTCCCAACAGAAGATCTCCAAGAATAGAACCAATACAACAAGATATATATTACTACATAGAATCATTGTAGAAAATGAATGCAACATTGAATCCAAAACCGCCTATCAATCCACAAGAACCTCTGGTTGACATCCTTAAACAAAAAATCTATGAGCTAGAGTTATTGAATAGGCATATTAAACAAGAGAATGAAGCTTTAAAGCAACAGGACCAATTGGAGAAAGTCATTAGTGATAACACCATCCTACATTTGGGACTATGGTACAAAAAGAACATAAAGTTAAAAAGAATGAACAAATCACTGAACAGGGCAGTCATCAATCTCAAATACAAACTCCTTATGAGGAAGCGCAGGATGGAAGTCACTTCAATAAAAATCAAGAAGAGAAAACTAGATGTATTAGCAGAAGAGTTTGAACAAATGAAATAAGAGAAGGAAGTTCACACTTTTGATAAATTGCATGAGGACATGCAATGGCTTCTTAGTGTGGGTACTTTGAACCTCAAAATTGTCCTTTCTCTGACATCCTTTCCCATCACTTTTCCTTACCTTTTCATAAATCCATACACTTCAATAAATGATAAATGACATGTTTTATCTCAGAGAATGCATTTGAATGATTTGTATGTTATATTTTGATGTTCTTTTTATTTGAATGGATTTTTATAACTCAACTACAGAACGTAGCCTATTATGTGGCTAATTATTGTTTCCACAGCTACTTTTATGGTTTGATAGGTTCCAAGGAGCGAATAAAGGAACGAGCCACATGGGCGTCTCTAGAATGATCCATATATGGATTTCATCCTATCCACCTTGTCGAAATCAACAGAAAAAGGTGCATGTGATCATGGTCAAAATACTGTCAAAGGACGTGATCCGAGAGAGAAGAACTCTTGATTTGCTCTGACGTAGCAAATAAAGAGTTAACCATTTAGAATTTGCTTCTATGTTTTGGTTATAATCACCATCTGTAGGCGGAATTAGTTCCTGACAATTACATTTTATTTTGTTTAAATACCGGTTGTGTGAAGACCGAAGACAGTCTTAATTTTTTGTAAAACGCTGTGTATGCTTTAGACTCTGTCTTTTTTCATAATACGAAGACCGTGTTCGTGGTTCTAGTTTCTTCTTAATGTGCATATAGTCTGCTAGGATCTCAACCTATTTTGTCGCAGAGGGGCCCTTCACAAGAGGAGGTTTTTCATTAGTTGTTTTAGTTTAATTTCATTAGTTCTGTTTTTTCAATTCATAAGTTAGATTTATCTTTCTTTGCAACTATTCTTTAGATTAAATTGTTATCATTTCATAGATTAAATTTATGAATTCTTTCCTAGTATTAGTTTTAGAATGACTGTGTAATATTTGCTATCCTAGAACATCTCAAGAAAGTAGATTCTTTTATTTTCCAATTGGATTATGTTTGAGGCATTAGAGCTCACAGTTGTTTAGTTTCTTTACATGTTTTTACACTGCTTTCCTAGATAATATCCTCAATTATGTGTATAATTGGATGCTTGTAAATAATGCCAAGAAGATGACTCTGTCATACTTCCAAATTGGATGCATGAGTATTTAACCTATACAATAATTGAGTTTTCCTTTACATGCCTTTACATTGCTTTCCTAGATTAGATCCTCAGTTAAATGTATAATTGGATGATTTTAAATCATGACAAGAAGATGACTTTGTCATACTTCCAAATTGGATGCTTGAGTATTTAACCTATACAATAATTGAGTTTTCCTTTACATGTTATGCTTTCATAGATTGAATTTTTAAACTAAAGTGTAATCAATTGCTTGTAAATCATTTCAAGAGGGTGACTCTGTCATACTTCCATATTGAATGCTTGAGTAATTGATCATACAATAATTGTTTTTCCTTTCAATATGCTTTCATTGAGATTAGAATTTTCCTTTCAATTCTTAGTCATATGATTCATATTTCAATCCATAGAGTAGAACTAAATTAAGATAGATTAGAATTAATTTTGATTTTCAAAATCTCAAGGTCATTAGAATAGATACTCTATTTTTTTAGATCAGATTATAACCATCCAAAGATTGATTCATTTTATGCAAATTAGAATAGTTAAAGAACATTTCCTTTTCTTCCTTCTTTCAAATTTAGTTTTAGCACTTAAGTTCATTAGATTCAGTTGATTCATTTCATATTTCTCATTCCTTAAAATTAACCTTTAGACATAAAGAACAAACCCCCCCAAAAAATCATAAAAATATACACAACGAAGTAAGAAGAAGGTTAACTAAGAATATATAGTGTACCACACTTCATTAGATTACTAACCTCGGTTGATGATTTATGTTGAACAATTTAAGACATTAAATTGGCTAAACAGATGGTAGGTAGGCAATTTAAAAATTGTTGTACTTTAGCCTTTTCTTCCTTGTTGTAACACACATAGCGAAGTAAATTTGTAAATTTCGTAAAAAAATCATCAATAGTGAGCTATCCTAGTCTCAACTCATGAATTTCCTTCACTTTATCATCATAATACCTCTGATTCAGGTATCTCGATTTGAGCTTCACTTGAAATTCTTCCTAGGTAATAGTTTTTTCATCTAGCACATGTATAATTTTTGTCTCTTCCCACCAAAGCGTGGCTTTACCCTGCTGAAGAGCTCCATCATTAGACATATTTGGAGGGGTTAGTGGTCACCTTTTTGCATTCTTAAATCTATTTTTCTTGCATTTTTATTATTATTTTGTTTCATGATGCTAGTATATGTGGTGTTTAAGGCTAACATACTCTGAGTGCCTAATATGAGGTTGAGTGCAGAAAATCATGAATTATTAAGCATTTTTATAAGGATTTTATCATAAAGACTTGGAGGAGACAATAAGGAGAAATTATAGGAGGATTTTCCACCCTCCTTAACCCTCAAAGGCAGCCAAAGGATCCCAAATATTCTCTCCAGCAATTCAAATTCCAAAGGTTTCCAAAGGATCCCAAAGATTCTCTCCAACAATTCGAATTCTAGAAGCAGCCAAGAAACTCAAGGAGGAGTGCACTCAATCTTTGTTTACTTGGAGTCAGGTGGACTCAATCACTATTTTCTAGGGAGTAGTTGGTAGCTTCCCTGTAGAATAAATAGAGCAAAGCTATAGCTAGGAAGGGTCGAATCCATTTAGAACTTTGTTGCAAGATATCGAGCTTTTTATTATTTTACTCAGTGATCAAACTTTCAGAAATGTATGAGGCTATTCTTTTATGAAATGAGCAGAATGATTTAATTTTACCGATTTAAGTTTCAGAGAGCTAGGCTTGTGGGTTAGAGCCCAATCCATGTGCCTCAGCCTCTCTGCTATATTTTTTCTCTGCTTTTTTTCATTTCATTAGTTCCGCTTCTGATAATTTCATTTATGTTTCAAGTTGTTGTTTAGTTTTTCTTTCAGTGTGTCGTTGTAGGTTTAATTTTCTTGTGAGTAATAAAGGAGAGGAAAAAAACAAAGAAAATATGGATCAAGACCCCCTTCTCATCTAGGTCAATAGAGCTCGAGGAGGGCGAACCTTCCCACAGATCCCAAAACTAATTTCTGTTCACTGTTTCTAAGATTAAAAGTAGAGTTGCATTACCATTTTCCAGTCTCCCTTTGCACTGTATTTTTACACATTTTTTTGTTTCTTTGCACATAAGTTAGCAAGTTGATTGCAGGAATTATTTCTAACAACCCAAAGTAGCTCTGTGGTGCCTCCCCGCTTCGTCCTCCATCTCTGTCTTCACAACCTGCGCACTGTTGCTAGGCCCTCCATTTCCACTTTTTCTCTTCTTATTAGCTGTGACACCCTTTTTATTCACAAAAACCATCAAAGTTGGACCTCCACCTTTGCTCCTCGAACTTCCTGCTACCGTACTTCGCTCACTACAAATCACAACCTTTCCTTTTTTCTGTTAAGAATTATGGCTCCCGACGCCGATTGCAATATCCTCCGTACTCCATCGCATCGCACATCGCAAATCACATCTTTCATTGGTTTCCGTTAACAATTACCACTCCCCACCGCTGATTGCGACATCACTGTAGCACTCTGCCATGTCATCCCTATTGAAAATCACATTCTGGAGCTTTTATCAACATTGCAAATCACAAATCGCATTGCTTATTTTGTTCCTGTTAACACTTACTGCTCTTGTCTTCCGATTGCGATATCACCCTGTAATCCACCATCGGTCCCACTGCCACGTCATCTGCCACATCGCACATCGCAAATAACACATTTTACTTTGTTCTTGTTAACCTTTACCACTCCAAACACTGATTGTGATCACCCTCCATCACAACTCCGTCATTGCACTTTTTAAATCATTCCGCTCCAAAACATTGTTGTGCCATAATAAAGCTTTAATAATGTTTAAACCCACTCTTTCCACCTCTAAGCCTTGTTGCATGTGTTGAGCCCTCCATTAGCACCTTTAGCCCGTTTTCCTCCAAAATGCAAGCCACACTTTGTCAAGTTTAGTTTATCATGAATAGTTGCATTGTTAGAAGCATGATAGCATGGTAAATAGATTAGAGAATAAGTAGGGTGTGTTTAGCTGATTGGCCTATTTAGGTGAAACTTAGTTTAGTTTATTTTCAATCATTTCCTTTTGCGTATTAAATTAGTCTCCTTTCTGTCATCTCCTTTATGCACATTAAGTTAGTTTCATTTCTGTCATTTCCTTTCAGAAAATTAAGTTAGTTTCCTTTATGTCATTTCATTTCTTCACATTGAATTAGTTTGATTTCCATAATTTCCTTTCTGCAAATTAAGTTAGTTTCCTTTCTGTCATTTCCTTCCAACAATTTACTTTTCATTTTTTATCATAGTTTAAGAAATAGCACCCTTTTGTAAAGCAAAATAGGATGGCATGAACATAATGCATCTGCTGTGTATACAGCACTGTCACCTCCAAGTTTGTATGAACCCCAGGTTGATAAAGTAAAGTAGGGTAGCCCCTGGGAGTTGCAACACTCTTGGTGCAATACCAGGGCTCACCACTTTTTGGCATCGTTGCCGGGGAGGTGTTTAGTAGATGCTTTGATTATGTTTTCACATACTTTTCTGCTCCTTTTTCATGTTGTTTTTGAAATATTGAAAAATACAAAAAGATCTGATTTTCATGCCTCGTAGGAGTAGGAATACTTAAAGACAAATCTTACCTAAAACCCCCACATCACCTCCTAGCCACCCTTCACTCTTCTTCAGTGGCAGTGAGATTGAACCCCCTATAGGAGAGCCTTCTAAACATTTTGAGGATCTATTATTGGAAGAAGAAGAAGACCTTTTTTCAACTGAGGGACCTACTTCACCTATCTTAACCATGGCTGGGATCCAGAGAGCATTTCCCATAAGAGAGGTGGATGGGGAAACTAAGATGAAAAATATTAGCCCCTCAGCTCTTCCACACTTTCATGGACTTACCTTTGAGGACCCTGACACATTCATGTCTAAATTTTTTGTTGTTTGTAGGACTTATGACTGCACCTCTGATGATCAGAAGTTGAAGCTATTCCAATCCACCCTTAAGGATGCAGCCTTGCGCTGGTTCATGGGTCTGTCTGGGGATAGCATCACTACCTAGGCACAGATGGAAGAGACCTTCAACAACAAATACAAATACTACTGTATGTCCAAGGAAACTAAGGATGAGATCTTTAGGATGACTCTAAGGCCGGATGAATCCTCAAAGGAATATGAAGAGAGGTTTCAATTGAACTATAAGAGAGCCAACTGTACTCTTGATACTGGCTCACTTAAACTTGTACTTCTTCGTGGGATTAGAGAAGAGATGATAGAAACCTTGAATATGCTATCAGGAGGAGATATCTACCAAAAACCCTATGAAACAATCAAAACTGTCTTCCAGAACCATTCGAGGGGATTTAGGAAGAAGGGTAGAGCTAGCCAAAGTACATCTAATACCCCTTCCTCTTCCACCTCCATGAAACATGAGATTGGGAATATGCTAGAGGAGTTCAAGAGTGACATGTTGCACACTCTTTCTTTGCAAATGGACACAATGCAGGTCAAAAGGAAGCAAGAGGAGGCAGAGATATCCCTGGCCATATTTTGTCCTAGATGTACCCAGAAGCACCCAAGAAATTAATGTCCACTAAATGTCATCGAGGTTTTCTTAGTCTGTGAGGAGAACCATGCCACATAAAAGTGTCCCTCTTACCTGGACTTAAGGCTGTATATCAAGGTGGGGAAGCAATGCCAGAGCAACTCTGTTTCATCAACTAGAGAAGGCCTCAAGGCCCTTGACCATATAAACAAGGTATGCAAGGTGAAACTTACTCGTACTATCACAAAAATCAGAGTGCACCCATGAAACCTTCGTACACCCCCACTCCTCCATCCTAGTCTACACCTCCTACTTGGCCTTAGAGCCCTCCATATCATCCTCAGCCTGTGAATCAACTATTTCAGCAGTATGTTCCACAACAACCTCAGTGGAACAATCCATCCCAAGGGTGGAGACCTCAACACAATTAACCACCTACTCTAATGCCTCCACCCCAACCTCAACCTTAGCTTATTCATGCTGTTCCACCTAGGCTACCTATAGTTGCACAACCCAATCCAAACTTGAACAATAGATAGGCACAAAAGGCTCCCAGTGGAGAAACATCCTATCCAACTTATGTTGTGGAGATACATGAGGTTAATCTCAGGTCAGGAAGAGTACTCCCAGACAACCATCATCCATCTCCACCTGTATAGGTTGAGGAGGAAAAGGAAGAAGGTAACAATCAGATCCAACAACCTCCTTTTCCTAAGTGCTTTATCCACCCTAGTTAGGGCACCCCAGAGGAGGCTGAAATCCAGAGAGAATTGGAAAATTTGTGTGTAAATACACCACTTCTCCAGGCCATTAAGGATGTCCCTATCTATAGTAGGCTCATCAAAGAAAATTGATTCAAGAAACCTGGGAGAAGGAAGAGAGATACCCCCACCATCAATGTGGTAGAAAAACAGTCTGACCTAATGCCGGGGAAGGTGATATTTCCAAAGTACCTAGACCCTGGTAGTCCAGTTGCTGATGCACATATAGATGGTGTCATAGTCCCCAACACATTGATTGATCTAGGGGTTTCCATCAATGTCATGCACAAGAAAACTATGTCGAAACTTGATCTCTAAGGGACTTTGAGGAAAACCACAATAGTTCTGCAACTTGTAGATCGTTTCACAATAACTCCGAAAGGAATTGTTGAGAATGTCATGGTTACCATTGACTCTTGGGAGTATCCTATAGATTTCCTGGTCCTGCAACCAAAGACCAAGTTTAATGGTTATCCCCTAATCTTAGGGAGACCTTGGTTAGCCACTGCAGATGCTTATATTAGTTGTCAGGCCGGAAACATGATTGTAAAAAATGGGCCTTTGTCTAAACAACTAGTGTTATATCCTCGAGTCCATCCTTCCATTGACCATGATCTCCCTATATGGTTGGAGGATGAAGAATGAGTTATATAAAACTGCCCCTATGTGTACAATAGATGATATTCTTAGAGGGGGGTAGCTTGATGAAGATGAACTCATCGACCATGCCATTCAAAGCCAGTCCTCTACTAACATTCTTCTCGAAACCTTAGTCAAAGAGTCTAAAATCCAACCTTGGATGGAAGTGAAATCAGTTGAGTTAACCTATGAATCCACCAAGACTATTGAGTTTGGCCCGTCCAGACCTTTGAAAATCAACCCAAACCTCTCGAATGAAGAAGAGAAGCAGCTATGCCAGCTTTTGAAAGAGAATCTTGAAGCATTTTCTTGGGATTACAAGGACATGAAAGGGGTGCATCCTTCAGTGTGAAAACATAATATTTACATCAAAGAAGGATGCAAGCCTATGAGACAACCCCAAAGAAGGATAAACCCGACTATGAAGGACATAGTCAAAGAAGAGCTGTAGAAACTATTGGATGCAGGGTTCATATACCCTATATCCAACAGTGAGTGGGTATCTCCTCTTGTCCTAATCCCAAAGAAGAATGGGAAGTATAGAATTTGTGTTTATTATCGAGAACTTAACAAAGCCACCAAGGAAGACCATTTCCCTTTCCCTTTATAAACCAAGTCCTGGATGGCCTTGCGGGGAAGAAGTTATTTTCCTTCTTAGATGGGTTCAGTGGGTAAAATCAGATTCAAATCAACCCTGAAGACTAGGATAAAACTACTTTCACTTGCCCTTGGGGTACCTTCACTTATAGAGTCCTACCCTTTGGGTTGTGAAATTCCCCAGCTACCTTCCAAAGAGTTGTCTTGAGCATATTTGATGAGTTATTCCATGACTTTGTCGAAATCTGCATGGATGATTTCACACCATATGAGGATGACTTCCAGGAAGCTCTCTCCAATTTGGGTAAAGTTCTAAGAGGGTGCATTGAGATGAATCTCTCCTTGAGCCCTGAAAAGTGTGAATTCCCGAAGAAATCAGAGGTTGTATTAGGACACTCCATATCCCAAGCAAGAATACAGGTAGACCCGAAAAAAATCACTATCATCAAAAGGGTACCTGCTCCTCAAAAGCAGAAAGATGTTAGGATTTTCTTAGGCTTAGCTGGGTACTATAAAAGGTTCATGAAAGATTTCAGCAAGATGGCTTCGGCATTATTTGGGTTATTGACCAAAGATTCTGAGTTTATTTGGTCTGGTCCTTGTCAAGAGGCTTTGGAGCTCATTAAGGAAAAGTTGACTACTGCCCCCATCCTTCGAGGTCCAAATTGGACTCCGCCTTTCCACATCCACACTGATGCATCCGACAAAGATATAGGGGCAGAATTAGGACAATTAGAGGAAAAAATCCCTTATGCCATTTATTTCATCAGCAAGAACTTGTCCAAGGCCGAACTGAATTATATTGTTACTGAGAAGGAGATGTTAGGCATTGTCCATGCTTTGAATAAATTTAGGCATTATGTAACTGGATATCAGACCTTTGTTCACACTGACCATGCAACCATCAAGTATTTAATGAATAAAATAGATGTTAATGCTAGGATAATTAGATGGTTTTTACTTTTGCAGGGATTTGATTTGACTATTATTGATAAACCTGGAAAAGAGAACGTTGTTGCAGATTTTTTGTCCAGGTTAGCTCTCCCTGTAGGTGAAGAAGGAATGGTGGATGACCAACTGCCAGACAAGTATCTCTTTTCTATATTAGCACTCTCACCTTGGTTTCATGATATAGCCAACTAATTGGTTTCTGGGAGACTCCCTCCTAATCTTTCATTCAGGGAGAGGAGCAGAATCATCAGAAAGAGCGCCCCTTTCACATGGATTGGGGGAAACCTTTTCAAGCTGGCCCTGATAAAATCCTATGGAGATGTGTGTGTTAGGTAAACATGACTCGGGATAGATTCAAAGTTGACTAGGGTAAATAGTAGTGGTTTTTGGGGCACATGGTTTTAGCCCATGGTATTGCATGTAATGGAGCTTATAAAAGGCTGGGAAGACTTCATTGTAATGTAGTCCTAGAGGTGAGAGGTGAAGGCTCACTTGGCCGGATTGGCCAGGGTTGTGGCCAATGTTTAATGAAATTGAAATGGTTGGGTTTTTCCTCGGATTTGGGGTTTTCCCGGTTAACCATTGTGTTTATGTTTATGTGATTTGTTGCTGGGTTTTGTATGTGTATTATTCTCTTGGTAAATGTTTTATTGCTGTAGTAATTCCTAACAATGTGAGGGAGGATGTCGAGATTCAAAAAGATGATGAGCTTAGTGGAAAGTAAGCACCTTCACTAAGTGGGGCCCGCAGGCTATTTTTAGGTGTATGTCTATTTTTAGACATGGTGAGCATATTCTATAAGTTGTAGGATGCTATTTGTAAATGGTTGTTCAAATGTGGAAAATAGATGAAATTCTATTTTTAGAATATTGGGCGAAGTCTATTTATAGATCGTCGATTTAAAAATAGATGCATGTCAATTATTATTAACCCTTAATAATAATCTGACAATAAACATCAACTTATTCTCTTGGAGCACTTTATTTCAGTGAACAGATTTGGAAAATCAGTGGGCTGAAGGAATTACGCAATTCCTAGGGTTTATTGGTGGCTCATGCATGGAGGACTCGGTTAGAACTGAAGTGGAAAAGTTATGACAGAGTTGGAAGAGTAGTTTATGGAGTTGTTATTTAGTTTAACTCAGTTAAGTGAGTTAAACTCAGTTGAGCTAGTTGTATCTAGTCTAACTGAAAGATACACTAGTGAGAGTTAAGTGAATTAATTAGTTAATTAATTCAAAACTAATAACTCACTAACAACTAAAAAGAAACATCATTTAACTACAATGCATGTCAGTTCCAGTGGAGACCCAGTGGAGAGATAGGTGAAAGGGTGAGATGGACTATCCGTTGTGACTATAGTGATGCATTCAATGCATCAGACACACATTGGAGTTGCCAATGAGGATTGCACAGTCAAGGAAAGGCCAATTCTAATTCATTCCGGGGTCTTCTTCAGAGGGATTGCGCAGTGGAGGAAGGCTGCCAGGAGGCAAGAAATTGTTGCATGGAGATGAAAATTTCTGCATGAGAGTGTGTAATGAATCTACATTGTACTGAGAGCTTAATGTACTAAGCTTTGTATGATATTATTACATGATTCCATTGATATACATAATATATGATAGTTGGGGTTTTTAGCTTTAAGCTTTCCTATTAAACAACTATGTTATGTGCGATTGAATTTATTCACATGTGTTTGCAATTGAGTTTTAAATTTCCTCAAGATCAATAGTGGAAGGATTCTGTGTTTTTCAAGAAGCAAAATATTGTGAGATTAGGACGATCCGGTAATACATTAGTATTAATAAATTTCTACATGGTATCAGAGCAGTATTGATCACTGGAGATTTCAATTGTGAATAATTGATGAGTTTTGTGTTGTTGGAAAATTCGAATTTGCTGCAGAAATTTCTTGGTGCGACAATTGAGTATTCATTGAAATGACTTTCAATGGGTTTCGATTGGAGTATGCCCTTGATGGTATCTTGAATTACATAGCCTAGAAGGATAGGATGGATGCAGTGCTTGAAGATAATGGGTTGAAGGAGTTCATCGATAGCGATGTTCCTAAGCCTGCTTCTAGTGATGCTGTAGGACTTGATGCATGGAAAAAGAAGGTAGAAAAGACAAGAAGAATTCTATTGGGAGGTGTGAAGGACCATATTGTGTCAAACCTTCATAGGAAATCCACTCCATTTTCAATGTGGAAGGCTTTGACAGATCTTTTCCAAATAAAAAACAACCAGAGAAAGTTGGCGCTGAAAGATAAGCTAAGAAAAATAAAAATGGAGAAGGGCGACAGTATTCCAAAATATCTCACGAAGTTTTTCCACTGTAGGGATGAACTAGGAAGTGTGGGGATTACTGTTGATGATGATGAATTGGTGAGCTTGGCTCTCCTTAGGCTTCTGAAGAGTTGGCATAGCTACAAAGACTCTGTCAATGGATGGGAGAAACTGCTGGGTTGGGAGCGACTTTGGTCGGATCTTGTGCAGGAGGAGATAAGGCGAAGTACCAAGGATGGCTCTTCATCGAAGAATGATAATGAAGAGAATTGTGCTTTGGCTGCCAAAGCAAGGAAAGGGAAGGGAAATAAATCCCATCTAAAATCCGAGGCTAAAGGAAAGAAGCTGGATTTGTCTAAAGTGAAGTGTTTTCACTGTCACGAACATGGGCATCTTGCCACTAACTGCCCACAGAAAAAGAAAAAAAAGAAGGCTGCTGGAGCTACAGCTGGAGAGGCCTTAGCCTCACAATTTGAACTTGATTTCTCTTTGATCGCATGCTTGGTTTCAAGCTCAATGGGATCGGTGTGGTATCTTGATAGTGGTGCGTCTTTCCATATGACGAGAGACAAGGAGTTGTTTAGTGACTTGGAGGAGAAGGATCTCCAAATGCATATAGAGACGGGCGACGATGGAAGATATAGTGTGACCGAAATTGGAACCATTACCTTTGAGAGGGATTTAGGTAAACCATTTATGTTGAAAGATATTATGCATGTCCTAGGTCTGAAGAAGAACTTGGTCTCGGTCGCAATGTTGGAAGATAGAGGTTATGACGTTGTTTTCAGCGAGGGAAAAGATTTCCTGTGACATAAAACAATAGGTCAGACCAAGAGGATAGGGATTCGAGTTAAGAATATCTACAAGCTGGAGGTAGATGGCTGGGCTACAATGATGGGCAAAGTAGAATAAGTAGTGAGCTGGGATGAGGGCGAATTATGGCATAGGAGATTGGGCCATCTTCACCATGGCGCTTTGAAGATTCTGCAGCAGATTTATACTGGACTTCCCAAGGGTACTCTTGCATATTCAGATCAGTGCAAGGGATGTACTATGGGTAAGTTTGTGAAGACCACCTTTCATGAGAAGGATAACCGTGCTTCGGTGATCCTGGAGAGAATTTGCATAGACGTGTGTGGACCTTTCTCGGTTGCTTCAACAACAAAACACATGTATTATGTTAATTTTTTTGATGACTATTCTTGTAGATGCTGGATCTTCTTCATGCAGAAGAAGAGTAAAACATTCTCAAATTTATGTGAGTTTAAAGCATTAGTGGAGAAGGAGTCAGGGAAGCAAGTGAAGGCTCTACGAAGTGATAATGGTGGTGAATATATCTCGAACGAATTCAAAGACTTCTGTAGAAAAGAAGGAATTCAAAGAGAACTCATAGTGCCTCATAACCCACAGCAGAATGGGGTTGCAGAGAAGAAGAAAAAAATGATTGTGGGTGTTGCACGAACTATGCTGCGTGACTAGGGCCTACCGATGCACTTGTGGGCGGAAGCATGCAACACTGTGATTTATGTGCAAAACCGTTGTCCTCATAGAGTACTTAGCATGAGTACACCTGAAGAAGCTTTTACTGGTAAGAAGCCCGATATTTCTCATTTGAAGATTTTTGGCTCATCTATTTACATTCATATGACAAAGGACGCCAGGAAGAAGCTGGAGCCGACTGTAGAAGTTGGGATATTTGTGGGGTACATAGAAACACCCCATAATTATCATGTGTATTTTCCAAACAGTCAAATGACTATGGTGCGACAGGATATAAAATTCATTGAGGTGAAAGCCATGAAGTTGTCGCTTGAGAGGGAGCTACACTTGCATGCAAAGGAGGAAATTCTTCTTCCCAAAGATGAGCCTCTAGATGTGGATTAACCACAGGAGGAGATTCATGGAGTGGAAGAGTCCACTCATGTAGAACCAAACATCAGAACATGCGAAAGCATACCATATCACAGTAAGAAGGCCCAAGAGCTTGATAAGCATGAAATGGAGTCCCTACATCACATCACATGAGCCGAGAGATAGTGTATGTTGAGTCCCGAATTTGCCTCTTTTCCATACACTTTTCCATATCTTTTTCACTCACCTAAACCTCCAAAATTGTCAATATCATGTGCAAAAGGGTATCTAACATAGTTTTTAATTATGTTTGTGTGTTTTCTATTTGATTTAGATTTTGTTCATACAGCTGCGGAAACTTGTCACTTTCCGCAGCCGCTGCAACTTTCCGCAGCTATTTTGTGGAAATCAATGTTACAGGTGTCAACGAAGGAAACGAGCCACATGGGCGGGCTAGGAATGACAAGGACATGGTTCGTGTCCTATTGGTTCAAGTAAATTCGTCAAGGAAAGCCGCGGTCAAAGCCATCCACGTGGAAGTCAACTGTGGAGTTCTATGTCGGCTGGACTCTTTTTCGTGGCATAGAAACATCCATACGGTCATTTCCAAGCTTGCGGAGGTTAATTGACATCTGTGCAAAGTTCTGGAGTTGAATTTAAGCGCCCACCTTCCATAGATCCGTTTTCCAACATGGCCATACTCCTATATCTGTGGCCTTAGTGGTCTACGTGCTGGCTGCTATCATAAACTTCAGGAGACAGTTACAGTTTATTTCTTTATATAAAGCGTTTGCATACGCACGTAGAGTTAGTTGTTGAGTTGTTAGTTGATAGTTGATGTGCGTACTCTGTTATGTTAGCTTTGTAGTGATTACGCTGCCTTGAGCCGTAATACTACCAGTCTGTAATGAACTGCTTTTTAATGTGAAAAGACTCTGTTTTCAACTTAATTCGTGTTGAGGATCGTTACCAAAGCTGTGTAGAGGGCCCCTGCTCAGCCGAGGTTCTGTGTATTAATGTTTATATTTCTCATTTCATTTCTTTTAAAAGTCATTGTATCATAATTCATTACATGTTCATATTTCATAGTTGTTTCATTTTTGTTCATACATTTCAATAATTTCCATTGCATTCTTGTCTTTCATGTTTTTATGATTGTTAAATCACTGATCAGTTTTCTTGTGCAGGTTTTAGGTAGACAGCCCGAGCATTTTCATAGTATTTTGGCTAATGATATGAGACTAACATTATTCTGCTGCTAGTTTCCTTTTCATAGCATTTGTTTAACTTCAGTCTTGCTTTGTACATTTCAGTTTTGTTTATCTGATTCAGTAGTTAAATTTAAATATATTAAGATGCTCATAGTGTCTTCAGTTGCCTCCGAAAGCCACAGCTGGACTGATGGTGAGGGACTGCATGATGAAATGTGTAGTTTAGTATTAGTTTCTTTTCTGCAAAATTAGATATATTAAGCTGCTCATAGCGTCTTCAGTTACCTCCGAAAGCCACAGCTGGACTGATGGTGAGGGGTTGCATTATGAAATGTGTAGTTTAGTATTAGTTTCTTTTCTGCAAACTTAGATATATTAAATCATGTATGACATCTTCAGTTGCCTCCGAAAGCCACAGCTGGACTGATGGCGAGGGATTGAATCATGTGTGTATGGTTTAGTATTAGTTTACTTTCTGCGAATTAAATATCAGTTACACAAGTTGTTTATGATTACTTCAGCAAGTCATAGCTGGTCTAATGATGAAGGGTCAGAAAATGAATTGATGTAATCTGATTTAGATTTATTTCATTGCAATTTTGAATTTCCATAAGCGTAGTTTCTTTTGTGTTCAGTTGGCAGCAAGAATAAGTTTAGTTTTCATGTTCACTAGTTTCCTGTTTTGATTCATTAGATTAGCAGCACCTTTTCATTTCAGCAGTACACTTTTACTTTCTTTTAAGTTTTGTCATTATAATTTCAATTTGCTTTTAAAGTTTCAAGATTGGTAAATCATTATAGGGGATATCACTTCCTTGAACAAATATAACCAAGCTTGTTTTTCACTTTAGAATTTCCATTTCACCTTAGAAAGATCAAAAACGACAAAAAGTTAAGAAAGAGGTTATCTTGCACATATAGTGCGCCGCACTTCATCAGCTTACGATTCCCGGATTGACAATTAAATGCAGCAATTTAGGACACACTAAATTGACCAAACATGTTGGCGCCGTTGCCGGGGAAGTGTAACTAGGTAGCCAATTTCTTAAAAAAAAACATAAAATCATAAAAGAAGGGAAAACTTGATAACTTCTTGAAGTATGCTCTCCTCTTGCACCTAGTGTGATCTGGAGGATCGGAAAAGAGAGTTATTGGTTTAGTAATTTCTTAAGTATGCTCTCTTCTTGCACCTAGTGTGATCTGGAAGATCAGAAAGAGAATTATTAGCCCAACTTTTGTTAAAAAAAAAAAACTAAAAAAAAAAAAAAAAAAAAAATGACATGCATAGAGCAAGAGATTCTAGGGGAAGGTTTATAGCTAAAGCCAAGAGTTCGATTTTCACAACTCCATCTTCTTTAAGGCATAGACCAGATTCACCACCATCTACCCCTAGCCTTAAGATTTTTGGAAGTCAAAGAACAGCTGAATTAGAGGATTCTCCTATACCACCTACTAAAACCCACTTAGAGAACAAAGAGACTTTCTCTCATCCTTCCTTGGTAGAAGAACTAGAGGACTATAAGGACTCTAAAGAAACTATCATGGCAGAGGAAGTAATAAATAGAGGTGGAGATAGAAGAGGAGGAGATAATGAAGATAACAATGGTGAAGGAAATAACGGTAGAAATAGGGACAATTTGCTTGGATTTCCTATAGTTGATGAGGAAACTCATGCAACAATGAAAAATATCTCACCATCTGTTCTCCCTAACTTTTATGGATTACGAAGTGAGGATCCTGAAACATTTCTGTTTGAGTTTGAAGTAGTGTGCCGAACTTATGACTATATGGAAGATTCTCAAAAACTCAAACTATTTCCTTCAACTTTGAAGGGATCTGCTTTGAAATGGTTCATGGGATTAACCACTCAATCTATCAGGACTTGGAATGATATGAAACAAACATTTTTGGATAGATACTTGGATTATTGTATGCCCACCAATCACAAGGATGAGGTATTCAAAATGATGCAAAAAGAAGATGAAAATTTGGAAGACTTAATTGAAATATTTCAATACAACTTGAAAAGAGCAAAGATGAGCAACTTAGATAACGAAACCTTGAAAGCCCTCCTATTAAAAGCCATTAGAGATGAATGGATAGACATTTTAAACATGATGGGGAAAGGAGACATCTCTCAACTTCCATTTCATGATATAACAGAACTATGTATCCATCTCTCAAGGGGAAAATAAAAAACTGGAAAAGGGCCTAGGGATTCTTCTCTTATTAGGGCTAACAAATCTGCAACTGGATAAGTAAGTAGGGCAGAGATTGGTAATATGCTTGATGAGTTTAAAACTGATATCTTAGGGAGTCTTAGTGAACAACTAGACACCCTTAAAATCCAAAACAAGCAGAAAGCAGAAACAGATGCTTTAGCCATCTTTTGTCCGAAATGTAGAAAGAAACATGCTTTAAGGGAATGTCCCTTGGATGCAAAAGTTGTAGAAACATGTATGATTTGCTCAGAAAATCATGAGATCAAGGATTGTCCTTCAATTCCTGGACTCAAAGTTGTTTTTCAAGAAGATCCAAATTCAATAGAATCTCTCTGTTTTGTCGCAAGGAGACCTTGGCAGGGACAACAATCTCAAGGGTTTAATAACCCTATGAATCTTCAAACCCCACCAAATTGGACTCCTTGGCAAAAATCTTGGCCCCAACATCAAAATTCATATCAGCCATGGGTGCAAGGGATGCAAAATCCTTATGGGAGATTTGCTCAATTTTATCAATATCCTCCATCTTTTCAAAATCAACAAGCTCCACAATTTCCAAGCCAAAATCCACAACAACTTTCATTGCCATTTCCACAACAACAACCTTCTCAACAAAATAAAAATCCTCAACTCATGCTCCCATACCAACAGAAGACAAATCAACTTCCAGCTCAGCCATTTCCAAATCCTAACAATAAGAATCGTCAAACTACTTATATGGTAGAAGGACAACAATTTCCTACCTATATGATTGTTCCTCTCAACGATGTACAACTCAGATCTGGTAGAGTTTTAGAAAAACCTTCTATAGATATTCAAGAGCAAGATACCTCTGAGGAGGAGTCTCTTCAAGTCAATAAGGGTTCTGAGGAAGAATCTCTTCAAAATTCAAAAATTCAAAAAGAAAAAGAAAAGCTAACATCCACAACTCCTATAGTTGAGCAACTTGTATCTTCATCTACACCTCCTTTTCCGGAAAGACTACAAATTGATAAGGGGGTGGAAAAACAAATCTTGTTGCCTAACTATGACTTTCTAGATGAATTGAAGAATGTTTGTATCAAGATTCCATTGCTACAAGCCATTCGAGAAATTCCTATTCTAGTAAAAACCATAAAGGAGTTGAGTTTCAAAAGACCAGGAAGAAAGCTAAAGGACACAAGAAGAATCCACCTGGTAGGAAATATTGCAGACATTATGATGGGAAAAATTGCCATGCAGAAGTATGTAGATCCTGGAAGTCCAATTGTCAAGACACATATAAATGGGATAGAAATTCCAAACACATTGATTGACTTAGGGGCTGCTATCAACATTATGAGTAGACAGACTATGGAGCAGTTAAAACTTCCTAACCTTCTTTTTACACCTACTTTATTGCAACTTGCAGATCGATCGGTTATTAAACCAGATGGTGTATTAGAAGATATTTCAGTCTCCTTAGATTCTTGGGAATATCCGGTAGACTTTATGATTTTGACTCCCAAAAGTAATCTAGGAGGACATCCAATTATCTTAGGAAGACCTTGGCTGGCCACAGCTGATGCTTTTATTAGTTGTAGATCTGGAGACATGTACATTTCTAATGGTAATTCGACAAAGAAATTCAATTTGTATCCTCCTGCCAGAGCAATTACAGAAATAGGAGACAATGAATGGGTCGATGATGAGAACACTATACAACCTGTCTTTACCATTTCTGAAATTAGTGAGGATAGTCAAATTATGAACACATTAGAAAATTTTGAGATAACTTCAGAATATGACCCCACACAATTTCAGTTGGAATCTGACATAGAATATTTATCATCAAGACAAATGTCTCTCTACTCTATGGAAGAGTTTGGTAATTCTACTTTTGAGATTTTTCCAGAAAAGACATTGAATATTAATAAACATCTGGAGAAGTCACAACAAGAAGAACTAACCAGAATCTTGCAAAAACATTCTACTGCATTTGCATGGGAGTATACTGACATGAAGGGTATTGATCCTAAGACTTGCATCCATCATATCTATATTGGGGAAAACAGTAGACCAATCAGACAACCTCAAAGAAGGATGAATCCAAATCTTAGGGAGATAGTGAAAGAAGAGCTCCAAAAACTTCTCAATGTAAACTTCATTTATCCAATTTGAGATAGCCGATGGGTTTCTCCTTTGGTTATAGTACCTAAAAAGAATGGTAAATGGAGGGTATGCATTGATTACAGGGAATTGAACAAAGCAACTTTGAAGGATCACTTTCCTTTGCCTTTTATTGATCGGGTATTAGATACATTAGCAGGTAAAAAGTACTTTTCATTTTTGGATGGTTTTAGTGGCTATAATCAAATTCAGGTAGCACCTGAAGATCAAGATAAGACCACATTTACTTGTCCATGGGGAACTTTTGCCTACTGAGTGCTTCCTTTTGGGTTATGTAATGCACCTGCAACATTCCAAAGAGCAGTACTAGGAATTTTTTCTGATCTAATCCATGATTGTGTAGAGGTTTATATGGATGATTTTACGGTTTATGGTAATTCATTTGAAGAGGCATTAGAAAATTTGGAAAAAGTTCTTATAAGATGTAAAGAAACAAACCTTTCATTAAGCCATGAAAAATGCTTTATGATGTTTACTGAAGGGATTGTTTTAGGACATCATATTTCGGGAGATGGAATTAAGGTTGATAGATCAAAAGTTGAAGTCATCTCCAAGTTGCCTATTCCAAATTGTCAAAGAGATGTTAGAAGTTTTCTAGGATTTACTGGTTACTATAGAAGATTTATAGAGAACTTCACTAAAATAGCATCTCCACTCTTCAAGTTGCTTACAAAAGGCTGTGAATTTAAATGGGATCCTGATTGTCAATCCGCTTTTGAAACTTTGAAAACAAGAATATCTGAAGCACCTATCTTGAGAGGACCAAATTGGAAACTTCCTTTCCATATTTCTACAGATGCTTCAGATACAGCTCTTGGAGCTGTGTTGGGTCAAAAAGATTTAATTCCTTATGCCATTTATTACACCGGTAAAAATTTGACTCCCACAGAGTTGAATTATACTGTGACTGAAAAAGAGTTCTTAGCTGTTGTTCATGCAATTAATAAGTTTAGACATTACATAACAGGCTATGAAACTTTTATTCATACTGACCATTCCGCAATTAGATATTTAATGAACAAACCTGTTACTAATGGCAGAGTGACAAGATGGCTTTTACTTTTGCAAGAATTCAATATTACTGTGTTGGATAGACCAGGAAAACAGAATACAGTAGCCGATTTCTTGTCTAGGATTCAGAATACTAAAGAAGATTCTCCTGTAGAAGATAAGTTTTCTGATGAATACTTGTTTGCAGTAACTATTAAGACCCCTTGGTATGCAGATATTGCTAACTATTTGGTTACAGGGAAACTACCTTCACATTTATTTCAAAGAGAAAAACGAAAGATTATTCAGGAGAGTTCAAGATATTCATGGATTTCTAACGAATTGTTTAAAACAGGGCCAGATCTTGTGATCAGAAGATGTGTCGGGGAAGATGAAATGCCTGATATTCTTAAGGCATGTCATGATGAACCATGCGGCGGACACTTTGCGGACAAAAGGACGGCCTATAAAATCCTTTCCTTGGGATATTATTGGCCTTCTCTCTTCAAAGATGCAAAACAATATGTCAAAAGGTGTGATAGCTGCCAAAGAGTAGGGAAACCTACCCTTTCAAATGAAATGCCACTACAAACATAGGTACTCATTGAACCCTTTGAAAAATGGGCATTAGATTTCATTGGACCAATTAATCCACCATCGAAGCAAAAGAAGTATATATTGGTTTGCACTGATTATGTTACTAAATGGGTAGAAGCTAAAGCATTAGTATCTGCTACTGAAAATTCGGTTGTTCATTTTCTTTATGAGGATATTTTTACTCGCTTTGGTGTTCCAAGAGAAATTGTAACAGATCAGGGGAGCCAATTCACATCAAATTTGGTGGAGAAGTTGATGGAAGAATACAAAATCAAGCACAGAAGATCTACTCCTTACCATCCACAAGCAAATGGTCAAGTGGAGTCCACAAACAAAGTTCTTGAAAGTATCATCACCAAAAATGTTCATCTACATAGAAGAGATTGGGCAGAAAGGCTTCCAGAAGCCTTGTGGGCCTACAGAACTACATGGAGGAATACAACAGGACATTTTCCCTATGAACTTGTTTATGGGAAAGAAGTCTTGCTCCCCATTGAGTTCCAAGTCAAGACCTTCAAGATAGCAGTTCAGTTGGGGATGGACTTATCAGAAGCCCAAAAGCATAGAATGGAGCGGTTGAATGAGCTAGATGAGATCAGACAAGAAGCAATTCTAAGAACTGATCTAGTTCAATATCAAAGAACTAAGTGGCATGACAAATATATCAAAGAGAAGAAGTTTCAAGAAGGAGATTGGGCATTATTATTTGACTCCAAGTTTAAATATTTTCAAGGGAAATTTCAGACTCATTGGCTTGGGCCATATGAGATTGACAAGATCTTTAAAAATGGAGCTGTAAGAATCAAGACCATTGATGAGTTTCAAACTCCTCTTATAGTGAATGGCCATAGATTGAAAGTTTATCATAAGCCACTCTCTAAAGAGGATTTTGTCAAGTTGTTTCAAGAAAGTTCTGCAATCAGGCTGGTACAGAAGAATCCTTCTTCTCTACCAAGCTAGCTTTTGTTTTTCAAGTTAAACAAAAAAATAAAATAAAAAAAAATAAAAATAAAAAAAAATGGTATAAGCCTGAAAACCAATCATTGATTGGCAGTCTTATACAGAAAATATGGGGTGAAAATCAGGGACACCTGACACTCTATATTTTCCAAAAAATCTGTCTTTCATTTCATTTCATTTCACCACCCACTCCATTTCATTCCACTTCATTTCATTTCATTTCACTTCACTCCACTTCATTTCATCCATTCCATCAATAAAAATCTTTTTTTTTTATGACCATTTCCACCTGGTCATCTGTCATTTGTTCATTTCTATTTCAACCAAGTAATAGCTGTGTCAGTTTCCGCAGCTGACATCTGTTTCCGCAGCTGACTCCAGTTTCCGCAGCCAGAAGCAGATTCCGCAGCTACTACTACTCTGTTTTCAAAAAGAATGTACAGTTAGTTGTTATTTTCATAAATTATAAAATAAAATGCAGGAGAGGATCAATGGGACATTCAAGACACTAATGAAGATCAATCAGTTGAAGACCAAGGGCAAAAGCAAGGATTCCAAAGGTATGAATAAAGTTTATTTCAAATAGTATCGAAAAACACATTTTTATGTAATTTTAAACTATGAACTCTACCCATAACGCGCAATGATTATATTGACAGTCCGTAACCTTCACGATCTCTATGTTATCCTCTTGCATTTATTCACAAACGGTTTCATCATTGAAATTCCGACTCTCACTCATGTTCAAATATCCCACCGTAGATAATGATACGTATTTGAGTTGACAAAGGACTCTTACAAACCGCATAACTTCATAATCATTAATTGAAACGTGTTTATATTTATTACACAGCCACCAAAATTCAAAATGCGGCCGAATGCATTATACTTTGTTAACCTCTTTGTCGTGTCTCTGTCGTGTTTACAAAACCCCACGCTACTCATTCTCACTCCCTATTTCACTCCATTCCGTTCCTTTTGCTCACTCTCATTCCTGTATATCCACCCACAGTCTTATTCCATTCTGTTTATGGTGCTCATTTCCGTTTTGTGATAACATCCCCACATTATTGTGCTAGATTCTGTGTATTCCATCGTTCCATTTCCACTTAAAACCCTCACAGAGGCAAGCCTGTGAAGCACAGAGAAGTAAAATGGGAAAATTATTAAGGGCAGAGCCGGAAGGACCGAAGTTTATAGAGGGATTTCCACAAGCAAAAGAGATGTTGAGGAAAGCTAAATGGCTGCGTTTTATTCAGAAATTCAGGGGTTACCACGGAGAAGTTACCAAAGCGTTTGCAAGATCATTTGATGGCTCGGAAGCAGAAGTGGGAGACCTCAAGTTTTTGGTTAATGAAGCATCAATAGCAGCAGCCACAGAGCTTCTTCAGGAAGGAGAACGTTGGTTCAAAAATAAAAGTATCAGTGATGAGGCATGGAGAACAATCCTCTGAAATCAAGGTATGGATATCACTGTTTTCAAAAGAGGAATCCCTGTGCATGCAATAAAAGATGAATGGGCCACTTTACTACTCATTGTTCAGAAATTTATTACAGGTGAAGGCCGTTTTGGCTCTATGTACATGTATCATACTAGGCTATTGATGAATTTTCTTGAAAACCAAACTCTCAATCTTCCTTATTTCCTATTCAATAGCTTGAAGAAAATGGCTGTGACTGTGCAAAAACACCTATGAGATGTAGAGCCTCATTTATATCACCATGGGCTTATAAAAATTCTGATTGAAAAGGAGCTAAAAGAAAGAAAAGATACATGGGAACAATTCCTAGTTAGAAACTTCTTTGAAGAACCTCAGGAAATTCCTGAAGGTAATCCAATTAGAAGGAGTAGAAGAAAGAAAATAAATGTTGAAACCCAAGTTGCTCCTACACAGGAAATTCCCGCAGCTAGCACAGCAAAAAGAAGTAGAAGGAAAAGAGCAGTAGATGAAATCCAAGATACTTCTACTACTACTATGAAGAAAACTGATAGGGAAGAGAGATTGGTAAAAAGGAAGAAGAAGGAAATTAAAGCTAAGAAGCCAACAATACCAAAAGGGAAAGAAATTATTGAGGTTGTCCATAAAACTTCTTCTGAAGAAGAAGAAGATCACCAAATTCTATCTGAAAGATTAATTTTTCTTCAAAAACAGTCATCTCTATCCAAGAAGGCAAAAACGGGAAAACAAGAACAAAAGGGTAGTGTACCACAGCATGTGAGGAGAAGCAGCAGGCTTAAGGGAAAACTGAGAAAAACACAAATTAAAGGTCCTCATTTAATTGATTTGGGTGAGGAGACATATGAACAGTCTCCAACTGACCATAGTCCATTTCAGTCAGTTAGTGAACCTGACTCCTTTCACTCCCAATCAGACAATGAGCGTACTCCATCTTATTCTCAGCAAAATATTGATGTACGTTCTCCTCGGCCAGATTTTGAACATAATTCTCCCTTGCAACACTTTGGGGACAGCCCAATGAAAAAGACACCGGAAGTAGACCCCAAACAGCAGGAGGTATATGAATATATAGAATCCTTGGAGAAGGCAGCCACAGGCCCAAGTACCTCTTCTATTCAGCCTCATACATTGCAGGATGATTTAGTTCAGTCATTAAAACAGGAAATTTTTGAGCTGGAGCTTTTGAATCGGCATATCAAAAATGAAAATGAAACACTCAAAGAGCAAGGCAAGCTGGACAAGATCATCCATGACAATACTATGTTACATTTGGGTATTTGGCAAAAGAAGAATAAGAAGTTAAAAAGGAAATGCCAAAAATTGAGCAGAGCACTTGTGAATATCAAATTCAGGTGCTTAATGAAGAAACCCAGAATGATGGCAGTACCAAAGAAGAAGAGAAGGGGGTTAGATGTGCTGGCTGAAGTATCAAGGCACATGAATTGAACAAAGAGAATCAAAATTTTGGTTGCATGAGGACATGCAACACCTTCACAGTGGGGGTATGTTGAGTCCCGAATTTGCCTCTTTTCCATACACTTTTCCATATCTTTTTCACTCACCTAAACCTCAAAAATTGTCAATATCATGTGCAAAAGGGTATCTAACATGGTTTTTAATTATGTTTTTGTGTTTTCTATTTGATTTAGATTTTGTTCATACAGCTGCGGAAACTTGCCACTTTCCGCAGCTGCTGCAACTTTCCGCAGCTATTTTGTGGAACTATATGCTATAGGTGTCTACGAAGGAAACGAGCCACATGGGCAGGCTAGGAATGACGAGGACATGGTTCGTGTCCTATTGGTTCAAGTAAATTCGTTAAAGAAAGCCGCGGTCAAATCCATCCACGTGGAAGTCAACTATGGAGTTCTATGTCGGCTGGACTCTGTTTCGTGGCATATAAACATCCATACGGCCGTTTCTAAGCTTGCGGAGGTTAATTTACATCTGTGCAAAGTTCTGGAGTTGAATTCAAGCACCCACCTTCCATAGATCCGTTTTCCAACATGGCCATACTCCTATATCCGTGGCCTTAGTGGTCTACGTGCTGGCTGCTATCATAAACTTCAGGAGACAGTTACAGTTTATTGCTTTATATAGAGCGTTTGCATACGCACGTAGAGTTAGTTGATCATTGTCAGTTGATATTTGATGTGCGTACTCTGTTATGTTAGCTTTGTAGTGATTACGCTGCCTTGAGCCGTAATACTACCAGTCTGTAATGAACTGCTTTTTAATGTGAAAAGACTCTGTTTTCAACTTAATTCGTGTTTGAGGATCGTACCAAAGTTGTGTAGAGGGTCCCTGCTCAGCCGAGGTTCTATGTATTAATGTATATATATTTCATTTCATTTCTTTAAAAAGTCATTGTATCATAATCCATTACATGTTCATATTTCATAGTTGTTTCATTTCTGTTCATACATTTCTATAATTTCCATTGCATTCTTGTCTTTCATGCTTTTATGATTGTTAAATCACTGATCAGTTTTCTTGTGCAGGTTTTAGGTAGACAACCGGGGCATTTTCATAGTATTTTGGCTAATGATATGAGACTAACATTATTCTGCTGCTAGTTTCCTTTTCATAGTATTTGTTTAACTTCAGTCTTGCTTTGTACATTTCAGTTTTGTTTATCTGATTCAGTAGTTAAATTTAAATATATTAAGCTACTCATAGTGTCTTCGGTTACCTCCGAAAGCCACAGCTGGACTGATGGTGAGGGGTTGCATGATGAAATGTGTAGTTTAGTATTAGTTTCCTTTCTGCAAAATTAGATATATTAAGCTGCTCATAGCGTCTTCAGTTTCCTCCGAAAGCCACAGCTGGACTGATGGTGAGGGGCTGCATGATGAAGTGTGTAGTTTAGTATTAGTTTCTTTTACGCAAACTTAGATATATTGAATCATGTATGACATCTTCAATTGCCTCCGAAAGCCACAGCTGGACTGATGGCGAGGGATTGAATCATGTGTGTATGGTTTAGTATTAGTTTACTTTTTGCAAATTAAATATCAGTTACACAAGTTGTTTATGATTACTTCCGCAAGTCATAGCTGGTCTAATGATGAAGGGTCAGAAAATGAATTGATGTAATCTGATTTAGATTTATTTCATTACAATTTTGAATTTCCATAAGCGTAGTTTCTTTTGTGTTCAGTTGGCAGCAAGAATAGTTTAGTTTTCATGTTCACTAGTTTCTTGTTTTGATTCATTAGATTAGCAGCACTTTTCATTTCAGCAGTACACTTTTACTTTCTTTTAAGTTTTGTCATTGTAATTTTCAATTTGCTTTTAAAGTTTCAAGTTGGTAAATCATTATAGGGGATATCACTTCCTTGAACAAATATAACCAAACTTGTTTTCACTTTAGAATTTCCATTTCACCTTAGAAAAACCAAAAACGACAAAAAGTTAAGAAATAGGTTATCTTGCACATATAGTGCGCCGCACTTCATCAGCTTACGATTCCCGGATTGACAAATTAAATGCAGCAATTTAGGGACACACTAGCAGAGAGAAGCAGTCACCTAACCGGTTTACTGGATACATGGCTCTTATGAGCATGTATATCGTGACAGAGCCATCTTCTTTTGAAGAAGCAACGGAGGAGCCCACATGGGTATATGACATGGTGGAGGAGTATGACTCCATTGTCAAAAACAATGCTTGGGAGATTGTTCCAAGGTCGGTGGGTAAATCAGTGGTAGATTCGAAATGGATCTACAAGGTAAAGCAAGCTGCTGATGGGAGCGTCGAGAAGTATAAGGCAAGATTTTTTTCCTGGGGCTTCTCATAGATCAAGGGGATTGATTATGAAGAAACCTTTGCACCTGTCGCATGTTATTCTTCCATAAGGACCATCCTTTCTCTCTCAGCGCAAATGGGTTGGCACATTCATCAGATGGATGTGAAGACTACATTCCTTAATGATATCATTGAGGAAGAGGTGTACATTGAGCATCCTGAAGGATTTTAGATCTTCAGCAGCGAGTCGCATGTGTGTAGACTCAAAAGAGCGTTGTATGGGCTAAAGCAAGCACCACGTGTTTGGTACACACAGATCGACAACTATTTCACTGGACTTGGCTTCACCAAGAGTGAGGAGGATGCAAACATGTATCAAATTGTGGTGGAGGGTAAGATTTTAATCATTGTTCTTTATGCTGATGATTTAATACTAATGGGTGATGAGCAGTTGATACACTCATGCAAGGAAGATATTGCAAAGGAGTTTGAGATGAAGGATTTGGGCCTCCTTTATTATTTCCTTGTATTGGAAATATTGTAGCGAGAAGGTGAACTGTTTGTGTATCAAGGAAAGCATGCTTGGGAGATACTTGGTAAATTTCACATGGAGGAATGCAAGCCCATGGATACTCCTCTTCCAGGAAATTGGAGGAAATAGGATGCTACATCAACAGAGGTAGTGGATGCCACTGTTTATCGACAGTTGGTGGGTTCGCTCATGTATTTAGTTAATACAAGACCAGACATATGCTATGCAGTGAAACATCTTTCACAAGTGATGGTTAAGCCTACCAAGATCTTTTGGAAGGCAGGCAAGCAAGTCCTGAGGTATCTCATGGGCACAACTGAGTATGGCTTATGGTACAGACATACGGATGAGGTGAAGTTGCATGGCTTCATGGATGAAAATTAGGCAGGCGACCCAATAGACAGAAAGAGCACATCAGAAGGAGTTTTCAGTATCGAATCTACAACATTTTCTTGGTACAACAGGAAACAAAGATCTGTGGAACTCAGTTCCGCGGAAGAAGAATACATGGCAGCAAGTCAAGCTACATGTGAGGCTATCTGGATGAGGAAGATCCTAGTCAGTTTGTTCGGTTCACATTTAGATCCTACAATGATACATTTTGATATTCAGAGTTGCATTAAACTCTCGATTAATCTTGTGTTTCATGATATATCTAAGCATATTGATATCTGGTATCATCATATCAGAGATTGTGTGTAGCGGAAGATCATGTTGCTTCAGTACATTCCTACGGAAGATCAAGATGCAAAAATTTTGACGAAGGCGCTCGGCAGAAGAAAATTTGAATACCATAGAGGCAGGATCGGGGTGAAGGATAATCCCTATCTTGTTGAGAGGGAGTGTTGAGATTCAACAAGATGATGAGCTTAGTGAAAATTAAGCACCTTCACTAAGTGGGGCCCACAGGCTATTTTTAGGTGTATGTATATTTTTAGACATGGTGAGAATATTCTATAAGTTGCAAGATGCTATTTGTAGATGGTTGGTAAACTGTGAAAAATAGATGAAATTATATTTTTAGAATATTGGGCGAAGTCTATTTATAGATCGTTGATCTAAAAATAGATGCATGTCGATTATTATTAACCCTTAATAATAATCCAACAATAAACATCAACTTATTCTCTTGGAGAACTTTATTTCAGTGAACAGATTTGGAAAATCAGTGGGCTGAAGGAATTATGCAATTCCTGTAGAAATTTGATAACTAATATGTTATACACTGAGATTCTCTTGATCACACACTATTTTAACTTCATGCACAATATAGAATCTCTTCTACCATTGATCATTAATTGTGGAAATAAAACAATTGCATGCGCACATTAAAACCATAAACATTCACACATATGAACACGGTATTTTATGGGAAAGCTTAAAGCTGAAAACCCCCAACTATATGTATATTATATGTCATAGAGATCATGTAACAATAATTATACAAAGCTCCTCACAATATCTCAGTACAATCTCCAATTGCTACACACTAATCAGGTCCGATCTAGCAAAACACATGCTCCAATCTATGCCACCTGTTAGCCTGCCTCTACTGCGCAATCCCTGCTAAATATTGGTTCTGAATGAACTCGAATCCACCTGGTATGCACTACGCAATCCTCATTGGCATCTCCATCAATGTGTGGTGCAAACTCATGCACCAGTATAGTCACAACTAATAGTCACACTGCTCTTTCACCTATCTCTCCACTGGTCTCCACTGAAACTGTCCATGCACTGAAGTTAACTGATGTATTCTTTAGTTGATTAATGAGTTATTAATTAGTGAATTAATTTATAATTAATTCACACCACTCTCACTAGTGTATCAATAAATTAGACTAGATACAACTAGCTCAACTATGTTTAACTCAGTTAAACTGAACACAACTCCATTAAATTCCTCAATCAACTCCACCAAACTCTCTCACATGAGTTCTAACTGAAGTCTCCATGCAATAGCTCCACTTAACCCTAAGGAATAGCGTAATTCCTTCTGTCAGCTGTTGTGCCACATCTGTGCACTTAACTGAAGTGCTCCAAGAGAATAAGATAATGTTTATAGTCCAAATATTATTAAGAGCTAATAATATTCAACATATCTATTTTTAGACTGGTAATCTAGAAATAGATTCCACCCAATATTTCTAAAAATAGAAGTCCATCTATTTTTCCAACTTAACCAACCATCCACAAATAGCGTCCTGCAACTCATAGAATATGATCAACATGTCTAAAAATATATTGTGCGCCAAAAATAGCCTGTGGGCCCACTTAGTGAAGGCGACTTCTTTCCACTAAGCTCATCATCTTGTTGCAATCTCAACACTCCCTCTCAACAAGATAAGGATTATTTACCACCCCTATCCTGCCTCTGTGGTATTCGAATTTGCTCCTGGTGAGCGCCTTCGTCAAGATATCAGCATCCTGATCCTCCGTAGGAATGTATGAAAGTAACATGATCTTCTGTTGCACACAATCTCTGATATGATGGTACCGGATGTCAATGTGTTTAGATCTATCATGAAATACTGGATTAACTGAGATTTTGATGCAACTCTGATTATCACAATATATCACAGTAGGATCTAAGTGTGAACCGAACAACCCGACCAGGATCTTCCTCATCCATATAGCCTCGCATGCAGCCAAACTCGCTACCATATAATTGGCCTCTACTGAATTGAGTGCCACAGATCTTTGCTTCCTACTGTACCAAGAAACTGCTGTTGACCCGGTACTGAAAATCCCTCCAGATGTGCTCTTTCTGTCTGTTGGGCTCCCTACCCAATCTGCATCCGTGAAGCCACACAACTTCACCTCATCCGACTGTCTGTACCAAAGTCCATATCCCGATGTGCCTCTGAGATATCTAAATACATGCTTGACTGCCTTCTAAAAGAGCTTGGTAGGCTTAACCATAGCTTGTGAAAGCTGGTTAACTGCGTAGCATATGTCGGGTCGTGTATTGACCAGATACATGAGCGACCCCACCAACTGTCGATAAACAGTGGCATCCACTACATCTGTCGATGTAGCATCCACCTTCCTCCAACCACCAGGAAGAGGAGTATCAACAGGCTTGCAGCCATGCATGTTGAACTTCTCTAGTATCTCTCGAGCATAATTTCCCTAAGAAACAAACAGTCCATCACTGCGCTGCCAAATTTCCAATCCCAGGAAATAATGAAGGAGGCCCAAGTCATTCATCTCAAACTCTTTTGCAAGATCAGCCTTGCATGAGAGTATCAACAGTTCATCACCTGTCAAAATCAAATCATCTACATAAAGTACAATGATCAGCAACTTACCCTCCACTACTATCTGGTATAGGTTCGGATTCGCCTCACTCTTGGAGAATCCAAGTCCGGTAAAGTAACTGTCGATCCGTGTGTACCAAGCACGAGGTGCTTGTTTCAACCCATACAGCGCTCTCTTGAGCCTGCACACATGTGACTCGCTTCTGAAGATCTCGAAACCTTTGGGCTGCTCTATGTACACCTCCTCCTCAATCACCCCGTTGAGGAACGCAGTCTTCACATCCATCTGACGAATGTGCCACCCCATCTACGCTGAGAGAGCTAGGATCGTCTATATGGAAGAATACCTTGCGACAGGTGCAAAGGTTTCCTCATAATCGATCCCCTCAATCTGTGAGAAGCCTCGGGCAACAAATCTTGCCTTTTACTTCTCCACACTCCCATCAGCTGCTTGCTTCACTTTGTAGATCCATCTCGAACCTACCACTGATTTCCCTTCCGGCCTTGGGACATTCTCCCATGCACTGTTTCTGACAATCGAATCATACTCTTCCACCATGGCATCTACCCATGCGGGATCCTCCACATCTTCCTCGAAAGAGGATGGCTCTGTCACGATACAATGGCTCATAAGAGCCATGTATCCAGTGTACCGGTCAAGTGACTGTCTCTGTCTGCGCTGTGATGTAGGTGCTCCTACAACCTTCTCTGCATCTAGAGCCAGTCGCTTAGCTTCTGTAGTGCGCTTCCACCCTCTAATGGTTGGCGCTGCATGAGTGGTCTCTTCCACTCCATGAACCTCCTCTTGTGGCTGATCCACATCCTGAAGCTCATCCTTAGGAACTAATAGCTCCTCATCTGCATGCAAGTGTGGCTCCCTCTCAAGAGAACACTTCATGGCTTTCTCCTCATCAAATTTGATATCCTGTCGCACAACAGTATTGCGACTGTCTGGAAAATACACACGATAGTTGTGGGGCGTATCAGTGTACCCCACAAATATCCCAACCTCTGCGTTCGGCTCCAGCTTCTTCCTGGCATCCTTCAACACATGAATGTAAATAGGTGAACCAAAAATCCTCAAATGGGAAATGTCACATCTCTTACCAGAAAATGCCTCCTCAGGTGTACTCATGCCAAGTGTCCTGTGAGGACAACGGTCTTGCACATAAACCGCAGTATTGAATGCCTCAGCCCAAAAGTGTATGGGAAGGCCCTGATCATGCAACATCGCCCGTGAAGCACCCACGATCGTTCTATTCTTTCGCTCCGCGACCCCATTCTGCTGTGGGTTATGAGGCGCTATGAGCTCTCTTCGAATTCCTTCTACGCTGCAAAAGTCCTTGAATTCGCCAGAGATGAATTCACCACCATTGTCGCTCCTAAGAGCCTTCACCTGCTTCCCTGATTCTTTCTCAACTAGTGCCTTGAACTCACAGAAATTTGAGTATGTCTCGCTCTTCTTCTGCGTGAAGAAGATCCAGCACTTCCAAGAAAAATCATCAACAAATTTCACATAGTACCTATGCTTTGTTGTCGAAGCTACTGAGAAAGGTCCACACACGTCTGTGTGAATCATCTAAAGGATCGTCGTGGCGCGACTATCCTTCTCATGAAAGGTGGATTTCACAAATTTTCCCAAAGTACATCCCTTTCACTGATTTGACTGTGCAAGTGTACCTTTGGGAAGCTCGGTAGAAATCTGCTGCAAAATTTTCAAAGCTCCATGGTGAAGGTGGCCAAATCTCTTGTGCCACAGCTTGCCATCATCCCAGCTCACCACTCCTTCTTCCTTTCCTACCATTGCTGCGCAGCCATCTACCTACAATTGATAAAGGTTCTTAACTCGAACCCCTATCCTCCAGGTTTCTCCAGTTTCCTTACTGCGCAGGAAAGCCTTTCCCTTGCTAAAGACAACATCATATCCCTTGTCTTCTAACATCGCCACAGAGATAAGATTCTTCTTCAATCCTGGAACATGCATCACTTCCTTCAATATGAAGGGTTTACCAGACTCCCTCTCAAAGGAAATGGTACTGATACTGGTCGCACTATATCTACCATCATTTCCCATCTCGATGTGCACTCTAAGATCTTTCTCATCCAGATCAGTAAACAAATATTTGTCTTCAGTCATATGAAAAGGCACACCACTGTCAAGAAACCACACTGAACCCATCATACTTGAGACCAAGCATGTGATCAATGAAAAATCCAGCTCAAAATGTGAGGCTAAGGCCTCTCCAGTTGCAGATTTAGCAGCCTGCTTATTTTTCTTCTTCTGTGGACAATTAGTGGCATAATTTCCATGATGGTGACAGTGAAAGCACTTCACCTTGGACATGTCCTACTTATTTCCTTTCGCACCGGATTGAGAAGCATTCTTCTTGCTCTTCCCCTTCCTTTCTTTGGTAGCCAAAGTGAAATTTTCTTCATCTGAGTTCTTTGATGAAGATCCGTCCCTCGTACTTCACCTTATCTCCTCTTGCACAAGATCCGACCAAAGTCGCTCCCATCCTGGAAATTTCTCCCGACCATTGACAGAGTCTTGATAGGAATGCAAACTATTTGGAAGCCTAAGGAGAGCCAAGATCACCAAGTCCTCATCATCTACAGTCACCCCCACACTTCGCAGCTCATCCCTGCATTGGATGAACTTTGTGAGGTACTTGGGCATACTGTCGCCTTTCTCCATTTTTATGTTCCTGAGTTTATCCTTGAGCGCCAACTTCCTCTCGTCACTCTTGCTTTGGAATAAGTCTGTTAACGCTTTCCACATCAATAATGGAGAAGCCTTATCATGAAGGCTGGACACTATGTGATCCTTCACACCTTCCAATAGAATTCTTCGACACTTTGCTGTCTTCTTTTGCCATGCGTCAAGTGCGGTAGCATCGCCAGAAGCAGGTTTTGGAATTTCTACATCTATGAACTCCTTCAACCCATTTTCATCCAGCAGCGCCTCCATCCTATCCTTCCATGCATTATAATTCGAGATGCCCTCAAGGGCATACTCCAATCGCAATCCATTGAAAGACATCTCAACTTCGACACCAAGAAAACACTGCTGCAAATTCGAATTCCACCAGCACAAAACTCAACCGCTTCAATGTTTTGCAATTTCTCCAATGATCAATATCGCTTTGATACCATGTAGAAATTTGATAACTGATATGTTATACACCGAGATTCTCCTGATCACACACTATTTTAACTTCATGCACAATACATAATCTCTTCTACCATTGATCATTAATTGCGTAAATAAAACAATCGCATGCGTACATTAAAACCATAAACATTCACACATATGAACATAGTATTTTATGGGAAAAGTTAAAGCTAAAAACCCCCAAATATCTGTATATTATATTTCATAGAGATCATGTAACAATCATTATACAAAGCTCCTCACAAGCTCTCAGTACAATCTCCAATTGCTACACACTAATCAGGTCTGATCTAGCAAAACACATGATCCAATATCTGCCACCTGTTAGCCTGCCTATACTGCACAATCCCTGCTAAATATTGGCTCTGAATGAACTCGAATCCACCTAGTATGCACTGCGCAATCCTCATTGGCATCTCCATCAATGTGTGGTGCAAACTCATGCACCACTATAGTCACAACTGATAGTCACACTGCTCTTTCACTTATCTCTCCACTGGTCTCCACTGAAATTGTCCATGCACTGAAGTTAACTGATGTATTCATTAGTTGATTAATGATTTATTAATTAGTGAATTAATTTATAATTAATGCACACCACTCTCACTAGTGTATCAATCAGTTAGACTAAATACAACTAGCTCAACTATGTTTAACTCAGTTAAACTGAACACAACTCCATTAACTTCCTCAATCAACTCCACCAAACTCTCTCACATGAGTTCTAAATGAAGTCTCCATGCAATAGCTCCACTTAACCCTCAGGAATAGCGTAATTCCTTCTGTCAGCTGTTGTGCCACATCTCTGCACTTAACTAAAGTGCTCCAAGAGAATAAGATAATGTTTGTATTCCAAATATTATTAAGAGCTAATAATATTCGACATATCTATTTTTAGACTAGAAATCTAAAAATTTATTTCGCCCAATATGTCTAAAAATAGAAGTCCATCTATTTTTCCAACTTGACCAACCATCAACAAATAGCATCCTGCAACTCATAGAATATGATCGACATGTCTAAAAATAGTCTGTGCGCCAAAAATAGCCTGTTGGCCCACTTAGTGAAGGTGACTTCTTTCCACTAAGCTCATCATCTTGTTGTAATCTCAACAATTCCTAGGGTTTATTGGTGGCTCATGCATGGAGGACTCAGTTAGAACTAAAGTGGCAAAGTTATGACAGAGTTGGAAGAGTAGTTTATGGAGTTGTTATTTAGTTTAACTCAGTTGAGCTAGTTGTATCTAGTCTAACTGAAAGATACACTAGTGAGAGTTAAGTGAATTAATTAGTTAATTAATTCACAACTAATAACTCACTAACAAATCAAAAGAAACAACAGTTAACTACAATGCATGTCAGTTCTAGTGGAGACCTAGTGGAGAGATAGGTGAAAGGGTGAGATGGACTATCCATTGTGACTATAGTGATTCATTCAATGCATCTAACAGACATTGGAATTTCCAATGAGGATTGCACAGTCAAGGCAAGGCCAATTGGAATTCATTCAGGGTTATTCTTCATTATGGATTGCGCAGTGGAGGTAGGCTATCAGGAGGCAAGAAATTGGTGCATGGAGATGCAATTTTTTGCATGAGAGTGTGTAATGAATCTACATTGTACTGAGAGCTTGATGTACTAATATTTGTATGAAATTATTACATGATTCCATTGATATACATAATATATGATAGTTGGGATTTTTAGCTTTAAGCTTTCCCGTTAAACAACTATGTTATGTGCGATTGAATTTATTCACATGTGTTTGCAATTGAGTTTTAAATTTCTGCAAGATTAATAGTGGAAGGATTCAATGTTTTGTAAGAAGATAAATATTGTGAGATCATGAGGATCCGATAATACATCAGTATTAATAAATTTCTACAGAGGAATAAGTTTTTGATATCCTCTCTGCATGTCATGATAGCCCATGTGGAGGCCACTTTGCTACAAAGAGAGTTGCTTACAAACTTTTGCAGGTAGGATAATATTGGCATACCCTTCACCAAGATTCCAAAAGATACACCATATTGTGTGACCATTTCCAAAGGATGGGGAAACCCACACAAAGGGATGATATGCCTTTGCACCCTCAAGTGGCTCTTGAGCCATTTGAAAAGTGGGGCATGGAATTTGTTGGACATATCGATCCACCATCTGGACAAAAGAAGTATATCATAGTCCGCACTGATTACCTGAAAAAGTGGGATGGAAAAAAATAAGTGAAGGTAGAAACCAAGGAGAAAGTAGTATAATTTTTGGGGGAGAATGAGTTTTACAAGTTTGGGTACCCCAGAGAAATTGTCACTAATCAGGGAGCACAATTCACCTCTCAACTCATTGAGAATATTTTGAGGAAGCACAATATTAAGCATAGAACTTCTACTGCCTATCACCCTTAGACGAATGGCCAAGTAGAAGTAACTAACAGAGCTTTAGATAGCATCCTCACCAAGGTTGTGAGCAACAACAAAAAATATTGGGCAGACAGATTGGTAGAAGCTACTTGGGCCTACAACACTACTTGGAAGACAACAACATGATTCACTCCTTATGAACTAGTCTATGGTAAGAATTCTCTACTTTCAATTGATTTTGAATTCAATACTTTAAGAATGGAAGATGAATTAAATATAGATCTATCAAATGCCCAAAAAGAGAGGTTGCTGCAACTAAATGGATTGGATGATTTCATAATTCAAGCACTTCTTCACACGGAGGTAGTTCAGCTGCAAAGGAAGGTCTGGCATGACAAGAACATCAAATAAAAGACCTTCCAAGAAGGAGATTGGGCGATGTTGTATGATTCAAGGTTTAAATATTTCAAAGGAAATCTGATGACAAGATGGTTGGGACCTTACACAATGGAAAAATGTTTTGATAATGGCACAGTTCAAATCAGAATCATAGATGAGGAAGGAATCCCCTTGCTTGTTAATGGTCACAGACTCAAAATTTACAAGAAGCCTTTGTTAAGGGCATATTTCATAAATTCAATAAACAGAGAGGTGTATGTGATGGGAAACTCCACAGTTTCCCACACTAACTAAAAAAAAAAGAGAGAAAAAATAAAGATCCATGGGTGAAAACCTCTCTGAGGCACCCAAGGCAAGCTTATGGGTTGAAAACCTCGATGGAGGAAGGTCACTTGCTCTAAAAAAAAGAAAAAGAAAAAAAAAGAGAATAAATATCCATGGGTGAAAACCTCTTTGAGGCGCCCAAGGCAAGTTTGTGGGTTGAAAACCTCCATGGAGGCAGCCCACTTTCTTTCAAAAAAAAAAAAAATACATCTACATCTCTGTGTTTTCTTTGTTTGTTGATTTGCAGGTTATTAATGGTTTCTAGAAACACAGGGAAGCATTCATATTCTTTTCCATTCTTCTATTTTACCATCCATCCCATCATTCACTCTATTCATTTTCATAACTTCCTCCATCACCTCCATACACCACATTCCTCCATTCCTGAGCACAATGTACCAAGGAAAACAAAACACAGACTGCTACAGACATCAGGGAATTCCTACATCGCAAAAATATGTTCATGAACAAAAAGACAAAACAAGAGAGGATTTATAAAGCAGACTCCAGGAAAGACAAGAGTGCCTCCCATGGAATTTGGAGCACCCCCACACAGCATCTACAACAGGAAGAAACAACAAGAAATATTAGCAGCTCACTCAGAGAGTTTCTCATTCAGCAAGTTTCTCACTTAGAAAATATGAAAATAAGGAAGAACGCATCATATAAGAGGCTTGTCTCCAAATTCTAGCTCTTGCAAACACCTTGACAACAACTAGTAAGCTCAAGTATAGCCCCTCACCCCTCGCTATGCATTTATAATGGCCAAAAATAATTAAAATTGCAGACTAAGAGTTTAAGAGGCATAAAGGTGGCCAGTTAACTTGGCAACCACCGTGAAGTATGACTGAAAAAAACTAGAAGTACACGCCCCCTGGGCCAGAAAAAAAACAAAAAAACAAAAAAAAATTAAATCAGTTGGAGTAGAGGAGGGCGAGAGGAGGAGACACACAGTATCAACTAGTTAACAAGAAGAGGGTCCAACTGTCTACAACAGGAACTGGAGCTAAGCCGCGTTACATAAGCGCTTCAAAAAGAAAATAAATAAATAAAAAGAATTAGCTGTGTAGTCTAATAATAAAGAGGGCCTGTCTCATCCAAACCAATAAATTGGAAATTTTTAAAGGGAGAGAGACCGACGTAAGCCCGCAGTGCAACAAAAGTGAGCATCAACCTTGTATTTTGGGACAACATGCAATAACAGTTATAGAAAAGCGTTACCCTACCCATGGCTTGGTCCTCTTTCGTATATATGAGCAGGGAAGCTTTTATAGCAACCAACCCAAACAAGGAATAATTCCACTTTTAGCCTTAGAGAAGAAGAAGAGGAAGTAGAAGAAGATGAGTGCATTATGGCTAGCCACAAGAGATGGAACAACCTCTCTCATAGCCTCAAGGATAGGGAGTACCATACTCCAGAAAGACTGATGGGTGCATTGAAAAGGGCACCATTATACAAATGGGCCATGCAGGCCAAAAAGATCCAATGGTTGGGACTAAAGCTCAATGCACCTTTACCGCTGGGGCTAAATGATGAAAAGGACACAGATGCACAAGATAGAGAATGGGAGAATGCAGAAAAGAATAATGGTTTTTACCCGCTTGGGGAAACTCCCACACTTCTTCCTCAGGAAATCAGGGGGGGCTGTCAAAGCCCTAAAGGAAATGCAAGAGGAGGATTAGTTGCTCAGAGAATGAGAAACCATTCAGTAGGGGGTGATGATGAGCTCCATCTTTAGACATATTTGGAGGGGTTAATGGTCACCTTTTTTCCTTCTTAAATCTCTTTTTCTTGCATTTTTATTATTATTTAGTTTTATGATGCTAGTATAGGTGGTGATTAAGGTTAACATACTCTGTGTGCCTAATATGAGGTTGAGTGAAGAAAATCATGAATTATTAAGTATTTTTATAAGGCTTTTATCATAAAGACTTTGAGGAGACAACAATGAGAAATTATAGGAGGATTGTCCACCCTCCTTAACTCTCAAAGGTAGCCAAAGGATCCCAAATATTCTCTCCAGAAATTCGAATTCCAAAGGCAGCCAAAGGATCCCAAAGATTCTCTCCAGAAATTCGAATTCCAGAAGCAACCAAGCAACTCAAGGAGGAGTGCACTCAATCTTTGTTTACTTGGAGTCAAGTGGACTCAATCACTATTTTCTAGGGAGCTGTTGGTAGCTACCCTATAGAATAAATAGAGCAAACCTAGAGCTAGGAAGGGTCGATTCCATTCAGAACTTTGTTGCAAGCTATTGAGAATTTTATTATTTTACTCAGTGATCAAACTTTCAGAAATGTATGAGGCTATTCTTTCATGAAATGAGCAGACTGATTTCATTTTACTAATTTAAGTTTCAGAGAGCTAGGCTTGTGGGTTAGGGCCCAATCCATGTGCCTCAGCCTCTCTGCTATATTTGTTCTCTGCTTTTTGTCATTTCATTAGTTCCACTTCTAATAATTTCATTTATGTTTCAAGTTGTTGTTTAGTTTTTCTTTCAGTGTGCCATTGTAGGTTTCATTTTCTTGTGAGTAATTGAGTAGAGGAGAAAAAAAAAGAAACTGTGGATCAAGACCCCCTTCTCATCTCTGTCAATAGAGCTCGAGGAGGGTGAACCTTCCCATAGACCCAAAAACTGATTTATGTTCACTGTTTTTGAGATTAAAAGTAGATTTGAATTACCATTTTCCAGTCTCCATTTGCCTTGTATTTTTACGCATTTGTATATTTCTTTGCGCATCAGTTAGCAGGTTGATTGCAAGAATTATTGCTAAAAACCCAGAGTAGCTCTGCGGTGCCTCCTCACTTCGTCCTCCATTTCTGTCGTCACATGCCATGCATTGCTGTTACGCCCTCCATTTCTGCTTTTTATCTTCTTATCAGATGCTACACCCTTTTTATTCACAAAAACCATCAAAGTTGGACCTCCGCCTTTGTTCCTCGAACTTCCCGCTACCGTACTTTGCTCATCGCAAATCGCAACCTTTCCCTTTTTATTTTAAGACTTACCGCAATATCCTCCATACTCCGCTGCATCACACATCACAAATCACATCTTTCATTGGTTTACGTTAACACTTACCACTCCCCACCGTCAATTGCGATATCACTGTAGCACTCTGCCACGTCATCCTTATCGCAAATCGCATTCCATAGCTTTTATCCCCATTGTAAATCACATTATTTATTTTGTTCCCGTTAACACTTACCGTTCCTGTCTGCCGATTGCGATATATCTTCGTACTCTACCACCGGTCCCACCACCATGTCATCGCCGCATCGCACATCGCAAATCACACTTTTTACTATGTTCCTTTTAACCTTTACCGCTCCAAACGCCGATTGCAATCACCCTCCATTGCAACTCCACCATCACACTTTTTAAATCATTCCGCTCCAAATCATTGTTGCGCCATAATAAAGCTTTAATAAGGTTTAAACCTGCTATTTCCACCTCTAAGCCTTGTTTCATGTGTTGAGCCCTCCATTATCACCTTTAGCCCGTTTTCCTCCAAACTACAAGCCACACTTTGTCAAGTTTAGTTTATCATGAATAGTTGCATGGTTAGAAGCATGATAGCATGGTAAATATATTAGAGGATAAGTAGGGTGTGTTTAGCTGATTGGCCTAGCTTGGTGCAATTTAGTTTAGTTTCTTTTCAGTCATTTCCTTTTGCAGATTAAATTAGTCTCCTTTCTGCACATTAAATTAGTTTCATTTCTGTCATTTCCTTTTCGTAAATTAATTTAGTTTCCTTTCTGCACATTAAATTAGTTTCATTTCCGTCATTTCCTTTCTGCAAATTAAGTTAGTTTCCTTTCTATCATTTCCTTCCAACAATTTACTTTTCATTTTTTATCATAGTTTAAGAAATAGCACCCTTCCGTAAAGCAGAAGAGGATGACATGAACAAAATGCATCTGCTGTGTATATGGCACTGTCACCTCCAAGTTTGTACGAACCCCGGGTTGATAAATTAAAGTAGGGCAACCCCTAGGATTTGCAACACTCTTGGTGCAATACCAAGGCTCACCACCTGCAGTTGGTAAATTGCCAATATGCCTTTAAAATTACTTCCATATTCATATACTTGGAAGTATTTGACCATGTTTAGGAGCCAAGCTTCCACATCCTCCTCCTTTTCCCCATCAAAGGTTGGAGATTTGATTTTGCGGAATTCCCCTTCCCACTGCTTTTTCTTTCTGGATTTAGATCCAGATTCTTCCCCACTCTCAGACCCTTCTGAGTTGGGTTCAGTTTCTTTTTTATTTTTTGCATGGCCTTCAATTTCGTGACTAGACCGGGAGGTTAATTCCCTTATCAACCTCTCTTGCTCATTACTAGCCTGCAAAAATCGTTTGTTGCTAGTACTTAGCTGAGTCATTTCGTGTTGCATATTTCTTATCATGTACATCATTTTAGTATTTTGATCTGGTGGGTGTACCTCACCCCCCAGTTCCACGTACATATCTTCTTTGTTATTCATCACAACAGCTGTAACTATTTCTGCACTTAAATCACTGTACACATAATTAAATTAGTATACAAAAAAATAAATTATTTACTTGTTTATCACAACAGAATTTTTTTTCTTTGTTGGGACACATAGGCCCAAAGTTTTAAACATGGGCCCTGATACCATTTGTAACAACTCCACTTACCCATTTTTTTCTATTTATAGTAATTCTGGAAATGCTCAGAACTCTTTTCCGACATTTTCGTCAATGAATATTGCCAAAACAGTACAACCTTATAGATTGTCATAGTTTTTTTTCTGTCATTTCCTCTATCTACTCCTTTCATTTCACCTTTTACTTTTATAAACTACATTCATTACCATGATTTTTTTTAAGGTGATCTATTCCATTTATTTCACAAGGAATTCCTCTTCCTTTGACTTGTATACTTATTGGTTCTAGTTACTTGGAACTAAAGTATACCTTCCTAATTTTAATTCTTATTCTTAATAGGATCAGAACTAATTTTACTTATATGCTTGGAATAGATCTTCATCTTTAATACACAAATGTATATATTACATTTCTTAAGGTTAAATTTACAACCATATATATATATATATATAACCTCTTTATATATTAATCAATTGGCAACCCTTTATATATATATATATATATATATATATATATATATATGTATATATAACCTCTTTATATATTAATCAATTAGAAACCCTTTATATATATATATATATATATATATATATATATATATTACCCCCCCCCCCACACACACACATATATATATATTTATGTCACCCTAACACATATATGCCTTTCCACTTACGTAAAGTTCTTAGGGTCTATACATATTACACTTCCCTAGGATTTTCCACGACATACAACTGTATTACCATAATCATATTTAAGGAAAGGTTAGAGATATGCATTATGTATTAACATAATTTCCCTTTTATGTACGGTCGGTTCATCTTACATCCTTTTCGAAGGTTGCAATATTTTCATTTACCATTTTAATTCCTATGATACACAATGGAATTATCCTTAGCCTTTATCCATACTATTTAGCATAACATCATTGCGTTGATTGATACATTACAGGTCTGAAATGTTTGGAATTTATGACTAACAGGTGGTTTACCATACCACCTTTATTTCTTATCATTTTGAGATTTACACCCATTTGTTGGCAGTACCTTCGCACCTGAAGGTAACATGGATTCATACGGTTGAGGCCATGCGTATGGTTGATCTTACCCAGCCTCAATGGTGGTGATCACTCCGTAACTTATCAATGATTTGAATGAATTAGGGTTGGATTTCGTGGTTCATTTATTGTTTTTCCTTTTTTCGATTTGCTTCTGATGCGAGCCGCACACAGAGAAACGTTCCCAATGTTTTATGATGAATTTCAAAGAATCCAAGTGAGACAGATATTCTTACCTCATCTCCACACGTCTTTGCTTCTGCGTGCACTTACTGGAACATTGAAAATTTTTCCCTTAGTGTTTTCTTCGTTCTTCAGGTAAAATACCTCATGACGTATCTCTGTTTCATATGATTTCCTCACGGTGTTTATATTCTGCATTTATTTTACTGTATGATACTGAAATGGAAACTTTAGTATCCTTCTGCCATTTTTAGTGAGGATATTTACTTGTTGTTTTCAGTGTAGGTTTTAACCCTAAACAGAAATTATCTACACACGAATCTTATAACAGAAAATAAACAATAGCGAGAGCATAAAACATAAAACAGATAAACACAGAGATTTTCTCCTGGATCCCAAATCGGGACGACCAGCTTGATTTTTCATTATATTCCTTTTAGTGTTACAACACATATATATACATGCCGAAGCATACATAAACCCCAATCCATTAACCCCGGATTAGAACATAACCATAGTTCCCTTGACCGGATCTACAAAATACCAGGGGTCGAAAACCATCGTACCCCAAAACCATGTGCAAACTCATGCAAAAAACATGGGTGGGTCCGCATACCAAAAAAAATTTCGCCGGGGCGCTGCCCCGGACCCCGACAAGGGGGGCTACCGCCCCACCTGTGACCCCCCTGCTGCACCCGGCGCAACATACAGCGTGTGGTGCTAGTCATGGAAAGAATATAACACATACCCAACATTCTCCCACTTGTTTTTTTCTTTCCACGGGGGGCCACAGGAGAGCTTAGTCATTTGACCAATTCTTCAACAACCATTGTTTCTCTACACCAAGAGAAATTCTGAGTGCTCACAGACTTCGTCAATGCATCTGTAACATTCTTCAAAGTGTCCACCTTTACCAGTAACACCCTTTTAGCCTCAACCAAATCTCTAACAAAGTGATATTGAACATCAATGTGCTTTGTATTTGAATGATAAGCAGGGTTCTTAGCCAAGAAAATTGCACTTTGGCTATCACAGTCTATCCTTATAGCTTGCTGTACCAACCCCATACTTGAACAAAATCTCTGCAACCAAACTGCTTCCTTGCTTGCATGAGTGGCTGCTATGTATTCTGCCTCTGTATTTGAAAGCGCCACTACAGACTGTCTTTTACTCATCCAACTGACTGCACCTCCAAATAGGCTAAACACATACCCACTTGTAGATCTTCTTTGGTCCAGATCTCCAGCCCAGTCTGCATCAACAAAACCATGAATGTCCAACATTATTTCTAATCCTGGTCTTCCTTGGTAGCACAAGCCATAATCACTAGTGCCATGTAAATATCTGAAAACCCGCTTCACTGCTATCCAATGCTCCTTCCCTGGGTTTGACATAAACCTGCTCAATACTCCCACTGCATGTGCAATGTCTGGTCTAGTACAGACCATTGCATACATCAGGCTACCCACCGCACTTGCATATGGAACACGGGACATATCCTCCTCTTCTTCTTGTGTCTTGGGACACTGTTCAGCAGACAACTTTGCACCTACAGGAATAGGAACACTCATCGGTTTACTATCCTGCATATTGAACCTCTGCAATATAGTCTCGACATACTTCCTCTGGTTTAACCAGAGCTTCCTCTTTGCCCGATCTCTCTTAATTTCCATGCCCAAAATATAGTTTGCAGCACTAAGATCCTTCATGTCGAATTTGGAGAACAACCGGGTCTTCAAATCTTGGATAATTTCTTTGTCATTTCCAATCAACAACATATCATCCACATACAAGACCAAATAAATAACACGGTCACCAATTAATTTAAAATAAACACAGTGATCCTCCTTGCTTCTGGTGAAGCCAAGTCCCCGCATATAGGTATCAAATTTCTGATACCACATCCTTGGTGACTGTTTTAACCCATACAGAGACTTCTTCAACCTGCATACTAGTTCTTTCTTACCCTTCACCATAAAACCTTCAGGTTGCTTCATGTAGATCTCTTCTTCTAGATCCCTGTGAAGAAATGATGTCTTCACATCCATCTGTTCTATCTCAAAATCAAATTCAGCAGCAACAGATAAAAGTAATCTAATAGAAGTAACTTTGGCAACAGGAGAAAAAATATCACCAAAATCAATTCCCGGCACTTGGGAATAACCTTTTGCTACCAACCGAGATTTGTATTTCTCCACCTTGCCTTCTACATTCATCTTCTTCTTAAACACCCATTTTCTCCCAATGGGCTTCCTTCCAGCCGGCAACTCCACCAGATCCCATGCATCGTTTTTGTGCAAGGATGCCATTTCATCATCCATGGCCTCCTTCCAGAGTTTTCCATCCTCTGAATCTACTGCCTCCCTGACAGTTCTGGGTTCATCATCAGTTATAGTTAAGGCAAAACCTGAATAGAAAGCAGATGGACTATACCTTTCTGGTTGCCTTCTTTCCCGAACTAATCTTCTCAAAGCTGGAGTTTGTGGCTCTTCATCTTCTGAGTCTTCTTCTGTTGTAGAGTCTGATTCATCCTCCTTTAGCTCAAACTCTATCTTCTCAGGTTCCTTTGGTAGGACTTCATGTTTAACAACATCTTTCACTTCTCTAAACACCACATCTCGGCTGTACACAACCTTCCTTGTTTCTGGGTTCCAAAGCTTGTAACCCTTTAAACCATCCTTATACCCAATAAAGATGCACCTTTCAGATTTATTATCCAACTTGGTCCTTTCCTCCTTTGGAACATGTACATATGCATCACATCCAAATACCCTTAGATGTGAAAGAGAGGGTTTCTTACCAGTCCATACCTCATGTGGAGTCTTATCCTCCAACGCCGATGAAGGTGATCTGTTAACTAAGTAACATGCAGTCTCCACTGCCTCTGCCCAGAATTCTTGTCCTAACCCGGTACCACTGAGCATGCTTCTTGCCTTTTCCATCAGTGTTCTATTCATTCTTTCTGCAACTCCATTTTGCCGAGGTGTGTATGGAGTAGTCTTCTGCCGTGCTATACCACACTTCTTACAGAACTCTTCAAATTCCTTCTTGCAGAACTCCCCACCATTATCTGTCCTCAACGCCTTTATCTTCTTCTCTGTCTGGTTTTCCACCAGAGCCTTAAATTCCTTAAATTTGTCAAAGACTTCAGATTTCTTCCTCGAGAAATATATCCATGTATTCCTTGAGAAGTCATCTATGAATGAAACATAGTACACAGACTTTCCCAGTGATGGAACTGACACAGGTCCAAACACATCACTATGCACAAGTTCTAATATTTTGTTCGCCCTCTTAGCACCAGAAGGAAAACTCACCCGATTCTGCTTCCCATATACACAATGTTCACAGAAATCGAAATCCAGAGAGAAATTAGACATACCTTCTACCATACCATTTATATGTAGTATCCGAAGGCCCTTCTCTCCAATATGTCCAAGCCTTTGATGCCATAGCATGGTATTTTCTCCAGAGACAGCTAAGCTTTCCGCTCCATTTTCAGGAACCACATAACTGTTACACCCATCAATAACAGTGCTACCTTGTAGCTTGTACAGAGTTCCAGTCCGAACTCCCCGCATTAATACTAGTGCTCCCCGAACCATCTTGCAGGCATCTTTCTCGAACACTGTTTTTACACCCGCATCATCCATCTTGCTTACAGAAATCAGATTTCTAGCCAATGCAGGAATATGTAGAACACCAGGAAGTGTTCTAATCCTTCCACCTTGCAGCTTCAGCTTGACTTTTCCAAGTCCAACGATTCTAGCCTTCCTATCATCCCCTAGGAAGACATAACCACCATCATATTTCTCATACTCGCAAAACCACTCCCTATGGGTAGTGAAGTGAAAGGATGCACCTGAGTCAATCAACCATGACTCATGATCTACATGTGTATTTGAAGAAGAAGCCAAATACACATCTCCACCTTCATCCGAGGTGGTTTTTGCCTCTGCAGAAGGACCTTCATCAGATCCCTTTCCTTTCTCAGGAGCTTTAGATCTGCATTCCTTTTTGTAGTGCCCTTCCTTTCCGCATTTCCAGCACACCTTTACAAACTTTCCAGGAGATTTAGATCTCCCACTCGAAACCTTATACTTGTTTCTGTTATGGGACCTTCCTCATACAGATAAGGAATCTCCATTCTGACCCTCCATATTTCTCCGTCTCATTTCCTCCGACAGCAAGGCCGAGACAATGTCATCAAAATTCAAGGTAGTTGTATTGCTACCTATTGCAATAACCAGACTGTCCCACGAGTCTGGTAGAGAGCACAACAAACTGATGCACTTATCTTCATCTGAGATTTTAATATCAACAGACGACAGCTGACTTACCACAGTATTAAAGGCGTTCAGATGCTCTGTCACCGAGTCTCCATCCTTCATCCTCAGGTTATACAGCTTTTTCCGCAGGAACAACTTATTCACCAGAGACTTAGATTGGTACAAAGTCCCAAGTTTTTCCCACAAATTCTTTGTCGTAGCTTCCCCAGATACATTCAACAATACTGAATCCGAGACACACAACCGTATTGTGCTCTTAGCCTTTCGATCCAGTTTCTTCCAAGCCATCTGAAATTCCCTGGCTTAGTCCTTGATCTACCGCGATCCACTCGATCTTTATCTACCAACAGATCCCCATCTTGAGCTTCAAAGCTTCCATTAACCAAAACTCGACCATTAAATTTCTTTACCTATCTTTCCGCCGCTCGCCATCTTATTTCACCACAAGAATCGATCCCGCAGATCTCCCACTAAACAGGGTCTACCTCAGGCCCGAACCAAAAAACCCTCAGCTGCAAAGGCGTCCCCTTGAAGCCGAAACAACTCCGATACCAAATGTAGGTTTTAACCCTGAACATAAATGATCTACACACGAATCTTATAACAGAAAATAAACAATAGCGAGAGCATAAAACATAAAACAGATAAACACAGAGATTTTCCCCTAGATCCCAAATCTATCACCAAATCTTGATGTTTCATTATATTCCTTTTAGTGTTACAACACATATATATACATGCCGAAGCATACATAAACCCCAATCCATTAACCCTGGATTAGAACATAACCGTAGTTCCCTTGACCGGATCTACAAAATACCAGGGGTCGAAAACCATCGTACCCCAAAACCATGTGCAAACTCATGCAGAAAACATGGGTGGGTCCACATATGAGTGGGACCGCATACCAAAAAAAAATTCGCCGGGGCATTGCCCCGGACCCCAACATGGGGGGCTACCGCCCCCCCTGTGACCCCCCTGTTGCGCCCGACGCAACGTACAACACATGGGGCTAGTCGTGGAAGGAATATAACATATACCCAACATTCAGGGTTCCATTGTCTTAACTGTATCTCAAATTATCCTTTGTTTACCACACATTCCTATTCCCAGAGTTGAGGTAAGTACTTCATCTAACTCACTCTTATTCCCTCATTGAATTTCCGTTTACAGTGTTCAAATCTGTGTTGAGATTACTTTTCTCTATAGTCTATCTTAGTCTTTTTGAAATATTCATTTACCCCTTTCATAAAATCAATTTATGAATGTCACTATAACCAATTTTCGTTTGGCTATCAGTTTTTTTTCAATTCATATCATAACTTGGATTTTTAACCAATTTAATTCCATTGTCCCTATGAATTTGTTTCTATGATTTTATAAGTTCAGTTGTCTTCTTGTTGTTTTATAGAACTGGGACATATCATAATCTAATTTGGTTCCTCTTTCCACCAAACATTTATAATTTATTTGTATAATTTCTGTTACGTCTTTTAACATTTCAATGTAAAGGAATACGAAAATCCCAATTTTTTATTCCCTTTAATTTATAACGACCGTATTTTAAATTGATTCACAGAGTTGAGTGTTTTCTAATTTATAATTCCTATTTCCGGCATGAAATTATTTCCCTACATTAATTGTATTTGAAATGTATGTATTCGACTTCCATAGTGAATGTGTTTCTCTGTCATTGAGTTTCCACTCTTCTATTTGTTAAAATTGCTGCATATATGCCTATTCGAGTTTCTTTTCACTTTGAAAGAGAAGTCTTTTAGACACTATCTTGCCTCTGTTGCATACTCCTTCAGAGAATACTATGGCTTTCGAAAGGGTACGGATTCTTTCATTTCGAAATATAGAACTATGTCTCGGAAATTTGAATTCGTTTATTTAAATTTTTCGGTTGGATATAATATGTTTCGTTGCTATTTTAATTTTAAACTCGAGTTTATGTTAGTTTCCAAGTTACAATATCTTGTACAATGCCTTTGCGAATTTCTCCATTTTATTATGTTTGTAACATAACTCTGTAAAATTATACAGAGTATTAATATTTCTTTCAGATATATACTGCAACTGAGTATACTTGACTTTATAATTTGATATAGTTTCTGAATTAATTATTTTTAAAATCTCAGAAATATATTTTTAATTCATTTTATACTCTAATCAGTTAGAGTTTTTGAATTACTAATTCTGATTATAATTAAGGATTATAATCCTTTCTTCTGTATCTAATCCTGGAAAACCCCTTTTTCCATATTTGTATAGTCCTCTCAACTATATCAAACTCTGTTGTACGAGACTACAACTATTCTCTCAAGTAATTAATTTCTTTTCTCTATTTTATAATTAATTATTGTACTCAAATCTATTCTGTCCCTTTTATATTCCTGTACTTACAATTTTATTTCTGTTATGTATAGGAGAATTTTCCACATTGATGACCTTTATACAGGTATCATTTTTATTGTTATTAATAGTACAATTTCTCTGTCTTCTACTATTTCTTTTCATCAATAGTATATACTAATCTAACACTACTCTTTCATGTTTCATTGCAAGTATGCAATATTTCATTTAATTACTAATAGAATTCCTTCAGATCCAATATCAGAAGATCTGACAACACCATTTACCTTCTTTCAGGTTGGTCATCTAAACATAGAGGGTTCAACAACCTCTCTATCCCAATTACAAATTTCAACTCCACACCTTTAGTTGAATTTTCATGGATGACTCAATCAATTATGTAATTAACTATTCTAATTATTAATTTTTGACTAGTTTGTAAAGTAGTATTATCCTCATCTCCACAAGAGGATTTTTCATAACAGAGACTGTTACATGTAATTCCAAAGTTTAATATATTTTTATTTATTACATGTTTACTTATGTATGATGAAATATTGCCCTGGATAATTAGAAGACAATTTCTAATTGACAACAGTTTCATTCTTCTATTTAAATTTTACATCTGAATTGTTTATGCATCATTCAAATATATGTTTATATGAATGCTAGTTATATAAACTATTTTTTGTTTATATTTTCCTATCTTTTCAATAATTGACTGTTATTGTTATAGCTAAATTATATTGTTTTCTTGGTACATGTACTGAAATTGTTCAGATATACCTAACAGCAGATTTAGACCCTTACCCAGGGTTTAGAGATTTTTTATGTTTGTCATAATATTCAGTTTAGTCTATGTAACCATACATAAATATTAACTGTACCCAGATATAGTTAATTTATGTTAAATACATATGACACTTATTTATTTATGAACACAACACACAGTATTACATATAATTTATAAATTAAATGTACAAAACTTTCAGCCACAATTTATAAAATATAACCATTTCTAACTATATCAAAATTATATAAAGTATAACAACAATATAAGACATAACTTCATAGAATGTGCATGCCAATTTGGTAAAGACTATTTACCTCCCAACCTTGAGCTTAATCCACAACTCCCTTCGAGCAGAGACCAATTATTCCTTAGTGTAGACAACTTCTTATCTAACTAGGAATAGCTTATTTAAGCTTGCTTTCCCTCAGCATGTTTCCATAACAATGTCCAGTTATTTTTGGATGTTGTTTCCCTTAGCCAAAGCTTTACTTTTGTTTTTTCCACAAAAGCTTCTTTAAAACTAGATTTTTCCTCTTTCTAGTTTTATTCTCACCTCATCTCAGTAACTTTCCACTTTACTGATACATTAAATATATTCTTATCTCCCATCTAATATTTTTATTTTATTTTATTTTTCTCCAACAATTTTTGGAGAATTTTGGAAAAGTCTTAGGATTCTCTTCCATCCTCATGGATTTGAAATCTTGATCTCCAATTTACTCTAGTCTTTGCACAATAATAAATTTCACATTTATTTATTTAAAAACTAATATGTTCACATATAGATTTCCCTTAGGTCCACTTGACCTTTAGGATTATTAATTGTCTATATAAAATCATAAAAATAGGGATATTACATGTATATGAAAATGTGCATATTTTTGTTGATTTAAAATAGTTTTTGTGTTATAATGGCACTACTTTTATCAACCATCAACAATAATTAATGACAAAGTTTTAATCTGACTAAATGAACTCATGATCAATTTTATGCTATTTAGTATTTACAGCTAAACCAAAAACTTTTGGAAAAAAAAAAAAAAATACTTAGCATGCCTTTAAATATTTCTGTAGGAAGATTGGAAAAACTATGATGCTATGTAAACAATCCTTAGGAGAAACTATGCATAAAATGATGACCATTTTCTAGATATAGTGAAGATATGATTCTATGAACAATCCTATCCATTAAAACAAAAATCAATAATAAACATATTAGTATTTCAAAGACAAAGATACTTGCATACTTGTCTTCAATGATTCGCCCCTTGAGGGAAATTTCACTTATGCAAGTAAGCCACTTGTGGTGCCCAACCTCTCCAGGCCAGTGGTAATTACTCCCATGAGTTTTAACGAAGAATTTTCCAAAAATTACAAAAACTTGAGCACATTACAATTCTCCTAATACAAAGTCTTTGTCACTTCTTAGAAGGGTAGGAATGGTAAAGATTAATGACAATTTAAAACAAAACAAAACAAAACAGAGTACAATTTCACAAAGAACCTCTGGCAAAACAACTTAGATAACCATCTCCAACAAAAAGGTCCCATTCGCTAAGGTCGGTAACCTAAAGAAGACAATGAGAAATATTTTAAAGTGCCCTTACTAGAACTAAGGGGAAATGTTGTTGTGCATGTAATCACAATATATTATTACTAACACCTTTGCAATAAGGTTATATATGTTCAAAGGCCGCCTTTATATAATAAAAATCTACACATATGACATAAGCTTAGGGTTATGGATTATGGATCTTATGGTTATAGATAGGGATTCCCCGTCTTATGTATTTCGTTATTTTTATCAATATAAAAACGAGTGTCAAGATGTCATTCATGATATGCCTTTCTCTATTTATCCATATTATCAGGTGTTATCCAACCCTTTGGTGTGAAAGTAAGAATACATAGCACTTGCAGGTTGTGTTCCCATTACCACCTAATTGAAAGATTTATGGCTCATGGGTTTTTATATACAACATTACATAACCCAAAAATGGCTCAGTTACTCTCTTTTTATAAATATATCAAAATGTGGTTAAGAGTGGAATGTAACCATAAGGAGACAAAAATTTCTAGTAAAGAAAAGCTTTTTCTTAGTTACTCACAACAACCTCTTAATACAAAATAAGAATATGGAAAGTGGTTGGAAGAAAGGTTTAATGAAAACCAGGAATTATTTGAAGATCAGTTAACCTGCAATCTGAAATAGCAATTCCATGTAGTTATCCAACATAATCAAAATAAAATGGTCCATTTTCCATGTGGTATCCAACACAATCAACAGAAAATGGTCCAAATAAGTGGAGTTAAAAATAGATTTTCCTTATCACTATCTTGAACATTTTGAATGTATGGGGATGGAGCCATTGCAATAATGGTTCAATGTGTTATTATAATGATTTAGATTTGTATTTACCCTCCTAGAAAATTATTATTTGAAAATTTCTCTTATCATGAACAAATTGAATTTTTTGCATTTAAATTTAAAGAACATCAGTCATCAGAAAATTTGTATTAGTCATACAAAGCAGACAATCATCATTGTTTTCTCAGTATAGATAAAATTTTAAAAATGTTATGTCATGGATTTCATTGATTGAGTATTGAATATCTTTTAGTTTTTCACAAAGAGGTATTCTAACTGTAGGAAGATTTGTTCCATGCAAATGTGCCTTATCCTACTATGGTCTCTTGGGAAAATTGGAGAGAAACACATTAAATACAACCTGCCATACAGTCAAGTGTACACTGTTTGGCTTCTAAAGGAAAAAAGCTTTACCTTTAGACAACATAAATTATTTATGCAGTATATACTAAAAACCCAAGCCAATTCTTCGTTAAAACGTACACCAATGTAGACACTATAAATTTATCCAAGGACTTACATTTAAGCAGTCCTTTGTCAAACAAAAACCATTAATTTCTAAAGAGTGTTTTAAAGCTAGAGAGATATATCTGGCGATCCCTTGTCAATAAATCTGAAAGAATGCATGTCTTCCAATTTGGTATTGAACCGTCTGACTTAAAGCATGACTCAACAGGTTTAGTACCAAACCATCCCTACTCAACTGATTCTGTACCTAATCAGCCAAGTCACACTTCAAACTTATAGTAAATTATCACATTTCAAAATTCAAAATTTATTCAAATTTCTTCTGCATGATGAAATTTAAAATGAAAACCATTTAGCATGCTTTCATCCTACCCAATAACTTTGTTAAGTATAAAACACGAAGTCGTCAAAGTCTCCAAAAACATGTTTCAATTCTGCACCAGGTATTTCTATATCAAGTATAGGCACCACATTATGAAAACAACCTTCCATATATATCATAGATCAGATTTGAAAAACCTTTTATATAATACACTACGAAAACCCCTCAATACTTAAACCTTTTATATGTTTACCAGATTAAAAAAAACTAAGTTGAACTGTATGAATATGTATTGCATAATTTTGGCAACGACAAGAATTTATTTCATATGGCATGTCACCTATTTCAAAACCTTCTATCATAGTTTAGAGGGCCCTGATATAATTTTACCAATGTCCAGAAATAAGGAATATGGAAAGACAGGAAATCTTTAAAATGAGTCTGAAATCTTTAAAACATTTTTTTTTGAGTCACATTAAATAATTTTTGTATTTTTCATAAACCGAGTCATTGAAAAAAATCGGTCTCGAGTCATTCCAAGATCGAGTCCGAGTTCACTGTCAACTCATTCCAAGCCCAAGTATTAAAACATTATAGAAAAACATGTTACTTTGGTAAAATAAAGAAATATAAAATAATCTCCAGTAAAAAACAATAAATAAATAGGAAAACTATTTAATAAAGGGTTGCATAAAAGTCTCAGAATTCAACAATGAAATGGTTTTAGGAAGTTATTTATATAAAAATAAAAGACGCATGGCTTACATGCAAAACTTCACTTGTATATCCTTTTAAAGATACACAATAAAAAACATATTTGACACCGACAATGTTTATTCTATCAAACAAGAATATAAAATACAGTGTTCCTCTGGATTGTCAAATTTAGAGGCGGAATTAAAAGGTTATACCATTATATTTTGCTTAGAGTTGAAACATAATCTTATCAAGTGAGAATCATCACTTGAGTTTCAGTACAAGAAAGTATTATAGTAAATGTGGGTAGATAAAGATAATGAACCCAAAACAGAAAGGAAGAAGAATTCTATTTTACAAATAAAATGTTAAACTATAAACTTTAAGCTACATAATAAGTTGAATTTGTGATCCTATTGAATTTGATATTTTACAGTCATTTGTAATCTAAGTCATTTGATGCATGGACAAAGGGATTCAGGTGTCTAATGTAGAAATTATATAACTAATATGTTATATGTCTAAGATTCTCCTAATCACACACTATTGGACTTCATGCACAATACAGAATCTATTCCACCATTGATCATCACATGCAGAAATTAAATCAATTGCAATGCACACATGAAACCATAAAAATTCACACAAATTAACACAGTGATTTAATGGGAAAGCCTGAAGCTAAAAACCCCAACTATCTATATATAATATATGTCATAGATATCATGTAACAATCCTCATACAAAGCTGAACATGTCAAGCTCTCAGTACAATAAAATCGCTACACACTAATCAGGTCTGATCTAGCAAATCCATGCACCGATCTCTGCCACCTGCTAGCCTGCCTCTACTGCGCAATCCCTGCTGAAGAATGGCTCTGAATGAACTCAAATCCACCTGGATTTCACTGCGCAATCCTAATTTGAATCTCCACTGAGTGTTGGATGCAATCAATGCATCACTATAGTCACAACTGATAGTAATCTTGCCCTTTCACCTATCTCTCCACTCCGTCTCCACTCGAACCGTTCCACATAATGTAGTTAACCCATGTATTATTCAGCTTGATTAATGAGTTAATATTTAGTGAATTAATTATTAATTACCCACACCACTCTCACTATTGTATCAATCAGTTAGACTAGATACAACTAGCTCAACTATTTTTAACTTAGTTAAACTGAACACAACTCCATTAACTTCCTCAATCAACTCCACCAAACTCTCTCACATGAGTTATAACTGAAGTCTCCATGCAATAGCTCCACTTAACCCTTAGGAATAGCGTAATTCATTCTATCAGCTCTCGTGCCACATATGTGCACTCAACTGAAGTGCTCCAAGAGAATAAGATAATGTTTAGAGTCAAAATATTATTAAGAGCTAATAATATTCGACAAATCTATTTTTAGACTGCCAATCTAAAAATAGATTCCACCCAATATGTCTAAAAATATAAGTCCATCTATTCGACTTGACCAACCATCCACAAATAGCACTCGCAACTCATAATATGATCGACATGTCTAAAAATGTATCTTGCGCCAAAATATATTCATTTTGCCCACTTAGTGAAGGCGACTCTTTCACTAAGCTCATCATCTTTTGAATCTCAATACTCCTCTCAACAAGATAGGGATTATCTTCCACCTCGATCCTATCTCTATGGTATTCGAATTTTCTCCTGGTGAGCGCCTTCGTCAGAATATCTGCATCCTGATCCTCCGTGGGAATGTAAGATAGTAACATGATCTTCCGCTGCACACAATCTCTGATATGATGGTACCTGATGTCAATGTGTTTGGATCTATCATGAAATGCTGGATTAGCCGAGAGCTTGATGTAGCTCTGGTTATCACAATAAATCACAGTAGGCTCCAAGTGTGACTCGAACAACCCGACCAGGATCTTTCTCATCCATATAGCCTCGCATGTAGCCAATCTTGCTTCCATATACTCGGCCTCTACTGAACTGAGTGCCATGGATCTCTACTTCCTGCTGTCGACCCGATGCTGAAGATCCCTCCAGATGTGCTCTTTCTGTCCGTTGGGCTCCCTGCCTAATCTGCATCCATGAAGCCATGCAACTTCAATTTCATCCGATTGTCTCGTACCCACATGTACCCATATCCCGATGTGCCTCTCGAGATACTTTCGTAAAATGCTTGCCTACCTTCCAAAAGAGCTTGGTAGGTTTAACCATAGCTTGCGAAAGCTGGGTGACTGCATAGCATATATCGGGTCGTGTATTGACCAGATACATAAGCGACCCCACCAACTGTCGATAGACAGTGGCATCCACTACCTCCGCTGAAGTAGCATCCTCCTTTCTCCAACCACCAGGAAGAGGAGGTACGTAGATAGATTGCAGCCTCCTTCTACTCCTTCCGCATCTCCCGGCATACTTTCCCTAACTTTCCCTTGAGACACCAATAGTACACCCTTCCGCTAAATTTCCAATCTCAGAAATAATGAAGGAGGCCCAAGTCCTTCATCTCAAACTCCTCTCGCAAGATCCGCCGCATGAGTGTATCAATGCTTCATCACCGTTAGTATCAAAAATATCTCATAAAGTACAATGATCAACAACTTACCCTCAACCACTATCTGGTACAGGGTGGGATCCGCCTCACTCTTGGTAAAACCAAGTCCGGTAAAATAACTGTCAATCCATGTGTACCAAGCACGAGGTGCTTGTTTCAACCCATACAACGCTCTTTTGAGCCTACACACATGTGACTCGCTGCTGAAGATCTCGAAACCTTTGGGCTGCTCTATGTACACCTCCTCCTTAATGACTCCATTGAGGAACGCAGTCTTCACATCCATCTGATGAATGTGCCACCCCATCTGCGCTGAGAGAGCTAGGATGCTCCGTATGGAAGAATACCTTGTGACAGGTGCAAAGGTTTCCTCATAGTCGATCCCCTCAATCTGTGAGAAGCCCCGGGCAACAAATCTTGCCTTGTACATCTCCACACTCTCGTCAGCAGCTTTATTCACTTTGTAGATCCATCTTGAACCTACCACTGATTTCCCTTCCGACCTTGGGACAATCTCCCATGCACTGTTTCTGACAATCGAATCATACTCTTCCACCATGGCATCTACCCATGCGGGGTCCTCCACAGCTTCCTCAAAAGAGGATGGCTCTATCACGATACACTTTCTCATAAGAGCCATGTGTAGGTATCCAAGAACCGCCAGTAACCGTCTCCCCCTGCTCACGCCGTGATGTAGGTGTTCCTACATTTTGTGCTGCATCAAGATTCAGTCGCTTAGCTTCTGTAGTGTGCTTCTGCCCTCTGATGTTTGGCACTGCATGAGTGGTTTCTTCCATTCCATGAACCTCCTCTTGTGGCTCATCCACATCCTGAGGCTCATCCTTAGGAACTAATAGCTCCTCATTTGCATGCAAGTGTAGCTCCCTCTCAAGCGTACACTTCATGGCTTTCTCCTCATGAAATTTGATATCCCGTCGCACAACAGTCTTCTGACTGTTTAACAAATACACACGATAGTTGTGGGGTGTTTCTGTGTACCCCACAAATATCCCAACCTCTGCAGTTGGCTCCAGCTTCTTCCTGGCATCCTTTTTCACATGAATGTAAACAGGTGAGCCAAAAATCTTCAAATGAGAAATCTCAGGCTTCTTACCAGAAAACGCCTCTTGGTGCTATCATGCAAATGCTCTATGAGGACAAATGTTTTGCATAAACCACGGTGTTGCATGATTCGCCCACAAGTGTCGGAAGGCCACAGTCATACGACATCGCTCGTAGCACCCACGATCGTTTGTTCTTTCGCTCAAGTCCCATTCTTCTGGCAATTGGGCGCTATGAGCTCTCTTCGAATTCCTTATGTGCTGCAAAATTCTTTGAATTCGCCAAAGATGAATTCACCACCAGTATCGCTCCTAAGAGCCTTCACCTACTTCCCAGATTCTTTCTCAAATAGTGCCTTAAACTCATAGAAATTTTAGTATGTCTCGCTCTTCTTCTGCATGAATAAGATTCAGCACTTACGAGAAAAATCATCAACAAAGATCACATAATACCTGTGATTTGCTGTCAAAGCTACAGAGAAAGGTCCACACACGTATGTGTGAATTCTCTCAAGGATCATCATGGCGTGAATATCCTTCTCATGAAATGTGGCTTTCACAAATTTTCCCAAATTACATCCCTTGCACTGATCGCATTGCTTAAGGTATTACCCCGCCAGGAAGCATTGAAAATGCTGTTTGCCAAAATTTTCAAGCGCCATGGTGAGAATGGTCCGATCTCTGTGCCACAATTCGCCTCATCTTGGGCTCACCAACGCTGCTCTTTGCTGCCATTGCTGCGCCATCGTCTACACACCAATTTGCAAGGTTCTTAACTCGAACCCTGTCCTCCGAGTTTCACCGATTGCCTTGCGCGAGAAAGCATTTCACTTACTAAAGACAACATCATATCCCTTGTCTTCCAAAACTGCCATAAGGATCAGATTCTTCTTCAATCCTGGAACATGCATGACATCCTTCAATATGAAAGGTTTACCAGACTCCCTCTCAAAGGAAATGGTCCCGATACCATTCGCACTGTATCTACCATCATCGCCCATCTCGATGTGCACTCCAAGATCCTTTTCATCCAGATCACTGAACAAATATTTGTCTTCGGTCATATGAAAAGATGCACCACTGTCAAGAAACCACACTGATCCCATCACACTTGAAACCAAGCATGCGATCAACGAAAAATCCAACTCAAATTGCGAGGCTAAGGCCTCTCCTGCTGCAGATCCAGCAGCCTGCTTATTTTTCTTCTTCTGTGGACAATTAGTGGCGTAATGTCCGTGTTGGTGACAGTGAAAGCACTTCACCTTGGACATGTCCTTCTTCTTGCCTTTCGCACCAGATTGAGAAGCTTTCTTGCTCTTCCCCTTCTTTTCTTTGGTAGCCAAAGCGCAATTCTCTTCATCAGATGCCTTTGATGAAGATCTGTCCCTGGTACTCCGCCTTATCTCCTCTTGCACAAGATCCGACCAAAGTCGCTCCCATCCTGGCAATTTCTCCCGACCATTGATAGAGTCCTCGTCGAGAATGAAGAATTTTCGGAAGCAGAAGACAAGCTCGCAAGTCCTCTTCATCTACGATAACCCACACTTCCCGACTCATCCTGGCAGAAGAACTTTGTGGTCTTGGGTATGCTAGCCCTTCTCATTTTATTTTCACGAGCTTGTCTTTAAGCACCAACTTCCTTTGGTGGCTTTTTGTCGTTCGTCATCAAAGCTTTCCACATCAAGAATAGCTTACCATGAGCTAGAAACTATGTGATCATTCACCTTTAACGGAGAATCCTTCGACATTTCTGTCTTCTTTTGCCATGCGTCAAGTGCGGCTGCATCGCTAGAAGCAGGTTTTGGAATTTCAGCATCTATGAACTCCTTCAACCCATTATCATCCAACACCGCCTCCATCCTGTCCTTCCATGCAATATAATTTGAGCTTCCATCAAGGGCATACTCCAATCGCAATCCGTTGAAAGACATTTCAATGAATGCTCAACTTCGACACCAAGAAAACACTGCAGCAAATTCGAATTCCACCAGCACAAAACTCAACCGCTTCAATAATTGCAATATGCTCCAATGATCAACTGCTCTGATACCATGTAGAAATTATATAGCTTATGTGTTATATATCCAAGATTCTCCTGATCACACACTATTTGACTTCATGCACAATACATAATCTATTCCACCATTGATCATCACATGTGGAAATTAAATCAATTGCAATGCACACATGAAACAATAAAAATTCACACACATTAACATAGTTGTTTAACAGGAAAGCCTGAAGCTAAAAACCCCAACTATCTGTATATAATATATGTCATAGAGATCATGTAACAATCCTCATACAAATCTGATCATATCAAGCTCTTAGTACAATACAATCGCTACACACTAATCAAGTCTGATCTAGCAAATCCATGCACCAATCTCTGCCACCTGCTAGCCTGCCTCTACTGCTCAATCCCTGCTGAAGAATGGATCTGAATGAACTCAAATCCACCTGGCTTGCACTGTGAAATCCTCATTGGAATCTCTACTCAATGTTGGATGCAATCAATGCATCACGATAGTCACAACTGATAGTCATCTTGCCCTTTCACCTATCTCTCCACTGGTCTCCACTGAAATTGTCCATGCGCTGTAGTTAACTGATGTATTCTTCAATTGATTAATGAGTTAATATTTAGTGAATTAATTAATAATTAATTCACACCACTCTCACTAGTGTATCAATTAGTTAGACTAGATACAACTAGCTCAACTGTGTCTAACTGAGTTAAACTGAACACAACTCCACTAACTACTTCTACAACTCCACCAAACTCTGTCACATGAGTTCTAACTGAAGTCTCCATGCAATAGCTCCACTTAACCCTCAGGAATAGCGTAATTCCTTCTGTCGGCTCCTGTGCCACATCTGTGCACTTAACTGAAGTGCTCCAAGAGAATAAGATAATGTTTATAGTCCAAATATTATTAAGAGCTAATAATATTCGACATATCTATTTTTAGACTGGCAATCTAAAAATAGATTCCACCCAATATGTCTAAAAATATAAGTCCATCTATTTTTCCAAATTGACCAACCATCCACAAATAGCATCCTGCAACTCATAGAATATGATCGACATGTCTAAAAATAGACATAGTCTAAAAATAGACTTTGTGCCAAAAATAGCCTGCGGGCCCACTTAGTGAAGGCGACTCTTTTCACTAAGCTCATCATCTTGTTGAATCTCAACATCTGAGAGGTATATATATTAGTTTTTCTCAACATCTACAAAATTGAACTATATCAAGCAATCAAAGACATAAGAATAAATCATAGATCATACATATAGAATCAATAATATAACCATAAACTCAGGAGTGAAAAAATTATGTAGCTTTCTTATTTAATGATATTAAAAAGTAACATATAAATGAGATGAAATCATGACATTGAAACATGATAATAAGTTAATAACATATTATAAAATGAATGGAAATTGAAATCACAAATTAGGGTAGATTTTTTAAATAATTTCATGAATCGAAGTAATAGGATATACCTTGTTTTCTAGCATCTCAACCCATATCATCAGAAAATGCATTCCATATATTTGTACTCCCCCTTAAAATTCAAATGCATCCCATATCTTTGTCCTTACCCTCAACATTCTTCCCCTGCACTATATATATATATATATATATATATATCAAAAGTTGGTGTGCACATACACCAATGTCTCTACTTTCAATTGCTCAAGCAATATTTTTATTTTTGTTAAAAATTATGAGACTTTTGGTGTCTTGAGTGCAAGAAACTCATCCAACACAAGACATGTGTCCCAAATTTGTTGGAATATAGGACCGACATATCTAGAACATGCATGCCCTATCCAACCTATTTTTTTTCTTTACAGCTTTAAAATAGAAATATATGAAAATAATACAAGAGTTATCTACATTGATATTTTCATTTGAATGCGGCGCTATCACAAAAAAATTAAGACCAAAATGAGCAATAATACAAATACCCATAACTCTCTCGTGATTACTCAAGGATGCATAATAACGTATCTTATTTAGTGCAACAATTTATCTGATTGAAAACTCCCAATCCATATGAAAATAATACAAGAGTTCTCTACATTGAGATTTTCATTTGAATGCGACACTATCACATAAAAAATTAAGACCAAAATGAGCAATAATACCAATACAGGTAACTCTCTCCTAACTACTCAAAGATGCATAATAAAATATTAACTGTCCAAAGTCATTGAAATCCTAAACCACTGAAGATATACCATTAAATATTTTAAAAGGAAAAAAATAAGCATAATGAATTCCAAAAACCAGGTATTTGAATTTAGGGAAATGCAGGGACAACATGAATTTACAAATGAAGTAAAAATATATAGGAGGAAATCCAATTTCTGTTGGATATAAAAAAGAACATAAAGCCCTTACCAGAACAGTGTAGAAAAAATAGAAGAGGAAGCGAGAATATCTCTGTTACTTTGGGTTAAAACACGTTGTAGTACCACACTATCCATCCACCCATCAATACAATTATAAAAATTAATTTTCACAGCAACCATAACATACAGTAGTGCAGATACAACTAAAATCACAGTTCAGAAAATGAGGAAACCCTCGGTTTCTTAATTGACACGTGATTGGTGTCCTTACATGCAGAAGGTTTAACAAATCACCGTAACAATGTTGAATAGTAAACTTATAGCCAACTATTACGAATCCTTAATGCATTTTTCGCGTTCCTCTTATACTTCCCATGTGGATCTTCCAACATTTTGAAGAGAGATGAACAAATGAATGAATGAATGAAATTTTAATGTCCACAAGACTAAAAATAGTCTATGGGACCACCAACTTCCTTGTTTTTTTCCTTCTGTAATTCCATCCTTTTCTTATTCAAATTGATGATGAGCTGACCCAACCTTCTAACAGTTCCATCACTGAAAAGAAAATGCCACGGAATTGATGCTAACATACTGCGGTAACCACCCCTGATGTCTCTGAAAGCGTCACATTCCAAAATGAAATGTTTTTCTGATTCCACTGCCCTTGAGGTGCAAAAAGTACATACCCTTTATTCCTAAGATTCTTAAGGTCTCTTCCACCACCCTGTTTCACACCGAAGTTGATGTGAGTTAGTTCTTAATTGAGCAATAAGAACCTTTTCTCTCCACGGAATGTTAGCTCCAATGTATTCTTTTTGTTAGATATCACAAGTGGGGTCGAGTTCCTGAACATAATACTTCTTCTTTCTACCCAAATCTTTTCCCCATATACCCTTACGAAACTTCTCCAACACAAAATTATTTAACTCCTTGCTATTTTTGGGACACACATTCAGGTAAATATTCCATTTTTGCATCCATTTATTGTTTTGTCTCAACCATGATTTCTTTCTTTCACTCATACCTTCATTGAAGATAAATTTCAGCCATCTATCTCCTCCCATTTGCTCAATTCTTTTTAGATACCTTATAAGTGCACCATGGAAATTTATTTGATGGTAGTTGCCCCTGTTTCACTCAACATTATTTCATAGGGAACCAAATTTTTTATTTTGAACTTGCTCATGATCAAGCGTTTTTGAATTTTTTCAATTTTGTTCCATTTTCAAACAGGGATGCTTCTAGCCCACAATTCACACCCATATAATATCACTGGACAAACTAGGAGTCCAAAAAGTACTTTGATCATGTTCCAATCCCATAACTCTGCCTCTCTACATCTATTTTGAAGTGCATATAATGCTTTCCACCCTCCTAAAATTCTTTTCTTTCTGCAATCCTCCCAATTAAGCTTGTTGTTGAAATAAATCCTGAGGTACTTGTATTCATTTACTTCTTCAAGAATGTTGCCTTCAAAGAAGAACATATGCTGGCTTTGCCTCCTTTTATTAGAGAAAATAATTATTTTGGTCTTATTGGTATTGACTTTCATCCCCACCACTTTACAAAAATGCTCAAGGGCATATATGTGCATCTGCAAACCATGGGTCGATTTAGCAACCAGCACAAGATCATTGGCATATAGAAGAAGCTTTATCACAAACTCCCCCAGTCGAACACCATCCCCACCTTGCAAATTTATCCACTCTTCCAGTTTTTCAATATATAAACCAAAAAGGGTAGGGGATAAAGGGAAACCTTGCTTGACTCCGATGTCACTTCTAAAACTTTCTGAAATGCCCGCTGAAGTTCTAATTTTGACTTTCACCTCTTCATAAAGCCTATGGACGACAGCTCTATATTGTAAAGGAGTTTCAAGTTATTCCATTCTACGCCACAACTTATCTCTAGGGACCATGTCAAATGCCTTTTTGAAGTCAAAAAATAGACAAAATACTTCTTCTTTGCTCTCCCAAACCTTTTCAACAATGTGTCTCAGTGTGATCCCATGATCTACTGTAGAATGCTTTGGCCTAAAACCTGCTTGCCCTTTTTCCCTCTTTTCTTTTACTTCTGCCCACTTATTGATTCTATTTTCTACCATGCCATTGAAAATATTTGCAAACAAAGGATTGATAATAATGGTTATATACTTGGAAGGATTATTAATGTCTCCGCTTTTAAAAAGGGGAATTGCTAGACTAGTTGTCCAATCCCTTGGGAATCCTTGCTGAATGACATTGTTGAATATTTCCATGATGTGGGTTGCCAAAATTTTCATTCCTCACTTTAGATATTCTTCTTGAAGTTCAACCAAGTCCTTTGCCTTCCCTGCTTTCAACCTTTTAATTCCTGCCTCCACCTCCTGTACTGTGAAAAGCTTTGTAGATGTGTTGATCATGGGAGGAGGCTCAACCTCTAATTCTTTTTCATAGAGTTTCCTTGCATAGTCAAACCCCTGATTGGTTGTAATATTCTTTTCAAATTGCTTCTTCCTTGGTTGAAGTGCCTGCCAGAAATGTTTTGGGTTATTCTTGCCTAGATATATCAACTCTTCCCGCCTTGTTTGCATGAACTCATATTTTTTTCTTTTTTAAAATCTGCTTATATAACTTTACATTCATCTTCCCCTCTCCCTTTTTCAAGGTTCTCCTTGCCATTTTTCATTCCTCATTGAACCACGCATTCACAGGAAAATAATTTGATTCTGATTTCTTATTTTTTGCTCTTTTGCACTTCTCAAGTGCACCCTAGATTTTATTTGTTAACTCATGGTTGTTGAGGTTTTGGGGACCAATTTTCTCCTTCTGAATCGATCTTCTCAACATTGTTTTGAAGATAGTGCAATTTTCTTGTGTTAGGAGAAATTTTCCCCTTGATGCTGATTGTTGAGAACATTGGGTTTTCCTCCTATTGTATATTTATTCTAACCAAGATAAATTTATATAAATTGGGTTATGATTTGATTTTAAGTCCCAAATATGCTCTCCAATCTTAACTTCATCTATCTTTTCTACTAGGCTTTGTGAACCAATAACATAGTCAACTACACTTGCCCCATTGTATGTGTTGCAAGTGAAGTTCCCAGACTTTTTCCATCTCTCTAGACCATTGCAGATAATTAAGTTGAAAGCACCACACAACGTAAGAAACTCCTCTCCAAAATGATTACTAACTTTGTCATCTTCTGAACATCTCACCCATTGAGAATTCTCCTCTTCAATGAGCCAAATAGGATTGTGATCCTCTTTGCAACAAATATTACTAGCTTGTTGATTTGTTGTTCTAGCATTGAAATCTCCCACTAAAATAACTTCTCCCTATTGAGAATATGTGGAAATATCTTGCTTTAAATCTGCATATGGATCTTTTCTATCCAATCCCTTAGTTTTGTAAGTTTTTGATACTTGAGGCACAAAATAACATGCTACAATTCTTATGTCGTTATCATTCTCTGTTATGTTGAACCATAAATATTGCTTATTTGTATCTTCTTTCACTAACTGAAAGCAGCGACCTTATTTTTCTTTCACTAAAACCAGTATTCCTCCGTACCTCTTGGCATTTTCTATTGCCTCATTCCAAAATGCTAAGTTCAAATAACCATCAAACATAGGAGGTTTGCAACCATCATGTTCATGAGTTTCTGTGAGACAAATTATGTCTCTACCTTCTGCAATAGGCCCTATCCCAAGTCCCCTCCTCCAAGGGTAACCTCTACAGTTCCAACAAAATAGACTTAGGTAGACCTGGGTAGGATTTGGTTGCTATGCGGTTTGGCACACAAGACTCGAATTTGAGTCTTCACCCCTTTTCATCCATGTTGATCCTGTTGTTTTCCTCCATATTATAGAATTACCTATTTTTTCTTCATTTTCAACTTGTTGTCCTGTTTTTCCATGAGGCCCAAAAACTACAATAACTACTTTACCATTGTACTACCATGCTCTTTTCCCTTCGTTTTTTGCTGCTCTAACTTTCTCCACTTCTTCTCTTCTCTCTTTTTGTTGCTTGCTAGTTAAATCTTCATATAGGAAGAAGTGTGAGACTTTCAAGAGTTTCTTTTTTCTTAAGAGATGATGTTTCACTTGCACACTTGCCATAATGACTTTTATAGGTCGAGGTATTTCCTCACATATCTTTCCCACCCTCTTGACAAATTTTCCCTCTCCATTATAATTTCTCTCCCAAAAATTCCCTTGTCAAATTGAAAGTGTTTTCATTATTTCCATAGTCTCTTATTCCCCTGATAATGTCGTTTGTTTCTTTCTCTTTTATTTCTTTATGTTCTCTTTCCTGTGCTCTACGAGAACTTACATCTTCTTTTTCCTCGATCCTGTGACCATTAGTGTCCTCAACCCTAGTTTTGATTTCTTTTGGAATGTATGTCTTCTTGTTCTCTTTTGCCTTCTTTTCGAAAATGACTGTTTGCTAACCCATTTGTGTACCTACCTGAGTTGTTTTAGAGATTATCACATATTTGTTTGCTGCCATTGCATCATTCCTATTTTTCCATGCTGACTTCATGTTTTCCCATTCTTATTTTCCTGCCTCTACAGCATCTTGTAACATCGTTACCTTCTCTTTCAAAATTCTATTGCATTCCATTAAACATTGATTTGCAAGTGTGATCTCTAAATGTTTGTTGTCTCTTTTTTGTTTGTTGGCTTCTAAAATTTCCAGCCTTTCCCTAGCTTTAATCAGTTCTTGGATATAGAGATCTGATGACCAAGTGAGAGGTGTAGTTGTGGGACTGTACATGATTGACTCTTCTTTATTTTTGTTGCTCTTTTTTTCTTTTTTCTTTTTCTGGGTCTATTTTGTTCTTCTTTGTTCCCATTTAAAGTGGGCAAGTATGCAATTTAAAATACCTTGATATTGTTTCATGTTTACCCAAATCCATTTCCCTGTTTTGTCAGCGGAAGCAATTTTGACTTGGCCTAAATGATTTGTTTCCACAAAATGTGAGATTTCCTTGCCATTTTTAATATTTACTATTGATTGGTTTTCCATTTTGGGATTTCGAGGAGAATTCAGACTTTTCTTGTGGCAGGGCCTGAGCTCTAGCGCTATGAAATCCTGGGTTACGCTGTTCATGGTGCCTTCGGGTTCACGCTGTTCACGGTGATTTCTATTCATGGTGCCTTCGGGTGTTGTTCATGGTGCTGCCTTCATAGAAAAGGCAAGATTCCAAATTGGAGAAAATCATGAAAGCAAGATAAAATCATGATTTGAAATTGAAGAAAAGCATGAAAGAAAGATAAAAGCATGATTTGAAATTGAAGAAAAGCATGAAAGAAACAAAAAGAAAAGAAAAGCAAGAAAGCATTATTTTGAATTTAGTAACTCACTCATATGCTAACGTTTCCATGTGCTGACTTAGATGCTTTTTTGGCTTTATTCTTATGTTAAAGTGTTGATTCGTTAAAGAGAGAAAACTTGTTTAAGCTACAACGATTAGTTGTAGAGAGTGGGGTAACGCTGGATGGATATATGTATCTCAAAATCTCACGCAATTTTGACATTCACCTCTCCCTTCCTCCTCTTCATCCATGTTGTGGTATATGTGTGTTTGAGTTTGAATGGAGTCTGGGTTTGTGTGGTATAGCTGTGTGATCATGTGTTTGAGTTTGAGTCAGGTCTGGGTTTGTGTGTGTTCCTATGTCTGAGTCAGGTCTAGGCTTGTGTGTGGTCCTATGTCTAAGTCATGTTTCTGTGTGATAGAGGAGGAAGATGGGCTAGAATGGAATGGAGGTAACTAGATTTCGATCAATATTTGGAGCAAACAAACTTCAACATGGAGGAGACAGCTGAGCTTCTCAATATGAAAATCAATGCCCTATCTCAATAATCACGGGGCTACAATTTCAAGTACTTTTTATTAGTCTGTTCTCTGATTTTTGCAATCAGAAACCATAGAATCCGTAGCACTTTATTTCCGCTAATTTCTTGAGGTTTGGTGTTATTTTCTCTGCCTTGATCATCTCTAAGAAACCATAAAAACCATAGAGCTTTCATTTTAGCAATCTCTTTCCTTTTTATTAATTTATTCAGCCCTTGTAATGAGGGTTGGGTTCAACGATAAGCATAGTGGGTATTACTCCATCTTAACCCTGCTCTTATTTTTGGCTTCTGTCATGTGCAACACTCTTTTGATGAAGTTGTTTATTGTATTGACAATAATTACAGGGATTCAATTCCAGGTACTTCTCATTATTCTGCTATCTGATATCTGCTCTAAGAAATCTGAGAAGCCTTAGCCCCTTCTGTTAATTTATTGAGCATTGCAATGACGTTCGGTGTTGCATTCTCTTATTATGTCCTCTGTGCCCTTATCTTCCTGTCAAAAGCCCTAAAAATCCTCGTGCTTTCATTTAAGAAAAATAAATATTTTTTATTAAATTCTTCAGCACTTGCGATTAGGGTCATGTTATGTTTTGTGCCCACTTCGGCCATAAACAAATTGGGTATTACTAATTTCTTAAGCCCCAAGGGCCGTGTTCTTTTTTTTTTGTTAGACTTTAACCATATCTAGAATGGGTGTTACTCTGAGGGTCATGTTCTATTTTGTGCTAGAATTTAACCATATGCAGAATGGGTATTACTCTCTCCTAACTCTGCTCCTCTAACCCCAGAAGCCTTGGTCTTGTCATTTTGTTACTTGCTTCGATCTTAATCTGGGGATTCTAAGCTGGCATTCACCCATAGGTAGAGTAGGTGTCAGCAGTGGGGATTCTAAGCTTACATTCACCCATAAGAAGAGAAGGTGTCATCTTTAACATATCTAATGGTTAATTGAGCTTTACCTCCACCTCTGTGAATGTATGGCTTTGGTTTTGTTTCTTTCTTCAGTCTTAAACGGAGTTGTCTATTGAGGTTACAATTTAGTTTGAATGGCAATGTTATTAGTATTTCGTAAAGGTAGGAGTGCCCATTCACTTTTGTTTTTTTTTGTTGCTTTCTTTAGTCTTAAACGGGACGGAGTTGTCTACCGAGGATACAATTTACTTTGGATGGCGATGCTATTGGAATTTTGTAAAGGTAGGAGCGCCCATTCATTTTTGTTTGAGGTTAGGAATAATTGGGTGGGAATGAAAAGGCTGGTGCATGTAGATGTTCGTCAGCACATATTGCATTGGACCTGATCGACTTTGTACCAATTGAAAAAAGAGAAGAACCAGCCACCTATTGATCCATATTTTTCAGTTGGCCAAGTGAAAGCACTCGTTTAAGAGGTGCGCAAGCAGGCTCGACCAACGGGAGAGGAAATAACTCAGGGGCTTGGATAACGGCCATCAAACATATATACGCCATCACACATCCCCTTTGGACATGCTTACAAATCATCGATGCACTACTTCGGTCGGGGAGAATCCATAATTAAGAAGCAAGTATACTTGACTTATTTCCAGGAAATTCGAGGAAATCTAATTAGTGTTTGAATCTAATTAGTATTTGAATCGTTTTTCATCACAATTTCGTTTGGATGGCCAAGAGAGGGTGAAAAATTTACAAGAAATCCAATTAGTATTTGAAATGTTTTTAATGGTGAAAATCCATTAAGTACCATAAAAAAAATCTGCTACACTCAAAATTGATCTTACATGGTTAAGTTATTGCCAAGATAGGGTGAAAATAATTCCAAGAAATCTTAATCTTACATGGCTAAGTTATTGCCAAGATAGGGTGAAAAGAATTCCAAGAAATCCAATTAGTGTTTAACCCGTTTTTTAATAGTGAAAATCCATTCAATACCATAAAAAAAATCTGTGCTACACCCAAAATTAATCTTACAGCTTAAATCAAGATTTCCAAAAATTTCTACTAAATTTTATCAAATTCTTATTAAAGTAGAGTTTTCATTATTTTGCTAGCAAAATTGTGACCTCATTAAACTGAGGATTCTAAACTGAGGTAGTGTCACCCATAGGAAGAGTAGGTATCAGGTTTAATATATCCAATGGCTACTGGAACTTCACCTCCACCTCTGTGCAAGTATGGCTCATGAACTTTACCTCCACAGTATGGATCATCTTCACCTCCACCTCTGTGCAAGTATGGCTCATGAACTTTACCTCCACAGTATGGCTCATCTTCACCTCCACCTCTGTGCAAGTATGGCTCATGAACTTTACCTCCACAGTATGGCTCATCTTCACCTCCACCTCTGTGCAAGTATGGCTCATGAAAATTACCTCCACAATATGGCTCATCTTCACGCCTGTGATTTTAATTCAACCCACCTCCACCTTTTATAGTTTAATTTAACAAGAGGTGTATATTCTTTTTCCAGGAAAGAAAAATTCAACCAACTTTCTATTAATTGTATTTTTCTGTGTTATATCTCTATTTTTGCTAAATTATAAACGTGGGTTACTTGTTTTGATCTTATATAGTTTTAATTATATTTTAAGTTCGAATTTCTACATGTTTTTGCGTATTAGTTCGGATTTTATTACTATTTGTGTATGTTTGTATTTTAATCAATATTTTGTTGGTTATTCTTTCGCATAAGTTTTATTAGTCTGTTGAATCGTATTAATAGTGCATATTATTAATTTTTATTTTTATTTTTTTATTATTAATTTGTTTTTTGATTTTTGATTTTTATATATGTTGTTATTTTAATCAATATTTTAATTAAATGGTTTTTCTAGAGTATTTTATACATTGTATTTTTATGTTTTTGCATTGTACTTTTAATATTCATGCATTGTATTCTTATAAGACACATTGTATAGATATCATTGTATTTAGCAGTCTTTTTGATCTATTTTGTAGTCATTAGTTAAACATAAATATAATTATCTTATTTTATACATTATTCATTAGCATAATATTTTATATATTATTCATTTAAATAAGATTTGTTTATATATATTGATTTAATCATATTAAAAAAAATAAAAATAAAAATAAATTATTTTGACATTTATTATAATTTAAATGTTAAATTAGCAATAGTTATAGTTATTATTAGTTAAAAATCAACTCATTTTATTTTGACATTTATTATAATTTAAATATCAAATTAGCACTGGTTAGTTATTATTTGTTAAAAATCAACTCATCACTATTATTAAAATAAAATAAAAATCAAAAATAAATTTTCCAATTTTTAGAGTAAAAAAAAATTCAAATTATAAAATTTATATTAATTAATTTGAAAATAAATAAATAAACAAAATATATAATGGTAAAAAATGATTGTATTTTTTATTTAATTTTTTTTTAACTTGTACTCTTTATATATATATATATATATATATATATATATATATATATATATATATATAACATTTTGTAATATATTTTCTTATTATAATGTAAATTTGAATTTGGATTTTTACCGAGTCTGAGTGTTCATGTTAATCCTATTGATCTAAAAGTATGCATAAATTGAAATTATGCTTATAATGATGTTGGATGCTTATAACATTATAAATATTTATGTAATTGTTTTTTATTTTAATTTTTTTAAGTTGTATTCAAATTATATATATATAACATTTTGTAACATAATTTCTTATTATAATGCAAATTTGAATTTGGATTGTAACCAAGTGCGATTGTTCAGGTTAATCGTATTGACCTAAAAGTATGCAGAAATTGAAATTATGCTTATAATGATGTTAGATGCTTATAGCATTATAAATAGTTATGTAATTGTTTTTTATTATAGTATGATATGTTTTTTTATATGATATTTCCACTTGTTTTATATGGTTGACTAACTATATTTTTTTAGTTGAGTACATTTTCTTTAACTTTTAATAATGGAGAAACCTTCGTCTTATTATGATTTTTTTATTGGACCTGTATAAAATATTTGAAGCATCTTTTTTTAATAATATTATTTAATATATTATTAATAATATAATGTAATATTTTTTAATTGTGTCATTTCATTGTTATTTATAAAATGTTATTTTGAATAATATTATTTTATATATTATTAATAATATAATTTAATATTTTTAATTGTGCCATTTCATTGTTGGCTATAAAATATTTTTGTTTTTGATAGGCTGATCTATTTGTATGTTATAAATATTAGTTAGCGTGCAATAAGGTATTTGTACTTTTTGTATATGGGGTTGTTAAAGGAAGTTTAGATATGTTAGTCTAAGGTAGGGTAGGATAAGTCACTTTATGCATATAAGGGTAGACTAAGATTAGATAGAGTGGGTTAGATTAAGATTAAGCTATATCAAGTAAGATAGGATATAATGTTAAGATAATATAAACTAGTCTATTTAAGTTAGCCATAGTTAGAGCTATGGTAGTGAAGGGTAAGAAAGACTAAGGTGGAGTATGCTAGTCTAATAGGGTAGATTAATCTAGAGCTAAGATATGATAACTTAGTGTAGGCTAGATAAGGGTGAGGTTAGCTAAGATGTGATAAGTTTATGTGGGCTAGGCTTATATCTAATTCAAGGTAAGGTAGGATAAGATAGTTAAGAGTATTGAAGTTTAAGATACACAAGGGTAGTCTTAGATAGGTAAGAGTATCTCACATCATGGTTATGTTGTATTAATATATGGATAGATAGTATTTTAGGATTACAGTTGTTAGGGAAAGCTATGTTTGGTTAAAATAGATGAAGTTATTTTAGATTGTGATATATTAGACTAAATAGGAATCACTAAAGCACTTGAAGTTAGATTAATCTAGAATAGTGGTAAGTTAGGGTAGTGGTAGACTAGGTTAAGGAAGGTTGGTTGGTCTAGGGTTGGTTAAGTTGGGCTAGGTTAGGGTAATGGTAGGGTAATTTATCCTAAGTAGTTTAAGGATGGTAAATTAACATATGAAAGCTAGGCGAAGTAGTGGGAAAGGATAGGCTAGGATAAGGTAGGGTAAGGGAAGGTAAGGTAGTGGTAGGGTAAGTTAAGGTAATGATAAAGTAGGGTAGTGACTATGGTGATGTAATGTTGTGGATAGGGTAGGGTAATGGTAGAGTAACATTTTGGTAAGGTATAGTGGGATAGTGCTAGGTAGGAGTAGTGTAATAGTAGTGGTAAGGTCGTGGCAATGTAATGGAGTGGTAAAGTAAGGAAGCATAGTGTAGTGAAGTGGTAGGGCATGATAAGGTATGTTAGTGTAGTGGTAGTGGCAAGGTAGTGTAGAGATATGGTAGTGGTGGTGGGAGTGGGAGTGGTAGTGGTAGGGTGATATAGGGTAGAATGGTGTAGTAGTTAGGATAGTGGTAATGTAGTGTAGTGTTAATGGTAGTACATTGTTTAGGATAATGACTAAGGTAGTGATATGGTAGTGTAGTGCAATTGTAGAGTAGGGTAAGTTAGAGTGGCGGTAGTGATAAACTAGGTAAGGTAGGGTAGGGTAGTGGTAATGATAGACTAAGGTGAGGTATGGTAGTGTAGGGAAAACTAAGATAGTGTATGTTAAGCTAGGCTTTAATAGTGATAGGGTAAGATAATGTATTGTATTTGTTATGGTAGTGTAAAATATAGTATCATAGTGGTAGGGTAGGGTAGGGTAGGGGTGGGGTAGAATAGGGTAATGGTAGGGTAGGATAGGCTTTGGTAGCAGTACGATGATGTAGGGTATGTTAATCTAGTGGCTAGGATAATGACTAAGGAAATGGTACGATTATGTAGGGTATGTTAATCTAGTGGCTAGGATAATGGCCAAGGTAGTGGTAAAGTAGTTTAGGGTTAATGGTATATTAGTTTGGATACCAACTAAGATAATGTTAGGGTAGTGTAATACAATTATAAAGTAGGGTAGAAGTAGTGTAGGGTAAGTTAAGGTGGTGGTAGTGATAAACCAAGTAGGGTAGGGTGGGGTAGAGGTAGTCAGAGACTAAGGTAAGGAACGGTAGAGAAGGGTAAACTAGTATATGATAAGGTCAAATAGGATTTAGTAGTGGTAAGATAGGGTAGGGTAGTGTAGTTGTGATAAGTTAGGGTAGATTATAGAAGTGGTAGAGTAGTGTAAGGCAATGTAGATTATAATATAATAGTCCTAGGCTATTGTAGTTTTTAGGATAATAGTTGTGGTAGGGTGAGGTAGAGTATAATAGTGGTAGGTCAGTGTTAATGGTAGGGTAGGGTATGATTGTAGCTAGGGTAATGGTAGGATATGATAAGGCAGGCTAAGATATTATAGATATGGTTGGGTTAGTGTAGGGTATGTTAGACCAAATTAGTGGTAGTCATTGATGAAGGTAGGCTAGGGCACGATAGGGTAAAGTAGGTTAGATGTAGAGTAGGCTTTGGTGGTGGTCAAGTATGGTAGGCTAGCTTAGTGGTACTGGTAGGGTATTTGTAATGATATAATGGTAGCAGTAGGGTAGGGTAGAGTACTGTATAGGGTAAGGTAGTGCTAGGCTAGGGATAAGATAAGTTGTGATATGAGAGGGTAGTAGTTGGAGTAGGGTAGATCATAGTAGTAGTACGTTAAGGTAGTTTTAACAATAGCATATGGTAAGGTAATGATAGTTGTGAAGTGGTGAGGGTGGGGCAGGTAAAGGTAAGGTAGGATGGAGTGCACTAGGTTAGTTTATGTTAAAGTGCATTATGTTATTATAAGCTATATAAGTTAGTCTCAGTTAGGATAAGTTAGTTTTGATTAGGTTAGGTAGGTCATGCTATGGTAAGGTTGTTGTAAACTAATCTAGGGTGGACTAGAATAGTTGTAGTCCAAGGTATGGAAAATCAAATTAGTAAGGGAAGTTTTTTCAAGGATAGAATAAGATAGGGTTGGTATACTAGGGTAGGATAGGATAGATTAAAATATAATAGAGGTAGGGTAGGTTAGGAAAGGTAGGGGAGTGGTAAGGTAGTATATTTTTGTCTAAGGCAGAGATGAGACAGAGTAAATTGGGCTAAGTAGGTTAGGTTAGGATATGATTAACTAGGATATAAAAAGCTAGTGTAAGGTAAGATATGGTATGTTAGAGTAGTGTATACTAGGGTGTGTTATGTTAGTGTAATCTAGAGTGAGATATTATAAGTTAGGATAGGTTACCATAGAGTAATATAGGTTATACTATGTTATGATATTTTTAGGCTAGTCCATGGTAGGGTTAATTAGTTTATGTAGGCTAGGAGAAGGTTTTGCGAGTACAAGGTAGGATCTATTAGGTTAGGTAAGGTATGTTAGTCTAGGATAAACTATATTGGGCTAGGTATATCAAGGTAATGTAGGATATATTAGGTTATGGTAGTGTTTATATATATTAGATAAGATAGCGTAGCCTAGGGTGTGCTAGGTTAGTGTATGTTAAAGGGTGTGGGGTAGGTAGAGGGAAAGTAGGATGGGGTGCATTAGGTTAGTGTATTTTATGGTGTCTTATGTTATTATATGCTAGATTCAAGTTAATCTAAGCTAAGATAGGTCAGTTTAGATCACGATAAATTAGGTTAGGTGGTAATGCTAGGTTAGGGTGATTGTAAACTAATCTAGGGCAGAATAGAGTAGTTATAGTCCAAGATATGGTAAATTAGATTAGGAAGGGAAGTTTTTTCTATGATAGAATAAACTAGGGTTGGTATACTAGGGTAGGATACAATAGGTTAACCTATAATAGTGGCAGGGTATATTGGGAAAGCTAGTTTAGTGGTAGGTCTAAGTAGGTTAGGTTAGGATATGGTAGAAGAGGATATACTAACCTAGAGTAAGGTAAGCTAAGGTGTGCAAGTTATAATAAGATAGGCTAGGGTGTGTTAGGGTAGCGTATACTAGGGCATGCCATGATAGTGGAAGATAGGGTAGGTCAATATAGAGTAAGAAAGATTAGGTTATGTTATGGTACCTTTAGGCTAGTCTAGGGTAGGATTAATTAGTTTATGAATGTTAGGATAAGGTTTTGGAAATACAAGGTAAAGTATATTAGGTTAGGTAAGGTATGTTAGTCTAGGATAAACTAAATTACTCTAAGCTAGGATATGTTAGTTTAGATCATGATAAATTAGGTTAGGTGGTAATGCTAGGTTAGGGTGATTGTAAACTAATCTACGATTGACTAGAGTAGTTGTAGTCCAATATATGGTAACTTAGATTATGAAGGGATTTTTTGTCTGGGATAGAATAAATTAGGGTTGGTATACTAGGGTAGGATATGATAGGTTAACCTATAATAATGGTAGGGTAGATTAGGCAAGGTATGGTAGTGGTAGGGTTGAGTAGATTGGGCTAAGTAGAATAGGTTAGGATATGGTTGAAGATGATATACTAGCCTAGAGTAAGGTATGCTAAGGTGTTGAGGCTATAATAAGGTAGGCTAGGGTGTGCTACGGTGAGTTATTATATTCTAGATTCAAGTTACTCTATGTTAGGATAGGTTAGTTTAGATCATGATATGTTTGATGGCAGAATCGTTGTTTCGGAAGCATATGAGAATGTTATTTCTTACTCACAACCCCTCCCTTTTGTTGAGCTGACTGTTAGGCTGTGGGGTTGGGAGGTTCTTCTTAATATTTTATGTTTTACATGGTTAATTCTCCATAATCACATTCTCACATGGGACACCCTTCTGAAGAAGGGTTTTACCAGCCCTGGCAGATGTTCCCTTTGTATGGCAGCGACAGAGGATTGTATCCATGTTTTATTCTATGCCCTTTCACAAGGGACGTTTGGAAGCATGTGAATTCCCTTCTGGGCATACAGCTTGTAGTTGATATGTCCTTGGTTGCTAATTGGATATGCTCTTGAGAACGCCAAAATCAACCTTATAGAGTTGTTCCTCTCTATATTTTCTGTGGTATTTGGCATGCACGTAATGAATATATATTTGATGGATCATCCCCAGATGCACTGATAAATTCCCTCTACATCGTAACACTCTTTATGGAGATTTGACCATGGGTCCCCAAGGTTTCCCCTCGAACTGTAATTTTTTTTATCTCGATAATATTCATCCTATTTGTTATTTTTACGGGGCTTCTATTGGAGGGCGATGTGGGTGTGGTGTCACACTTCATATAGACCATGCTATATCTTTTTGCTTTCGATGGTTTGGCGGCTGAGGTGACAACTGTCGAGCCGACATGCTGGCATTATGGGGTGCTCTACAGGCGGCTCAGTGGCTATTTTTTGATAGTATTTGGGTTGGGAGGTCAAGGATTACCTTTCCACTGTCCGATGGATCCAAGGTAGTTTTGATGTTTAGGACCCAGGTTCTAACTCTTCTTAATTGGATGCAGCGCATATATGTCCTTAAGGATATTTTCTCAGATGTCACCTTTCAACACATTTACAAAGAATGAAACACTGAAGTTAATTCCCTCTCAAACCATTATCTGTATCTTCAGCCCGACTATATGCACTTTGAAAAGGTTGTGGAAGGTTCTATTCAAAGCGATGGTTCTTTTTTATTTTTCTGAAGTTCTCGGTCTCTGTTGTGGTTTCAATCAGGCCCTCCAGAGGTTTGCATAGCGGATGGAAATGTCTCCTTTTTGCACCCTTTTTTTTCCTTTCTTTTTTTCTTTATTTTCCACGATTGGCAGTATGTGCATCTGGTCCATTTTCCTTTATGATGAAATTGGAGTCCTAATTGTGTATTTGGCTAGTAGAGAGTATAATAGGGTCAATCGATGATCAATCTGGAGAGCTTCATGTTTGATATTTCTCTTATTGAGTAGTCGGAGATCATCATCTGCCCTATTTTTTTATATTTCTCGAGGTATGTTTTTTATCATGTCCATATTCTCACTTGAGCAGTGAGATTCTTTTTCTACTCTGTTTTAGTTGATAATATGCAGGGTAAGTTGTTGGCCAGACATAAGACATTGTTATGAACCATTTTTTTTTAGTAAAAAGTGAATGAGATGTAAGCAGATGTAAAACATTTCATTAATGAAAATGTTTTGTTTCTTCCTCCTTGAAAAAAAATACAAACATGAGACAAGAAACAATCTTCCATCCCCACGGTCCTGATGTAGTTGGTAATGAATACTACTGTGCATAACAAGTTCATGAGCTGCAAGTTTGGAAGTTGCTTTATAACAATAAAAGTTCAGTGAAATGAACACTCAGATACATCACTAGAGGATAAAAGGATGGATTCTAGGCAACTTATAAATTCCATCAAGAGTTGAAAAGCATGCCAACATTTTCACTTTTGAAGAAAGATCATTTTTAGAGTTACATTTCTACTCCATAGTGAAAATCTAATGTCAAATGAAGTGTGAATCGAAAACCATGAAATCCTCAACCTATGATACAAAGAAAATTGTCTCATATGTCAAATAATTCCTGAACATATAGTGCATACTTTTACTAAATACATTATTTAAAAATGCTATATTAACAAACCATGTGATGCGAGTATTCCACAATACAACCTCTCACATGAAGAATTATAAATTCACAAAAAAATCTTAGAATATACATCACCATAATGTTTTCCAATTCTTTCCCTTAAATGAGGTTTGATGTTTTCCATTCAGTACCTAATTGTGTCCTATTCATATACTTCTTGCTGTTGTTGTTGATCTTTCCTAACGAGTTCATCTTCATCCTCGATATTAAAATCATGCAAATTTGTCTCAGATACATTCAACGCGATTTCTGTCAGTTAACCAGCTGCCTCGGTGGAAAGATAGATTCCAATGCCTTGATCTGTTCCAGGAAGAATGATCCGGTATCTGGAAACTCAACTTTGAAAAGAATCTATAAACAACCTTTCATGAAAGGACTTTTGATATGGAATCGTAACTTCATAATTTTTGGCTTTTTATTGACTCGAATACATGAGATAAGGATAGGATAAATAACATATAATGAAATGGAGGTATGTTGCTATGATTTTCTATTAAGATGAATATCTAGCAGCTAATAAAATATATTCTACAAGGCTACAACTGAAAGGGCTTCAAAAGTAGCATATTGCAAGTCTGAAACAAGAAACTCTGTTATACACAGTTTGATAATCTCCCTGGGACTAGAATTGATGAGAAGTTGCCTTCCATCAAGGTGATTTAAGGGAAATTGGAATCCACATATAGCCTCTGTCAAATTAATGTTTGCCTTAGGCTTTAGGCTTTCATTTGAACTTAGAGTGAACTTTTAATTGCAATGAAAAGTGGTGTCACCAGCTACAATGTACCACTGCAAAAACGAGAATGTTAGAAATGAATTATCAAAGAGTCTATAGACACACCATAGTAGTCTACCACATATAAGATGCAGTGCATCTTGACAACATAAAACAAAGAAAAGCCGCTCTTCTTCCATTCTACATTTAAATAAGCCTATGACTAGAATTTAGTGGTCTACAAATGGGAACTAATGATTAGAGGCCTGAAACCTACCACCACCTTTTCAAGTTCACGCTGAAACACTACCCTTTGGCACTATTACATTCCCTTCACATGGACTTCTCGTACATTCACATCTTGAAAAATTTTGCTCCCTTTACATTGACCACACTTATCATTGATTGTCTTGCTTGCACCATCAAATGTTTTCAAAGGTGGTTAGTTAGATCGTCATTTGACCATTGAACTATACATGACAGGCCAAAATTGTTTATTTTCATTATTACTCCATTGAAAACACATCATATGGCGAAGCTTGTTACAAGTTAGTGTGCATTAAACGAAAATAAAAATCACATGCCCAAGATTGTTATTTTAATCATTGGTTAGCATTCAATGTGACATAAGTTGAAACAACATAGCTCGTCTATGAAAAAAAAAATTAAAAAAAAAAATCGAAAACAAAATCTTTGATGTAGTAGGTGTTTAAATAGAACATGCAACAAAAGAATAGTCCATCAAAAACAAGTGTCTCTACCATCGATGCAGAGATATTACATTTGTTGTATCATCGTAAGACCAAGTTGCCTGATAGAGACCTTCATATCAGAACCTTGGAAATCCATACATCAGCTAGAAACACCATCTGTTGACCCAACATTCAAGCTAATGATATAGAGAGAGGCCACAACCAATTACCCACTGGACTGGGCATATGCCTGAGTCACTTAGGTCTATGTGCAACCTGAGTGGGCTAAATGATGAAGAGCACAATATTCCTCCTCAAAGGTCACTTGTTTAATTACGGAGGGGTGTAGGGCATGTACATGTGAGAAATTTTTTGTTTGTGAATATTAGTGTGGGACTGGCAAGGTGCCAACACTCATTCATTCTCGTTTACTTACAAGAAAGGGACAAATTTTATTTCCTTGAAGAATCCCAACGTTGTAAAATTTGGCCCAATGGGTTAACTAGAGTCGTTCAGAGCTTTGAATAGCAGGCAGGTGGTCTCCAGGTCGACCACTAGGATGGGCCTCACTTGATGTCCCTACTTGGTTAACATAAAATAGTCTATGTAGACTGCTTTACACTGGATACCATCCTAAAAATGTGGGTTTCTTGGGGATGTATTTGCAAAGGGAAAATAAATTTTTGACGTAGGTCTAGGCCAAGCAACACTCTCGTAGGGAGCCTGTTGCTACAAAAGACAAAAATTCTTGTCAATTCACTTACCAGTACGATTGGGTTGCATATTCTATTAAGTATTCATAATTAAACATAGAAATCTGATGAGAACTATTTTCAACTTCTAAGCAAGGCAACAATCCGAGTGAGGAATAATGATTTTTCAAACATTCAAGAAATTTCCCAACTGAAAAAGATTAGAATAAAACCATAGTGTTCCATGGGAATGTGTCTCTCAAGGTGGGGGCACACACCCCATGTTTTCCACACTTTAGGAGTTTTTTTTGGGGGTTGGGTAGCATGTTGGTGAACATTTCCCCACATCCCACTTTTGAGGAGACATGGGGAAGCATTTCCCCGTAGTGGGGAACACATTCATGAGATGTCTTCCTCTATTTATCCATATTACCAAGTGTTATCCAACCTTTTGGTGTGCAAGTAAGAACACATCACACTTGCAAGTTGTGTTCCCATAACCACCTAACTAAAAGAGTTAGGCTCATGGGTTTTTATATACAACATTACATAACCCAAAAAATGGCTTAGTCACTCTCTTTGTATAAAGGTATCAAAATGCAGTTAAGAGTGGAATGTAACCATAAGAAAACAACAATTTCTAGTAAGATAAAGTTTTTTCATAGTTTGTCACAACAACCTCTTAATACAAAATAAGAATATGAAAAGTGGTTGGAACTTGGAAGAAAGGTTTAATAAAAACCAGGAATTATTGGCAGATCAGTTAACTTGAAATCTGACATAACAATGCCACGTGGTTATCCAACATAATCAAAAGAAAATGGTCCAAATAAATGGATTTAAAAATATATTTTGCAATAATGGTCCAATGTGTTACCATAATGATTTAGATTTGTAACTACCCTCCTAGAAAATCTTGGTCTCTTGTATGGGACATTCCAGTATGCACGGGAAATTTTATTATTTGAAAATTTCTTTTATCATGAAAAAATTGAAATGTTTTTCATTTAAAATTAAAGAATAGTAGTCATAAGAAAATTTGTATTAGCCATACAAAGCAGACAATCATCATTGTTTTCTCAGTACAGATAAAATTTTAAAAATGTTTAAACTTCCCTATGTCATGGATTTCAATGATTGAGCATTGAATCTCTTTTAGTTTTTCACAAAGAAGTATTATAACTATAGGAGGAGTTGATCAATGCAAATGTGCCTTGATCCTTCTATGATCTCTTGGGAAAATGGGAGAGAATCACATTAAATGCTGCCTGCCATACAGTCAAGTGTACATTGATTGGCTTAGCTTTACCTTTAGACAACATAAATTATTTTTGCAGTATATACTATAAACCCAAGCCAATTCCTTGTTAATGTGTATACCAACTTAGACACTATAAATTTATCCAAGGACTTACATTTAAGCAGTCCTCCATCAAACAAAAACCATTCATTTCTAAAGAATGTTTTAAAGCTAGAGATATATAATTGGAGATCCCTTGTCGATAAATCTGAAAGAATGGACATCCTCCATTCATAAAAATTCCAAAATTAGATACCAAAATTTACTCGAGTGTATTGACTTGGCCAGTAGCTCAGATCAAAGGGTGAGTTTGGTACAAAACCACCTGACTTAGATACCAAAGTTGACTCGAACTCCGTCAATTCAGCTAGGTTAATCCCTGAGTGTATTGACTTGGCCAGTAGCTCAGATCGGAGGGCCATTTTGGTACTAAACCACCTGACTTAGATACAAAAGTTGACTCGAACTCTGTCAAATTAGCCGGGTTGATCCCTGAGTATATTGACTTGGCCAGTACCTCAGATTAAATTGTTAGTTTGGTACTAAACCACCTGACTTAGATACCAAAGTTGACTAGAACTCTGTCAACTCAGCTAGGTTGATCCCTGAGTGTATTGACTTGGCTAGTAGCTCGGATCGGAGGGCCAGTTTGGTACTGAACCGCCTGACTTAGATACCAAAGTTGACTTGGAATCCGTCAACTCAGCCAGGTTGATCCCTAAGTGTATTGACTTAGCCAGTAGTTCAGATCGGACATCCAGTTTGGTATTGAACTTCCTGACTTAGATACCAAAGTTGACTCGAACTCCGTCAACTTAGCCAGGTTGATCCCTGAGTGTATTGACTTGGCCAGTAGCTCAGATTGGAGGACTAGTTTGGTACTGAACCACCTAACTTAAAGCATGACTCGACCGATTTATTACCAAACTAACCCTACTCAGCCAATTTCGTACCTAATCAGCCAAGTCACACTTCAAACTTATAGTACATTAATCACATTTCAAAATTCAAATTTTATTCAAATTTTTTCTGTAGGCTGAAATTTAAAATGGAAACCATTTAGCATGCTTGCATCCTTCCCAATAACTTTGTTAAGTATAAAACATGAAGTCGTTAAGTCTCAAAAAACATGTTTCAATTCTGCACCAAGTATTTCTATATCAAGCATAGGCACCACATTATGAAAACAACATTCCAGATATAACATTGACTAGAATTGAAAAACATTTTATATGTTTACTAGATTAACAAAAACTAAGTTGAATTGTATGAAGATGTATTGCATAATTTTTGCAATGAAAAGAATTTATTTCAAATGGCATGTTCCCTATTTCAGAACCTTGTGTCATAGTTTAGAGGGCCCTGATATAATTTTACCAATGTACAGAAATAAGGAATATGGAAAGACATGAAATCTTTAAAATAAGTCTAGAATGTTTAAAACATGTTTTTTTTTTAATTCAAATTAAATATTTTTTGTATTTTTGATAAACCAAGTCATTGAAATCAAATAAGTCTGAGTCATTCCAAGGCCGAGTCCGAGTCGACTGTCAACTGATTCCAAGCCCGAGTATTAAAACATTATAGAAAAACATGTTACTTTGGTAAAATCAAGAAATATAAAATAATCTTAAAAAAACAATAAATAGGAAAACTATTTAATAAAGGGTTGCATAAAAGTATCAGAATTGAACAATGAAATAGTTTGAGGAAGTTATTTATAGAAAAATGAAACGGTTTCAGGAAGTTATTTATAGAAAAATAAAAGACACATGGATTACATGGAAAAATTCACTTGTATATCCTTTTAAAGATGCACATTAAAAGTGTCAAACTACAAACTATTTGATACCGATAATGTTTATTCCATCAAATAAGAATATTAAATGCTGTGATCCTCTGGATTGTCAAATTTAAAGACATAATTAAAAGGTTATACGATTATATTTTGCTTAGAGTTGAAACATAATCTTATCAAGTGAGAATCATCACTTCAGTAGTACAGGAAAGTATTATAGTAAATGTGGGTAGATAAAGATCAAGAACCCAAAACAGAAAGGAAGAACCATTATATTTTACAAATAAAATGTTTTACTGTAAATTTTAAGTTACATAAGTTGAATTTGTAATCCTATTGAATTTGATATGGTTTTTCTCAACATCTAGAAAATTGAGTTATATCAGAAAATTGAACTATATCAGGTAATCAAAGACATAAGAATAAACCATAGCTGATACATATATAATCAATAATATAACCTTAAATTTAGGAGTAAAAAAATTATGTAGCTTGATTATTTAATGATATCAAAAATTAACATATAAATGAGATGAAATCATGACATTGAAACATGATAATAACATATTATAAAAGGAATGGCAATGGTAATCACAAATTATGGTAGATTTGTAAAAGAATATCTTGAATGGAATTCATGGGATATACCTTGTTTACTAGTATCTCATACCGATATCATTAGAAAATGCATTCCATATCTTTGTCTTTTCCCTTGAAATTCAAATGCATCACATATCTTTGTCTTTCCCCTCAAAATTCTTCCCTTGCAAGATATATATATATATATATATATATATATATATATATATATATATATATATATATTCCCATGCACTATATAGAGAAAACATTGGTGTGCACATACACCAATGTCTCTACTTTCAATTGCTCAAGCAATATTTTTAATTCTCCTAAAAATTATGAGACTTTTGGTGTCTTGAGTGCAAGACACTCATCCAACTCAAAACATGTGTCCCACATTTATTGAAATTTAAGACCCACATATACATGCATGCCCTATCCAACCTATTTTGTTTCTTTACAATTTTAAAATAGAAACATATGCCAATAATACAAGAGTTCTCTACATTGGGATTTATATTTGAATGTGACACTATCAAAAAAAAAATTAAGACCAGAATGAGCAATAATACCAATACCCATAACTCTCTCCTCTCTACTCAAGGATACACAATAACATATCTTATTTACTGCAACAATTTATCTGATTGAAAACTTCGAATCCATTAATTATTTCTCAGAGGAGATAAGTATGAGGAAATCCTATCTCCACACTCCAACTCCATCATCCATCATCAACCAATGCCACTATCATCCATCGTAAACCAATGCCACGAATAACTGAATCCCATAAAAAATAATTGATCTTCATAAAAGCAAGATAAAAGCATGATTTGAAATTGAAGAAAAGCATGAACACAACAAAAAAAGAAAAGCAAGAAATCATTATTTTCAATTTAGAAACTCACTCATATGCTAATGGTTCCATGTGCTGACTCAGCTTCTTTTTTGGCTTTATTCTTCTGTTAGAGTGCTAGATGGAGTCTTGATTCATTAAAGACAAAGAAAATTGTCTCAGCTACAACAATTAGTTGTAGAGAGTGGGGTAATGCCGGATGGATATATGTATCTCAAAATCTCACACAATTTTGACTTTTACCTCTCCCTTCCTCCTCTTCATCCATGTTGTGGTAAATGTGTGAATCGTGATCATGTGTTTGAGTTTGAATGGAGTCTTGGTTTGTGTGGTATATCTGTGTGATCATGTGTTTGAGTTTGAGTTTGTATGGTCTGGGTTTGTGTGTGGTGTTATTTCTGAGTAAGGTCTGGGCTTGTGTGTGGTGCTATGTCTGAGTCATGTTTCTGTGTGATAGAGGAGGAAGACGGGCTAGAATGGAATGGAGGTAATTGGATTTCGATCAATATTTGGAGAAAAAAAACTTCAACATGGAGGAAAAAACTGAGCTGCTATACATGAAAATCAATGCTCTCTCTCAATAATGATAGGGCTTCAATTCCAGGTACTTTTTATTAGTCTTTTCTCTTATTTCTGCAATCAGAAACCATAGAAGTCGTAGCCCTTTATTTCCACTAATTTCTTGAGGTTTGGTGTTATTTTATCTTCCTTGATCATCTCTAAGAAGCCCTAAAAACCCTAGAGCTTTCATTTTAGCAATCTCTTTCCTTTTTATTAATTTATTCAACTGGGTTCAACGATAAGCATAGTGGGTATTACTCCATATTAACTCGGCTCTGTTTTTTGGCCTCTATCATGTGCAACACTCTTTTGATGAAGTTGTTTATCGTATGGGAAATAATCACAGAGCTTCAATTCCAGGTACTTCTCATTATTCTGTTATCTGATATCTACTCTCAGAAACCCGAGAAACCCTAGCCCCTTATTTCTATTAGTTTCTTGAGCATTGCAATGAGGTTCGGTGTTTCATTCTCTCATTATGTAATCTGTGCCCTTATCTTCCATCAAAAGCCCTAAAAAAACCTCGTGCTTTCATTTTGGCAAACTCAATATTTTTTATTTAATTCTTTAGCACTTGTGATTAGGGTCAGGTTATGTTTTGTGTTGACTTCGGCCATAAACAAAGTGGGTATTACTAATTTCTTAAGCTCTTGCAACAAGGCTCGTGTTCTATTTTGTGCTAGACTTTAACCATATGCAGAATGGGTATTACTCTGAGGGTCGTGTTCTGTATTGTGCTAGACTTCAACCATATGTAGAATGGGTATTACTCTCTCCTAACTCTGCTCTTCGAAACCCAAAAGCCTTGGTCCTGCCGTTTTGTTACTTGCTTCAGTCTTAAACTGGGGATTCTAAGCTGGCATTCACCCATAGGAAGAGTAGGTGTCATATTTAACATATCGAATGGTTAATCGAGATTTACCTCCACCTCTGTGAATGTATGGATTTGGTACTGTCGTTTTGTTGCTTTTTTCAATCTTGAACGACGTTGTGTACCGAGGCCACAATTTTTAGTTTGGCAGGCGAAGTTATTGGAAAAATAGGGTGAAATTTTTTCCAAGAAATTCAATTAGTATTTGAATATTTTTTCATCACAATTTGATTTGGATGGCGAAGTTATTGCCAACATAGGCTGAAAAAAAATTCCAAGAAATTTAATTATCTTTTGAATTGTTTTTAATGGTGAAAATAGATTCAGTACCATTAAAAATCCCTACTACACTCGAAGTTAATCTTGCAAAATTATTTTTGCACTTAAAATTTCCAAAAATTTCTACCAATTTATTTCAAAATCTTACTAGAATTTCCATTATTTTAATAGCAAAATTATAATCTCATATTTAATGAGGTTAATTTCTTTCAGCGAAGATTCTAAATTAATATTGCTTTCTTGAATGTTAAACTGGTTACCTTCTTTAGTGTTAAGCGTAAATTCACCCATAAGAAGAATAGTAGTATCAGCTTTAACATATCCAATGGCTACTGGAAATTCACCTCCACCTCTGTATAAGTATGACTCACCTTCACGAGTGTGATTTTAATTCAGCCCACCTCCACCTTTTATAGTTTAACACCTTTTATAGTTTAATTTAAGAAGAGGTATATATCTCTTTCTTTTTCCAAAAAAAAATGAAAAAATAAACCAACTTTCTATTAATTGTATTTCTCTTTGTGTTATGTCTCTATTTTTGCTAAGTGGGTTACTTGTTTCGATCTTATACAACTTTAATTATATTTTAAGTTCGAAATTTCTACATGCGTTTACATATTAGTTTGGATTTTAAGTTCGAGTTTCTACATGCTTTTAAGTATTAGTTTGGACTTTGTTACTATTTTATATCTGTTTGTATTTTAATCGATATTTTGTTGGTTATTCATGGGCATAAATTTTATTTGACATAAGTTTTATTTGGATGTTCAATCATATTAATAATGGATATTATTAATTTAATTTTTATTTTTTTTAATTATTAATTTGAATTTTTTATTTTTTATTTTTATATTTGTTTTTTTTTAAAACAATATTTTAACTAAATTGTGTGTGTTTTTTTCTTTTCTTCTGATTATTCCATGCATTGTTTTTATATTTTGTATTTTTGTACTCAACAGTTCATTTGACCTACTTTGTGGTCATTAGTTAGACATAAATATAATTATGGTATTTTATCTTATCTTATACATTATTATTAACATAATATTTTATATATCATTCATTTGAATAAGATTTGTTTGTATATATTAATTTAATCATATTAAAAATAAAAAAAAATCATTTTGGCATTTATTATAATTTAGATGTCAAATTAACAATAGTTATAATTATTATTGATTAAAAATCAACTCATTACTATTATTTAAAGAAAATCAAAATATAAAAAAAATTTCAAATTATAAAATTTATATTAATTATTTTTATAATAATAATAATAATAATAATAATAATAATAATAATAATAATAATAATAATAATAATACATTTTGTAACTTATTTTCTAAGTATAATGCAAATTTGAATTTGGATATTAACCAGGTGAGAGTGTTCATATTAATCGTATTGAGATTAAAGTATGCGTAAATTCAAATTATGCTTATAATGTTAGATGCTTATAGCATTATAAATATTTATGTACATGTATTTTTATTATAGTATGATATGTTTTGTTATATGATATTTCCACTTGTTTTATATGGTTGATTAACTATTTTTTTTAGTTGAGTACATTTTCTTTAATTTTTAATAATAAAGAAACATTTGGCTTATTATGATTTTTTTATTGGACTTATATAAAATATTTGCAAGTATCATTTTTTAATAATATTATTTTATATATTATTAATAATATAACGTAATATTTTAAATTGTGTCATTTCATTGTTATCTATAAAATGTTTATTTTGAATAATATTATTTTATATATTATTAATAATATAATTTAATATTTTTAATTGTTTCATTTCATTGTTATTCATAAATTTTTTTTGATACGTAGATTAATTTGTATGTTATAAATATTAGTTAGCTTGAAATAAGGTATTTTGGCTTTTTGTATATAGGGTTGTTAAAGGAAGTTTAGACCAAAGAAATTTAGTTTATTGTAATTTAAATGTAGATGGGGTAATTTAGGTTTAATAAAATAAATATGATATGTTACTCTAAGGTAGGGTAGGATAGGTCACTCTATGCATATAAGGGTAGGGTAGGCTAGATTAGATAGAGTGGGTTAGATTAAGCAATATCAATTAAGATAGGATATACTGTTAAGATATTGTAAACTGGTCTATTTAAGTTAGCCTAAGTTAGAGCTATGGTAGTGAAGGGTAAGATAAACTAAGATGGAGTACACTAGTCTAATAGGGTAGATTAATCTAAAGCTAAGATAGGACAACTTAGTGTAGGCTAGATAAGGGTAGGGTTAACTAAGATGTGATCAGTTTATGTGGGCCTAAGTCAAGGTAGGGTAGGATAAAATAGTTAAGAGTATTGAAGTTTAAGGTACACAAGGGTAGTCTTAGATAGGTATGTAGAAATTTGCTGAATAATGAAGATTTATCCACCGAGATTATCCTGATCACATACTAATTCGAATTCATATGCAACACATAATCTCTTCTACTCAAATCATCACACATGCGGAAATAAACAAGCGGTATGCGATCAAAAGATCATCAAAACATCACACACATTACACAGTATGTATGGGGAAAGCTTATAGCTGAAAACCCCCAACTATTTTGTATATTAAGATGGAAGAGAACATGTAACAATATCAGTACAATACTCCTCACAAGTACTCAGTACTGTCTCCAAAGGTTACACACAACTAGCTTGGTTTCGAACAAGTCAAGGGTTCAAAACTCATCCACTAATTGCCTGCCTCTATTGCGCAATCAAGGCTGGTGTAATGAGAGATCCAAGTTCGAATCTTACTGGCTCCAACTGCGTAATCATCATTGGCAATCTCCTCCAATGCTTGTGCAAATCTCATGCACAACTGCTGTCGCAACTAATAGCAAACTCACCCTTTCATCTACCTCTTCCACTGGTCTCCACTGAACTATCCATGCACTGTAGTGAACTGATGTGTTCTTGAGTTGAATAATGAGTTAATAATTAGCGAATTAAATAATATTTAATTCACTCCACTCATTACTAGTTGATTAGCTAGTTAAACTAATCACAACTAGTTCAACTAAGTTAAACCGAACACAACTCCACCAACTGTCTCATCAACTCCACCAAACTTCTGCCACTGAAGTCCTAACTGAAGTCAACCATGCATGAGCTCACCAAACCCCAAGGAATAGCGTAATTCCTTTTTTCAGATGCATGAGCCACATCCTTAGCTCCAACTGAAGTGCTGTAAGAGAATAAACTGAATTTTAGAGTCCAAATATTATTAAGGGCTAATAATATTTGACTGACCTATTTTTAGACAGGCAGTCTAAAAATAGACTTCGACCTGTATGTCTAAAAATAGAGGTCCATCTATTTTTACCAACTCGACCAATCATCCAAGAATAGCATACTGCAACTCCTAGACCATGCTCCATATGTCTAAAAATAGACATAGTCTAAAAATAGACTTTGCGCCAAAAAATAGCCTGCGGGCCCACTTAGTGAAGGCGACTTCATTTCACTAAGCTCCATCATATTGTTGCATTTTCAACACTCCCTCTCAACAAGATATGGATTATCTGCAACCCCTATCCTGCCTCTGTGGAATTCGAATTTTCTCCTGGTGAGCACCTTCGTCAAGATGTCAGCATCCTGATCCTCCGTGGGAATATATGAAAGTAACTTGATCCTCCGTTGAACACAGTGTCTGATATGATGGTACCTGATGTCGATGTGTTTGGATCTATCATGAAATACTGGATTAACCGAGAGCTCAATGTAGCTATGGTTATCACAATAAATCACAGTAGGCTCCAAATGCGACTCGAACAATCCGACAAGGATATTCCTCATCCAAATAGCCTCGCATGCAGCCAAGCTAGCTGCCATGTACTCGGCCTCTGCTGAACTGAGTGCCACGGATCTTTGCTTCCTGCTGTACCAAGAAACAACTGTCGATCCAATGCTGAAGATACCTCCAGATGTGCTCTTCCGGTCCGTTGGGCTCCCTGCCCAATCTGCATCCGTGAAGCCAGAAAGCCTCACCTCATCCTCCTGTCTGTACCACAGACCATATCCCGATGTGCCACTAAGATAACGCAATACATGCTTGCCTGCCTTCCAGAAGAGCTTGGTAGGCTTAACCATAGCTTGCGAAAGCTAGTTAACAGCATAGCATATATCGGGTCGTGTATTGACCAGATACATAAGCGACCCCACCAACTATCGATAGACAGTGGTATCCACTACCTCCGCTGAAGTAGCATCCTCCTTCCTCCAACCTCCAGGAAGAGGAGTGTCAACAGGCTTGCAGCCATGCATGTTGAACCTCTCCAGAATCTCCCGGGCATACTTGCCCTGAGAAACAAACAGTCCTCCACTGCGCTGCCAAATCTCCAATCCCGGGAAATAATGAAGGAGGCCCAAGTCCTTCATCTCGAACTCTCTAGCAAGGTCCTCCTTGCATGAAAGTATCAACAGCTCATCACCCGTCAAAATCAGATCATCTACATACAGTACAATGATCAGCAGCTTCCCCTCCACCACAATCTAGTACAGGTTAGGATCCGCCTCACTCTTGGAGAATCCAAGCCCGGTGAAATAACTGTCTATCCGTGTGTACCAAGCACGAGGTGCTTGCTTCAGCCCGTACAGTGCTCTCTTGAGTCGGCAAACATGTGACTCACTGTTGAAGATCTCAAAACCTTCAGGCTGCTCTATGTACACCTCCTCCTCAATGACTCCGTTGAGGAACGCAGTCCTCACATCCATCTGATGGATGTGCCATCCCATCTGTGCTGAGAGAGCTAAGATCGTCCGTATGGAAGAGTACCTTGCGACAGGTGCAAAGGTCTCCTCATAATCGATCCCCTTGATCTGCGAGAAGCCACGGGCGACAAATCTCGCCTTGTACTTCTCCACACTCCCGTCAGCCGCCTGCTTCACTTTGTACATCCATCGCGAACCCACCATTGATTTCCCTTCCGGTCTTGGGACAATCTCCCATGCACTGTTTCTGATGATCGAATCATATTCTTCGATCATGGCATCTACCCATGCGGGTTCCTCCACAGCTTCCTCAAAAGAGGATGGCTCCATCACGACACATTGACTCATAAGAGCCATGTATCCAGTGTACCGATCCGGTGACTGCCTCTATCTGCGTTGTGTTGTAGGTGGTCCTACAACCTTCTCTGCATCTTGAGCCAGTCGCTCAGCTTTTGTAGTGCGCTTGCGCCCTCTGATGGTTGGCACTGTGTGAGTGGTTTCTTCCACTCCATTAAATTCCTCTTGTGGCTGATCCACATCCGGAAGCTCATCCTTAGGAGCTAACAGCTCCTCATCTGCATGCAAGTGTGGCTCCCTCTCAAGCGAACACTGCATGGCTTTCTCCTCCTGAAACTTGATATCCCGTCGCACAACAGTCTTGCGACTGTCTGGCACATACACCCAATAGTTGTGGGGCATATCAGTGTACCCCACAAATATTCCAACCTCTGCAGTTGGATCCAGCTTCTTTCTGGCATCCTTCATCACATGCATGTAGACAGGAGAACCAAAAATTCTCAGATGAGAAATATCAGGCCTCTTGCCAGAAAACGCCTCCTCCAGTGTACTCATGCCAAGAATCTTGTGAGGACAACGGTTCTGCACATATACTGCTGTATTGCATGCCTTAGCCCACAAGTGAAGGGGTAGGCCCTGATCATGCAACATCGCCCGTGCAGCACCCACAATAGTTATGTTCTTCCGCTCAGCCACCCCGTTCTGCTATGGGTTATGGGGTGCGATGAGCTCTCTCCGAATCCCTTCTGTGCTGAAAAAGTCCTTGAATTCAGCAGAGATGAATTCACCACCATTGTCGCTCCTGAGAGCCTTCACCTTCTTCCCCGATTCCTTCTCGACCAGTGCTTTGAACTCACAGAACTTAGAGTATGTCTCGCTCTTCTTCTGCATGAAGAAGATCCAACACTTTCGAGAGAAATCATCAACAAAGATTATGTAGTACTTGTGCTTTGCTGTCGAAGCTACTGAGAAAGGACCAAACACGTCTGTGTGAACTCTCTCAAGGATCGTTGTGGTGCGACTATCCTTCTCGTGAAAGGTGGCTTTCACAAACTTCCCTAAAGTACACCCCTTGAACTGATCTGACTGCGCAAGGGTGCCCTTAGGAAGCCCAGTAGAAATCTGCTGCAGGATCTTCAAAGCTCCATGGTGAAGGTGGCCCAATCTCCGGTGCCACAATTCGCCCTCATCATCCCGGCTCACCACTTCTCCCGCTTTGCATGCCATTTCTGCGCAGCCATCTACTTGCAACTGATAAAGGTTCTTGACTCGAACCCCTATCTTCCGGGTCTCTCCAGTTGTCTTACTGCGCAGGAAAGCCTTTCCTTCAGCGAAGACCACATCATACCCCTTGTCTTCCAACATCGCCACAGAGATCAGGTTCTTCATCAATCCTGGAACATGCAATACTTCCTTCAATACGAAGGGTTTACCAGACTCCCTCTCAAAGGAAATGGTACCGATACCAGTCGCACTGTATCTACCATCATCGCCCATCTCGATGTGCACTCCAAGATCCTTTTCCTCCAGATCTGAAAACAGATCTTGATCTTCGGTCATGTGAAATGACACACCACTGTCCAAGAACGAAACTGATCCCATCACACTTGAAACCAAGCATGCGATTAGTGAAAAATCCAGTTCGAATTGAGAAGCCAATGCCTCTCCCGCTGCAGATCCAGCAGCCTTCTTATTTTTCTTCTTCTGCGGACAATTTGTGGCATAGTGTCTATGCTGGTGATAGTGAAAACACTTCACCTTGGACATGTCTTGCTTCTTTCCTTTCGCACCAGACTGAGAATATTTCTTGCTCTTCCCTTTCTTTTCTTTGGCATCCAAAGCGCAATTTTCTTCATCAGATACCTTTGATGAAGATCCATCCCTGGTAGTCCTCCTTATCTCCTCTTGCATGAGATCCGCCCAAAGTCGCTCCCATCCTGGCAACTTCTCCCGACCATTGACACTATCTTGATATGCATGCCAACTTTTCGGAAGACCAAGGAGAGCCAGGTCCACCATATCCTCTTCTTCGACAGTCACCCCCACACTTCCCAGCTCATCTCTGCATTGAGTGAACTTCGTGAGGTACTTGACGATACTGTCGCCTTTCTCCATCTTAATGTTTCTGAGTTTGTCCTTGAGCGCCAGCTTCCTTTGGTCGCTATTGCTCTGGAATAGATCTGTCAAAGCTTTCCACATCAAATATGGAGAAGCTTTTCCATGCAGGCTGGATACAATGTGATCCTTTACGCCCTCCAACAGAATCCTTCGACATTTCGCCATCTTCTTTTGCCAAGCCTCTACTTCAGCAGGATAAATGGGCTTTTGGACATCCGTATCTATGAACTCCTTCAGTCCATTATCTTCTAATACTGCCTCCATCCGATCTTTACATGCAACATAATTCGAATTGCCTTCAAGGGCATACTCGAGTCGCAAACCGTTGAAAGACATTTTCAACCACAACACCAAGAAGACAATCTGCTGCAAAATTTAAATTCCAAGCTTAAAACTCAACCGCTCTTGATCTGTGAGAACAAATTATTTCTAGCACAGAGATCGACTACAGAGGCATTTACTGGATGTATCACCTTTCAAAGGAAAGGATGGATCCAGAGGCTACCTGGTCCGCATGCAGACTCTGTCTACCGAAATAAGTTTGTAATCATTGTGATGATCAATCTTTTCTCTGATAGCTCCGATACCATGTAGAAATTTGCGGAATAATGAAGATTTATCCACCGAGATTATCCTGATCACATACTAATTCGAATTCATATGCAACACATAATCTCTTCTACTCAGATCATCACACATGCGGAAATAAAACAAGCGGTATGCGATCAAAAGATCATCAAAACATCACACACATTACACAGTATGTATGGGGAAATATTATAGCTGAAAACCCCTAGCTATTTTGTATATTAATATGGAAGAGAACATGTAACAATCTTAGTACAATACTCCTCACAAGTACTCAGTACTGTCTCCAAAGGTTACACACAACTAGCTTGGTTTTGAACAAGTCAAGGGTTCAAAACTCATCCACTAATTTCCTGCCTCTATTGCGCAATCAAGGCTGGTGTAATGAGAGATCCAAGTTCGAATCTCACTGGCTCCAACTGCATAATCATCACTGGCAATCTCCTCCAATGCTTGTGCAAATCTCATGCACAACTGCTGTTGCAACTAATAGCAAACTCACCCTTTCATCTACCTCTTCCACTGGTCTCCACTGAACTGTCCATGCACTGTAGTGAACTGATGTGTTCTTGAGTTGAATAATGAGTTAATAATTAGTGAATTAAATAATATTTAATTCACTCCACTCATTACTAGTTGATTAGCTAGTTAAACTAATCACAACTAGTTCAACTAAGTTAAGCCGAACACAACTCCACCAACTGTCTCATCAACTCCACCAAACTCTGCCACTGAAGTCCTAACTGAAGTCAACCATGCATGAGCTCACCAAACCCCAAGGAATAGCATAATTCCTTCTGTCAGATGCATGAGCCACATCCGTAGCTCCAATTGAAGTGATGTAAGAGAATAAACTGAAGTTTAGAGTCCAAATATTATTAAGGGCTAATAATATTTGACTGACCTATTTTTAGACAGGCAGTCTAAAAATAGACTTCGACCTGTATGTCTAAAAATATAGGTCCATCTATTTTTACCAACATGACCAATACTCCAAGAATAGCATACTGCAACTCCCATACCATGCTCCATATGTCTAAAAATAGACATAGTCTAAAAATAGACTTTGCGCCAAAAAATAGCCTGCGGGCCCACTTAGTGAAGGCGACTTCATTTCACTAAGCTCCATCATCTTGTTGCATTTTCAACAGTTCTGATACCATCTTGATATGAAAATGGAAGTATTTTTTAATGAAAAGTATCCATTTCCATTTAATTAAGTGTGCAAAGTGTTTCCCATGAGTTGCAGGTTAAACAAAGGAGTTTTGGTTATGTTTTTGAGTCTTATGTGTAAGGGTATGTTATTTAAATTTATTTTTTAACATATCATATCATAAATACACAGCAGAATAACTTCAACATAACATGACTCAGATATTTGGTGAGAAGTTCACCCCTCCTGGGCTACGTCTGTTGGACCAAGCCTCCCAAATTGGCTTGTCCTCTTGTATTAAAATGCTCCAAAATGCTAATACAAGTTTAAAAATGCCTCAATAGGAAAATATGACTATAAATACGAAATCAGAAGACATGAAAATTCTAAAATTGCCTTTCCATTTACACTAAACAGTGAAAAATTACCTAATACAGTGCCTTCTTTAGCAAGGCCCTGATGGCTCTTTGAAATCCTCTGAAGATTTCCTGGTTGTAGAAGTCCTCAAACAGTTCTGAAACCTCTTCCATTAGTTTTATAAGGTAGAAAATAGTTGAAAATGGTTTTTGGTTCACTGCAAACAATGAGGTACAACTCAATACAGCTCCATTTCCCAAATGGCCCTGATGGCTCTCCAAAATTAAATGAAGAAAAAATGGTTGTAGAACACCTCTACTACCTCTATAACCTATCCAAAACACTCCACAATGTTGAAAATAGTCGAAATTGACTAAAAATTCATCCAAATTGGTCCAATATTGGAGAAGTTATGATGAAAACAAGATTCTGCCCAATGTCAAGTAAAAACCCCACTAAATGTGGGAGAACAGGAGTTAAGTTCGACAAAATGGCCAAATCCCACCAAATTTGGTGGTGTGCTCCAGTTTTAGCTGGATGGTTAAGTATGCTATTTAATGTGTAATGGGACCTGTTCACGTGAGGTCCATTGAATTCGCTGACAGAGTGAGTTATGGTTAAGTTTAAATGTCGCATTTAACATTTGTTTTAAACGTGGCCACATATGGTGGTTATGGAAAACGGTTAAACAAACAGTTAAACCCGCCAGTGTTAGGCCCTTGATCCATGTCATATGGTCGCATGGATTCTGTTGATGTGGGGGCTAGCCCTTAGGGGCTAGCCCCCATTTACCGTTGCCCATACAATTTTCAAACGTTAAATATGCCTTCGACACATAACATGTTAAGAACCAAACCTTGTGGTGCATTGGTAAGCGCTTGTGCTAGCGGTGGTGAGGTATGGGGTTCAAACCCGTGGACTCATAAAATTTTGTTACACCAAACTTTCCACGGCCTGCGGCCACGTGGCAGCCTCTGGGCTTGCCATGTGGCACCCACTGCTTGGCCAAAATAATAAAAGTCAACCAATGAAATAATCACAAAATGCCACATATCGAATCCTGATTCGGCTGGATGGAATATTCCAGGGAATATTCTAGGGAATATTCCAAAGAATATTCCTAGAATTTCCTTTGGAATTTTCTTTTTTTAATAGTTTCCAAAGTCAAAGTCAACCCTGGTCAAACTCGATTTTTGAAAGTTACTAAAAACTTCAAACCTACATAAATTTCTCATACGATGTCGGATTTGAGTGCCATTCATGGTGCTAGGATCGCAGTAATGAGGCGTATCTGATAGTTCAGGTTGCAAGTGATTTTGAACACTTTCAATTTTGAGCTTTTTCCATAGCTCGGACTTGAGCTTCCGATCAGGAAATCTTCCCAATTTATCCTTTTCTCATCAAATTTATGCACAGTTTTAACTTCCTCCCACCACCGAGTGGCCTTTCCATGTAACTGGTAAATGGCCCATTGAGCTATGAGGTTACTGTTATAGTCATACACCTGAAAGTATTTATTCGTTTCAATAATCTAGGCTTTAGCTACCTCCTCATTTTCTCCATCATAGGTTGGTGGCTTGATTTTCTAGAACTCTTGTTGTAGTTCTGGTCATTGTTTCTTTATCATTACTTGATCTTGGGCATTGTGTGACTCTTCCTTATACTCACTCCTATGCCTCTCATGGTGTTGAATGCATTGAGTATGCCTCTCTTCTTGGTTATTTTCAGAATGTTATTATCCCTCTCATACTGAGTTTCATGTTCAGGATTCAGTTGGTATGCTATGTTATTTTGTTTATCAGAAAGAATTTTTAATATTTTCTCCTGTTCTTGAATTAACCTCACGTTATCATTCCTCATTTGTGCCATCTCATTTTGTAATCGATGCATCATTTCCAATAATTGTCATGTTTGTTGTTGTTAATATTCCATTAATATGTTCAGGTGGTATTGCCAGTTTGCATCCAGTTGTACCCATATTTCGGGGTTAGTCCCTCCATATGACGCTTCGGGTCTTCCTAAATATCTAGATCCTCTTTGCATATTGCTTCTAGTTCAGCTTTTTTTATACCCTCGTTCCTTCTGTATAAATCACAAATTTTCACTTTCAGTTCCCACGTAGCCATAGTTTTGGAATGTGGCTCTAATACCACTTGTAACATGTACATACATACATAAGTTAACTTACCTATTTACCATCATTGAAAAAAATCTTATACATATATAACACAACATTGTAAAATATAGTGCACCTAGAATAACCTATATATACACATTCGTAGTTTATAACATGTACTTATGTAACCACACTATCAAGTACATTACTAATTCAATATTTGGTATTTACAAGCATATATTATAACATATATTTGTTGACATTGATACCATTACACTTAGGTACTATTTATGATTAAAATGGTTTCATTATATATTATAACCTTAATCTCTCCATAGTTGTTTGCGCGGTATCTTATTGTTGGACAGGTCAGCCCTATCATAGTCTCATTAACGTTAACCACTCCACATATGAAATTAAAGGTTTTGGTACCCCTGATCTGTTCTTAGCACATGGAATAAACTCTATGATCTGTCACCCATACCCAGGTCTGTCCGATGGAATCTCATTCCTCCACGGATTTGATCAGACGGTGGAAGGGCGACATCATGATTCTCACTTACAGTCCTTGGTAACCTCTCCCCTCGCATATGACCATCAATTTCATCGAATTGTGGAGTATGTATTGGTTGGAAAATACCCTAACCACCTTTTCAGTCTGGAATGCACTTGGTCATTTATCATTCTTCCTCCACTGCTCTGCAATTTTTCAGTGTTCGTGGAAGGTTTTACTCTGTTTTTTATTTTCATTGGCCTTCTCTGCATTACAATGTTGGTGTCTCTCCGCGAGGATGATTTTAGTGTTACGTTATCTGCTTCTCCTTTGTCTAACAAATATCGAAATTATCTGCTCTCTGTTACTGAATGCATTCCTCTTTATTTTTGTTTCTTTTATAGTCTTTCTCTCACAATCCTTATGCTAATTATATTGGTTATATTTTTGCAGGTTTTCCTTAGGGTTTTGGCTGGGAACTTCCAACAATTTAATGAAGTATTGTGCTTACCATGACATAGGTAAGAGGTCAAATGCTCTACCACACTTGCATCCTTTTTCTCTTTCGGTATTCACATACCAAGCATTTCTTGGTTTTTGAAGGATAATCTTCCATGTAACTTGGATTTAGGGTATGGTACCTGATGGCCTGCTCGAGTAGGGACACTCATTTCTCAATTCGACTATGAAAACAAAGTTTTTTAAAATCCTGTTTGAGATTAAGGTTTAGATAACTAGAATGCCTCTCCTAAGTTTTGTAAATAAAACTGGACTATTGTCTACTCAACTTAGTATTCCTAAATTGATGTCATAAATTGTCAACCAGGGCTAGTAAACTGTTGAAGTGAAGTGCACTATATGTGCCTAGGTATTTGCTTCCTACTTCGTTGTGTTTAGTGTTTTTCTAGTGTTTTTGGTTTTGTGGTTTTTTGTTTTTTATGCTAAGAGGAAAAGAACTAAGTGTTGGTAAAGAGAAGTTGTTGGTCACACTGAAACAGAGAAAAATCTATTCTAAACTATGTATGGCACTTGAGAACAGAAAATGCAAAACTTAACAAAAAAAAAAAAAAAAAAACTCATAGCATGAACTCAATAACTCATAACATGAACTCAATCCAATTCATTCATTAGAAATATGTTGGAATAACTTGAGAAAAGGATAAGTTTAATGCAATGAGGTTCTTCGAAGTAAACAACAACCTACAATATCACAGAGAAAATCTCATCCATGGCTAGAAATTTGTTGGAACACATTTGGAAAATATAGTCTGCAACATAGTGAGGAACTCTACTCTAACCTATGACACTAAAATTAATCCATTCTACAACTCAAAATATCACTGTTAAGCCTCATTCAAGAGTTAGAAATATTTTGGAATAACTTTCGAAAAAAGGCAGTTTGTGAAATTATGAGAAATTGCAGAACAGTCAAGACTTCAAAATGACACTACCAATTCTTGTTCCTATGATAATGATGTATTAGTAGAATTTAAGAACAAGAGTAGTTTGTAAATAATGAAGGCTGTTAAGTCTAATTTAACAAAACTAGAATACAACTAACTAATAAAACTAGAAATACAATGGATGGAATTGAACTATAATGCAATCATTCAAACTTAAAATACAGTGAACAGAATTGAAGTAGAGTGTCATTAACCTCTGGAGTATTACAACTGAACTAAAATGACACTAATCTCTAAAATACTACATCTATATCTCATTTAGTGTTAGTGATATTTTGGAACAATTCGTAAGAACAAGACTAGTTGTAACATTTGATGTGAATGAGCATAAAAACATAAAGTTCAGAAAAACGCAACTAAGTTCTAAGATGCTACAGCTATGTCTCATTCAGTGTTAGTGATATTTTGGAATAATTTATAAGAACAAGACTGGCTGTAACATTTGATGTGAATGAGCATAAAAACATAAAGTTTAGAAAACTACTTGAATTAGGAATGAAACAAGGCTAAAGTTACTTATCTAAACAGTATGCACAGAGCTTCTTGGGCAGTAAGGGCCCTCTACCACCAGATTAGCACACAAATCTACTCAAGATTGCTTCAGATCTGGTATTAAAGTTGATCTTCTTTCATTAAAGGAAAAATACTTCAAAAACAGAGTATTACGGTCTTTTGAGATCTAACAACAAAACATCAATCTAGCTAAAAAAATTCTTTCCCAATTAAAATAAAATTAGAACTCTTGTGGAAGCCTCGTACTCTTACTGAACACATCTGTAGAGTTCTTGTCCCGGTAGAAGTCTACCTCTTAGTTTTGATTTCTTCCACGTGAATAACCACTTGGAGATTTTTACTCAGACTTCATAGAGGACAAGGAACGATGTAGATGAAGTCTGGAATTCAACCATGTGTTTTTCCTCTAAGTGACACCTGTAACCTGTGTGAACATGAAGATAGCTGCGGAATAGGTGACTAGCTACAGAATGGCTGCATTCTGTAATTGAGTCTAGTCAAAAATTACTACAACAACAAAACCACGAAAATATATCAAGTCAATCATTATATGCATTCCTAAAGTGACTTTAATTAATCCTATTCATCTTTTAAGCCTATAAATGATAAGGGACAAAGGAAATGAAGTGAAATTTGGTGAAAGGAAAGGACATCTTTGGGGCTCAACATACCCCGACTGCAAAGCTTTTGCATGTCCTCATGCAATCAATTCATGTATTCTGGGACTTCTGCTCGGACATCTAGGCTCCTTCTTCTGCTTTGCCTGATATTCAATGGCCTCCTAGGCTTCCTTATGACCAACTTGAATCTCAAATTTATAAGTGCCCTGCTCAACTTTTTGTTTTTCTTCTTCAACTTCTCACTGGCCTTGTACAGTTTTTCCATTTGCAGAGAGAGATTTGTATTCATATCACTTTTCAGCTTAACCTGCTCCCTTAAAATTTCATTTTTATTCTTTATATGCCTGTTGAGTACTTCTAATTCATATTTGTCTCTTCTTAGTACATCAATTGCAGATTCTGGTGGGCTAGGAGTTCTTCCTCTACTTCCTGGGGCTCTTTTTTTCTAATGACTCAACATAATTATAGATTTGTTGTTGTGCTGGGTCTATCTCTGGAGTTCCTTCATCAAGATCCTCTTCGTACTGGTACTCAGGTGATCTAGCAGTTGGTGTCTCTTCATCCTCAATGTTTATGATTCCCGTTTGTCTAACCTCTGTTTTCTTCAATATACCTCTAAGCCTGTGGCTTCGTCTTGGTTGAGATGGTCCTTCACCTCTCTCCTTGGCATACCTTCTTATCATCTTCTCCTTTTTAAGTTGTTTCTTAATTTCAGCCAATTTCTCAGAAATTATCTCCTCACTGTCCTCTTGTATGGACTTACCAGTTTTAGTTTCAACAGATTTGGAAATTTTCCTTCTCCTGCTTCTTCTTGTGAGTTTGCCTTCAGATGGAGATTCCTTGGGTTCTTCAAAGTGATTCCTCACTAGGAACTCATCCCAATTGTCTCCCACCTTTCTCAAATGTTTTTCAATTAGGATTTTAACTAGGCCATGGTGATACAAAGTGGTTTCCAAGAATTGAACCCTCTTTTGAACATTAGAGGCCATTCTCTTTAGGCTATGAAGTAAGAAAAAGGGTAAATTGATTTCTTCATCTAAGAAATGCATCATTAGTCGAATATGATAAATATATAAGGTACCAAACCTTCCCTCACAAGTTATAAACTTTTGTAAAATGAGCAACATATTCCGCCATTTATTCTTCAGTGCTGAGCTAGGAATGCCCTTCTTAAAAATTGAAATATCCATACCTGGTGTTTTGAGCATTTGCCTCCATGCCTCATTATGAAATTCTTTATTTTTGAACCATCGTTCACCTTGCTTGGGTAATTCCGCTGCTTCTGCAATGAAATATTCTGTAATAGTGAATTTAACATCTCCTATTTCAACTTCTGCTCCATTGAAGGACCGTGAAAATGTCTTAGTTACCTCTTTATGAAAACCATTGAATTCTTCCAAAAACTGTAACCACCCAGCCTGCTGTATCATTTCTCTAATCTGTGGGTAACCCTCTAAGTATTTGGTTCCGACTGGTTCAGACCTTACTATGAGACCCATGGCTTCTCTTCTCAACCTTCAATTTACTACTCTTCTATCCACGGTGAAAATGGCTATTAGAGATTTGTTTTTACCCCAAAGGTGCCTTCTATGTTTATGCAGTAGGAATTAGCTATGGAAGGATGACATGAAGAGGTTATAGAATGAGTAAAATATGGTGAGGGTGATTCACACGAATGAATTTGAGAGCCATCACGAAAGAAAATACCGCAGAAACATCTTGTGATAAATTCAAAATCATCACTAAATACTTCGGGCTAGTGACGTGACCGAATAGGTCACTTCAGTACTTAACCGTTAAGTTTTAAATGATGATTTGAAATGGCAGAATGGAAGGGATTCTGTCCAAAGTTTTTATGATAGGTTTAATAGGCATGATCAACACGAATAATCAAAACAACTTTTTGAATCATACATGACTTAACTATACTATAACTTTCATATTTTGTCATCATAATAATTTCACAACTTTACCTTTTCCTTTCCTTTAATTTTTGTGGTTTTGATATGATTTGTCCTCCTTTCAAAATCATTGATTCTTCAGTCTTCATAATTCCTTTGATTTTTCTTGTTGACATGGGTGTGCAAGATCAATTTGTTGCTGAACAAGTGGTTGTTGGATAGTTGTCTACAGGGTATCTAGTTGTAGAATGTCTGGCTGGCTGCAGAATGTCTGACTGCAGAATATCTGGCTGCAGAATATACCTGTAGGAGCTTTGAAACATGGAATGGAATGTTGTATGAAGTGAATTAGAATGGATCATGAAATATGGTGTAATAGAGCATGAGTGAAGTGAAATGTAATGGAATGAAATGGATCATAAATGTAAAGTGGAGTGGAATATGAAAAGTGGCCTGCAACTTATGATTTGTAATATTCAATTGCAGAAAGAGATCAAATTTTAAAAATCTGAGATGAAAATGAGGTGGACCATGGAATTGAGTGGATTAAGTATGGATGAATGGAGTGAATGAAATATGAATGAATGGAGTGAATGAAATATGAATGAAGTGAGACATGATGGAGTGAGACTTATGATTTTTTGATAGCTGCTTGCAGAAAAAGAACAAATTTGAAAAGCTAAAGTGTCAGAAGGATTTTGATTTTCACTTTATCTTTTCTATATAAACATGCTAATCAATGATTAGTTTTCATGTTTATACTTTATTTTTATTTTTATTTATTTATTTATTTCATTTGAATTCAGAAAATTCAACTAAGTTGATGAAGAAGAAAAATTCTTCTTCATTAACTTCACATCATTGTTTTCCTGGAATCTCTTGACAAATTCTTCTCTTGAAAGTGGCTTATGATACAGCTTCAATCTATGACCATTTACAGGAAAAGTGACCTTCTCTTCATCTATTGTCCTGATTTGTATTACTCCATTGTCAAAAAAATTCATAATTTCATATGGCCCAAGCCAATGTGTTTGGAATTTACCTCGAAAATCTTTGAACTTTGAATCAAACAAGAAAGCCCGGTCACCTTCTTTGAACTTATTTTCCTTGATGTACTTATCATGCCATCTAGTCTTTTGATGTTGGACTATACTTGCTTTCTGGACTGCATCTTGTCTGATCTCATCCAATTCATTAATCTGCTCCAATCTGTGCTTTTGTGCCTCTGTTAGATCAAGTCCTAGCTGAACTGCCATTTTAAAAGTTTGAATCTGAAACTCTATGGGAAACAAAACTTGTTTTCCATAAAAAATTTCATAAGGAGTATGGCCTGTTGTGCTTCTCCATGTAGTTCTATAGGCCCACAAGGCTTCAGGAAGCCTGTCTGCCCAATCTCTTCTATGTAAATGAACAGTCTTTGTTAGGATCCCTTCAATGACCTTATTAGTAGATTCCACTTGACCATTTGCTTGTGGATGATAGGGAGTATATTTTTTGTGTCTGATTTTGTACCTCTCCATCATTTGTTCCACTAGCCTTGATGTGAATTGAGCTCCTTGATCTGTAACAATTTCCCTTGGGACACCAAAACGAGTAAAAATATCCTCAAAAAGAAAATTAACTACATATGCTTCAGTAGCAGAAAGTAATGGCTTTGCCTCTACCCATTTGGTAACATAATCAGTGCAAACTAATATATATTTCTTTTGTCTTGATGGAGGACTAATAGGTCCTACAAAATCTAAAGCCCATTTTTCAAAAGGTTCAATATGTACCTGAGGCTGCAATGGCATCTCACCTGAAGGAGAAGGTTTCCCTACACTTTGACAACTGTCACACCTTTTGAAATACTCTTTAGCATCTTTAAAAAGGGATGGCCAATAGTATCCTAAATGAAGGACCTTATAAGCTGTCCTTTTATCAGCAAAGTGTCCGCCACAAGGTTCATCATGACATGCCTTGAGGATCTCAAGCATCTCATCTTCCCGAACACATCTCCTAATGATAAAATCTGGACCTGTTTTGTATAACTCATTAGCAACCCATGAATATTTTGCACTGTCATAAATGATCTTTCTTTTGTCTCTTGCATTCATTTTTGAAGGAAATTTCCCTGAAACTAAATAATTAGCAATGTCAACAAACCAAGGAGTATGAGTAGAAATTGCAAAAAGATATTCATCAGGGAATTGATCTTCAACTGGGGTGTTGTCTTTAATTTTTTGGAGTCTAGATAGGAAATCAGCTACTGTATTTTGTTTCCCAGGCCTATCTAGAATGGTGATGTTGAATTCTTGTAAAAGCAATAACCATCTTATGACTCTGCCATTAGTAATTTATTTGTTCATTAGATATCTAATTGCAGAGTGATCTGTGTGAACAAAAGTTTCATAGCCTGTTATATAGTGTCTGAATTTGTTTATGGCATGAACAACATCTAAAAACTCTTTTTCAGTTACAGTATAGTTTAACTCTGAAGGAGTCAAATTTTTACTGGTATAGTAGATGGCATAAGGAATTGGGTCTTTTTTTCCCAATACTGCTCCTAGGGCTGTATCTGAGGCATCTGTTGAAATATGAAAAGTTAACTTCCAGTTAGGTCCCCTTAAAATAGGTGCTTCAGAGATTTTTGTTTTCAGGGTCTCAAAGGCTAACTGGCAATCAGGATTCCACTTGAATTCACAGTCTTTGGTAAGTAATTTGAAAAGTGGAGATGTTATCTTGGTGAAGTTTTCTATAAACCTTCGATAATATCCTGTAAATCCTAGAAAACTCCTAACATCTTTTTGACAACTTGGAATAGATAAGTTAGAGATGAATTCAACTTTTGACTCATCAACTCTAATCCCATCCCCTGAAATGTGATGCCCCAAAACAATACCTTCAGTAAACATCATGAAACATTTCTCATTACTAAGTGAAAGATTTGCTTCTTGACATATCTTTAAAACTTTTTCCAAGTTTGCTAAGGCTTCTTCAAATGTGTTTCCATAAACTGTGAAATCATCCATGTATACCTCTACACAATCATGTATTAGATCTGAAAAGATTCCTAGTACTGCCCTTTGAAATGTTGCGGGTGCATTGCATAGTCCAAATGGAAATACTCGGTAAGCATAGGTACCCCAAGGACAGGTAAATGTGGTTTTGTCTTGATCTTCAAGTGCTACTTGAATTTGGTTATAACCACTAAACCCATCTAAAAATGAGAAGTACTTTTTGCCAACTAATGTATCTAATACCTAATCTATGAAAGGTAGGGGAAAATGATCTTTAAGAGTAGCTTTGTTTAATTCCCGGTAGTCAATACATACCCTCCATTTACCATTTTTCTTTGGCACAATTACCAAAGGAGAAACCCACTGACTATCTGAAACGGGATAGATAAAGTTGACATTTAACAATTTCTGCAATTCTTCTTTAACAATTTCCCTAAGATTTGGATTCATCCGTCTTTGCGGTTGTTTGATTGGTTTACAATTTTCCTCTATGTAGATGTGATGAGTGCAAGTTTTAGGGCTTATCCCTTTCATATCAGTGTACTCCCATGCATATGCAGAAGAATGTCTCTGTAAGATCTTGACTAGCTCTTCTTGTTGAGATTTCTCTAGGTTCTTGTTTATGTTTAAAGTTTTTCCTGGAAATATCTCAATTGTAGAGCTGCCAAATTTATCCATGGAATAAAGAGACATCTGTCTTGATGATAAAAATTCAATGTTGGATTCTTCTTGAAATCGTTCATGTTTGTATTCCGAAGAGGATTCAAAGTTTTCTAAGGTATTCAGAATCTGGTTATCTTCACTAATTTCTGAAATTGTGAAGAGACGTTTTATGTCTTCTTCATCCTCAATCCATTGAGTATCATCTAATTCTGTAATTGTCTTTGCTGGAGGATAGAAGGTAAATTTCTTGGTTGAACTACCATCATAGATGTACATATCACCGGATCTACAACTAATGAAATCATCAGCTGTAGCTAACCAAGGTATTCCTAATATAATAGGATGCCCTCCTAGATTATTATTAGGAGTTAGGATCATAAAATCCATAGGATACTCCCAAGAATCTAGGGACACTGGAATGTCTTCTATTACCCCATCCGGTTTGATCACAGATATATCTGCTAATTGTAATAATGTGGGTGTAAAAAAAAGATTAGGAAGTTTCAGTTTATCCATGATTTGTCTACTCATGATATTGATTGCTGCTCTTAAATCAATAAGTGTGTTTTGGATCTCAGTTCCATTGATGTGTATTTTAACAACTGGATTTCCTGGGTCTAGATACTTTGGAATGGCAATCTTACCCATCATGATATCTGCTATTTTTCCTGCTAGTTGAATTTTCTTTGTCTCTCTTATTCTTTTTCCTGTTTTCTTCATGCTCAACTCCTTTATTGTCTTTGCTAATATTGGAATTTCCTTGATAGCTTGCAATAATGGGATCTTAATACAAACATTTCTCAGCTCATCTAGGAAATCATAATTAGGCACCATAATTTGTTTTTCTACACCCCTATCAATTTGTAATCTTTCTAGAAAGGGAGGTGTAGAAGTGGATGTTGATGGCTGCTCTAATATAGGAGTTGAAATTATTGGCTCTTTTTGTTTTGATTTTTCAATGTTTGGGTCTTGGAATGGTGTGTTCTCTTCAAGACTTTTATTCACCAGTAGAGAATCTTCCTCAGAATTGATTTTCTCTTGTATGATTACAGAAGGTTTCTTCTTTTCAAGTATTCTTCCAGACCTAAGTTGAACATCATTAAGGTCTAAAGGAGTAATCAAATAGGTTGGAAATTGTTGACCTTCTATCATGTATGTGTTCTGGGGATGTTTATTGTTGGGGTTTGGTATGGGTTGGGCAGGTAACTGATTTGTTTTCTAAGGAAATGGTAATGGAAGTGGTGAATTTTGATGTTGTGGATTTTGAGGATTCTGTTGAGAATTTTGTTGAGGAGGGAAATGTGGATATGGTGGATAGGATGGTGGATATTGATAGTATTGAGAGTATCTTCCATAGGGATTTTGTGCTCCTTGTGCCCAAGTTTGAGATTGATTTTGGAATTGGGGCCAAGGTTGCTGCCAAGAATTCCAATTTGGTGGGGGTTGATTATATAGTTGATCATGGAATCCTTGTGTTTGAGGTCCTTGCCAAGGCCTCCTGGAGACAAAATTGAGAGATTATGTGGAATTTGTAGGGATTTCTTCTTGAAAGACAACTTTAAGACCAGAAAGTGAAGGACAACTCTTGGTCTCATGTTTTTCTGAACAAATTACACAGGTCTCTACTACTTTTGCATCCAAAGGGCACTCTCTCAAGGCATGCTTCTTTCTACATTTGGGACAAAAAATTGCTAAGGCATCAGATTCAGCTTTTTGCTTGTTTTGTAACTTAAGGGTGTCTATTTGTTCACTAAGACTCCCTAAAATATCAGATTTGAATTCATCAAGCATATGTCATATTTCTGCCCTACTTACTGTCCCAGAAGCAGACTTACTTGCCCTTGCAAGAGCAGGGTCTCTTGGTCCTTTTACAGTTTTAGATTTCCCTCTTGAAAGGTTGATACATAATTCAGCTATTTCAGGTAATGTGAGCTGAGATATATCTCCTTTTCCCATCATGTTAAGGATATCTAACCATTCATCCCTAATTGTCTTCAACAAGAGAGCTTTCAAGGTGTCTTGGTCTAAGTTTTCCATTTTTTCTCTTTTGATGTTGTAGTTAAATCTCTCCAACAAATCTTCCAGATTTTCATCTTCTTTTTGTAGCATTTTAAACACTTCCTCCTTATGGTTGGCTGGCATACAGTAGTCCAAATACCTTTCTAGAAATACTTGTTTCATTTCTTCCCATGTCCTAATAGAACTGTTGATCAAACTCATAAACCACTTCAATGCTGCTCCTTTCAATGTTGAAGGAAATAGTTTAAGTTTTTGAGCATCTTGTAAGTAGTCATAGGTTCTACATAGGACTTCAAATTCAAATAGGAAAGTTTCAGGATCTTCAGTTTTAAGTCCATAAAAGTTTGGAAGGACAGAGGGTGAAATGTTTTTCATAGTTGCATTGGTTTCTTCATCTACTATAGGAAACCCAAAAGAGCTTCCCATTTCTCTTCTACATCTTCCTCTGCCTCCTTCTTCACCTCTACCTCCTTCTCCTTCTGCACCTCTACCTCCATTAAAGACTCCTCCTCCCCCTTCTTCTGCCATATTTTATTCTTCTGTGGAAGTAGAAAATTTTATGTCCCTAGCAGGGGTCCCTGAATCTTCTTCTAAGACAGGTTCAGTGGATAAAGTGGAAGGCCTTTCTAATGGAATATTTGATCTTAAGTCCTCTGGAAGTCTAGGATCAGTAAAGGATGGAATGTGGGTTTGAGTTGGAGGTGTGTTGGCTCTTGGTCTTGGTTGAACAAGTGGTATTCTAGGAATCAAGCTTCTGCTTCTTATGAATCTACCCCTTGAGTCTCTTTCTCTACGCATATCATTGTTTTTGGGAGGTAAGAAACAAGGCTACCTAGTTACACTTCCCCGACAACGGCGCCAAAATGTCTGCTCAACTTAGTGTTCCTAAATTGAGGTCATAAATTGTCAACCAGGGTTAGTAAATTGTTGAAGTGAAGTGCACTATATGTGCCTAGGTATTTGTTTCTCACTACGTTGTGTTTAGTGTTTTTCCAATGTTTTTGGTTTTGTGTTTTTGTTCTAAGAGAAAAAGAACTAAGTGTTGGTAAAGAGAAGTTGTTGGTCACACTAAAACAGAGAAAAACCTATTCTAAACTATGTATGGCACTTGAGAACAGAAAATGCAAAACTTTAACAAGAAAAATAACTCATAGCATGAACTCAATAACTCATAACATGAACTCAGTCCAATTCATTCATTAGAAATATGTTGGAATAACTTGAGAAAAGTATAAGTTTAATGCAATGAGGTTCTTCTAAGTAAACAACAATCTACAATATCACAGAGAAAATCTCATCCATGGCTAGAAATTTGTTGGAACATGTTAGGCCTGAATGCATATAAATGAGAAGGAAAAACTCGAGGCAACATCAAACCAAGCTCAGCCTCGTAGCTAGACCTACGAGGACAGGAGAGGGCTCTCTCCGGGTCAAACTCAGTGAAAGATGTCCAATTGGATCTGAGATGACCTATAGTGAATGCTGATCTTAGGCTAGTAAATAGATATGCAAGAGGTTTTTTAATAAATGATTGGGTTTTTCTGGGCAGCGTGGGATCAAGAACAGCATGAGAAAAGATCTAATCAAAGGCACAGATTATTCCATAAGGCGAGATAGGAGTGAAACTTAACAATTCCAAGTTGAAATTAAATGGAGTGGCAAGACTGCTAAGAATTTGACAAGGGCATGTGTGATGAATCCTTATCAAATAGAAGAAATTGCACAAAACATGAAAGCTTCTCCAGGGCAGAGCAGCAAGCTGAATTCTACCCTTCTACTTAAAAGCATTCATTAAGAAATGATTATGGGTGAACTGTATACATAACAAGACACATATGAAAACAAAGAAGAAAAATTTGCTAAATTTTACGCCACAAGAATCTTATGAAACAGAGCTGTACCATTCAATTAGTTTCTCTGTCAAAACTGTACAATGTATGCAATATTTTCACTCCTGACTTTAAGAACTCTTCCCCTACCTTTTAAATGGTTTTTAATACAATAAATACCTTGAAAGGTATAATAACAAAATGAAGTAAAATCGGTATTTTTAAGCGGGAAATTACAAAAATAGAAAAGAGTGATTCATCTATTCTAAAAACAGAACAACGTTCCCCTATTTCGATCCACTTTGATTCCTCAAACATAGGAATAAAAATTAAGAAAGTATAAAACAATTCTATCGTAACAATATGACAAATAAATCTGCAATTAAAACTCCAAACTATTTCGAGAATCATGAGAAATAGTTGTTGAATTCCTCAAACATAGGAATAAAAATTAAGAAAGTATAAAACAATTCTATCGTAACAATATGACAAATAAATCTGCAATTAAAACTCCAAACTATTTCGAGAATCATGAGAAATATTTGTTGAAAACACAAATTTGGTGAATGTTGGCCAAGTGGATTAGTATCCGTGTATCTTCTCCTTAAGTGTGGAATCCATATTCCATAAAATCTGCCTTTTGACTACCACCTTGCACATGCTTGCACCAATATTGGAGTTAGTTGGTCAATTTTCTGATCTTTTGCCTCTGAATCTATGATGAGCCCAATTAATGTCATCTGCATTTAAACTGTTCAGCTCATGCAATAGCTCTTGCCAACTCTCTTTTTCGATTCGATTCTCATTTTCCTTAAATAACTAACTGCATCCATTCATTTGGAGTTATATTAATGATACTTGGGATATTATGTATATAAGTGATGACTTTGGTATATTTTTTCTTTGTAAAGTAAAATATATGGAATTTCAACTATCTCCAAACTCTGTTCAAAAGCATGGTCCAACAGATGCCACTTTCTAGCTCTGGAAGCTGCCACTATTAGCTATGCATGTTGACTCCGATCAATTGAATAACCTCAAAGAAACAGCTTCTTGTATACATTTTCCAAATAATCCCATTCATGTGCCACAGTACATGTTTCCAACATTAAATTGTATATGAAAACATCTGGACTAAGCTTGGAATCACTGCTGCCAGGATTTTGAAGACCCATTCTCCCTTTCTTAATTCCCTCAAACAACAGTCTAGATTTTTCAAACATATTATTTTGTCCATAAACTTTTATCATAGAATTGATGGTGTTTATATTTGGGTCACAGAATTCTCGCATATACTGGAAAATCGCTACACAGTCATGTATATGCCCAGTCGTTGTATATATGAGTGGGATTATGTTGCTGCCGTGTAAAATATTGCAGGTACATTGGTAATAACATCCCAGCTGCAGGTGGACTGAAAATAGGAAGAGGCCTTTGAACTATCCACGTTTACAAAAGAACACGCAGAACCACTGATTATAAATCATAATTTCCTCCTCAAGCAGAAAAGTTGATCCAAAATACTGTTCTTAGAAGAAAAATACGTTGTGCTCAGAATTTCCATTACTCTACTCCCTCCTCCCACATAAAAACTTTGTCACAAATTAACTATAAATTTTAAGATGAATTTGAAACATGCTTTCCTGCCATCATATTTTCTCGAAATTCTGCAAGACTAACATCTCTGACCTCAGTAAGTTGTGGTGATATGGGTTTTATATGATCATGTTCCTCCACCAAACGGAAAAACTCGTCTTTCTTGAGGGTCTTCTACCTAATAAGAGCATCAATCGATGCATCCATGTGTTTCCATTTCTGCACCCAATGGCTCTGATTCTGAATCTGAATATGGAAGATTTGGTTCTTGTCACTGTAATTTTTATTGGGCATTTTGTACATCCGGCCAGTTTCGAGATCTGACAAATTCGCCTTCATAAAATCAGCTAAATATCTAAAACCGTTCAGATTTATAAAAATCCTCTCGCGAGAGTCGGCTAATTGGGACCATTCCCGACAAAACCCATGTCGCGGTTTTTTAATATTATGCTTCATTCGCTTGAAATCTCAGCCCGAAATTTAGTTGTTCATAAATACTGCATTTTCCCTCCATATGCACCTTCTGTTGCTCAGAGGCTAACGATTATGTTGATTTGATTCATTGTAGCAATCCCATGGATCTCCAAGGCTGAAATACCCAGCATAATTTACTTTGGAGGTTTGACACCGCCTCTGGAAACAATAGACAACCCAAACGAGGTTGCAAGAGATTCTTGATCCAAAGGAATATCCAAGTTATTATTTTCAGTAGGATGGGTCAAAAACCCAGTCAATGAACCTGGATAACCCTGAGCACCTTTGATCCCATCACCCTGCATACTCCACGAAGACATATGGTCCAATATAATTTGTTTTTCCAGGAGGCTTCCCACTGTTTTCTTCATCATCATTGTGGAAAGTCCCAAGGCCTTTGTTGTCATTCATATTATCACCTGAATCCAGTCGAGCTAGTTGAAGATGCCATAAACCAGGACTAGGAGCATTAGGTCGCTGCCTACGCCTGTGCCGATCCCACGGATTCATAAAAATTGATGAATTTTTGAAATAATAATTTCATTTGGGCATTCAAGGATACGTGCTAGATGCTGGGCTCCAAAACCAAATGCACTGTGTATCCTGAAGAAGTTCCCTTTGTTTACACTTTTTCCAAGATTGTTGCTTGGTCGCAATGGATCAACAAAGTTGAAATGCTTGGAAACAAAGGACTGGCCTTGATTTTCTTGGCCATAAGGGAAAACTGCATATATCTTTCTATTCTCATAAAGGAGCCCATCATCATGTCGAGGTAGTTCCTCTTCTATATTTGGAAGTGATGAAAGTAGTGGACCCCGAAAACTAACGCAATAATCCTCCCATCAAAGTTACTGAAAAATGCCAAAAGCCGATACAAAACCTCCAATGGACCACTAAAAGAGTTATTGAATACATTAAATATGTACAAGGCCAAGGTTTCCAAGGCATAGGTAGAAATAATCCTTGGTGAATTTGACTTCTGACGGAGGACTGACAGGACCGAGTCTAACATTGGCTCCAATGGGGATGGCAGCTGTCGCTCTGTGGAGGTGCCAAGGATCTACAGATCTTTGGGAGAGCAGACAGTGCCTCCATCCATTGGGCTATGGAATCATTATTTCGACAAACCACACAAGATTTTGACTCATTTATTGATTGAACTTGACTGAAAAGACTGAAAAACTAAATTAACAAACTTCAAACCAAAGCTGCAATGAAACTGGAACAAGATGCTTCCCTTTGGCTGCTTATTTATCTACCCTACTTTGCTGCAGAGTCCATGGATCAAGTAATGATGTAATGCCAGGTCAACCATTCAAGTAACTGTGACCAGGACGTTGCTTGAGAGTGTTTCCACTAGGACACAGATGTAATTGCTGGCAGCCACGCATGCACGTAATGAGTCTGGTTATGTAAAAGACAATCTGATCTATCTTTCAAACTGAAAAACATTTCCATGTACATCACAATAGGATCGCAAAAGCCAGACTCTGTTTGCTGCCCCAACTCTGCAATACATACCTCCAGCTGCACACTGTCAATGCAAACATCCACGGGTAGTTCTATTGTTTCTTGTTTTGAAGGAGGAAGAGTTTCCAAGAACTTTTTGGGATCTCGGAATTCATATGATTGGATCTGATCATTCAAATACTGAATCTCCTTCTCAAATATTTCAACAACTAACTCGTAGACACCAGTTTTAGCTTCAAGAGGAAACTTTGGAGACTTCAAACATTGAAGCACGACACTAAAAAAATCTTTCATCAATTTCAAAATCTGCTAACTGATCTCTAACCTCTTTTACAACTTCACAAAGAGCAGGGTTTTCCACATACCCTACCATTGCATGAGTGGATCAGCGAGCACTGGAATCTCTGGATCGAGTTGGAGTCACCAGGTTAATGTTTCAGCCTTCATATGTGTCTGACTGCTGTCCACCATCAGCAATCGGACCTGAACTTTGTCATCCTTTACCGGGGAAAATGACCCCAGTATGGTCGCCACTATGTTAGCGCTCGAATCTGCCTCAGGCTGAAGAAGGAAAAACTCAAGGCAACATCAAACCAAGCTCAGCCCCGTAGCTATCCCTACGAGGACATGAGAGGGCTCTCTCCAGTCAATCTCGATAAAATGAGCAATAGAGTGCGAGATGACTTAAAATGGGAACTGATTTTAGGCTAGTAAATAGATATGAATGAGGTTTTTAATAAATTATGGGGTTTTCTGGGCTGTATGGGGCAAAGAAAGCAAGAGCAGAGATTTAATAAAAGGCACAGATTATTCCATAAGGCAAGATAGGAGTGAAATTTAACAATTAAATTTGAAATAATGTGGAATGTAGAGACTGTTGAAGAAAATTGAAAAGGGCATTAAACAATGAATCCTTTCCAACAGAAGAAAAAACATAAAACATGAACGCTTCTCCAGGGCAGAGCAGCAAGCTGAATTCTACCCTTCTCACTCAGAAGCATTCAAATTGAAATGATTATGAATGGACTGTGAACATAACAAGGAACATATGAAACAGAGAAAAACATATGCCAAATTCATACCACGGGGATCTTATGAAACAGAGTTGTAACTTTCATTAATTCTCTGTCAACAACTGTACAATAAAACTCTGTATTTCTCCTACACACACCTCTCCCAGAACTCTCTTATATACCAAAATAATCCCATATATACAATATTACAAACCTCTTTGATTCCTCAAACATAGGAATAAAAATTAAGAAAGTATAAAACAATTCTATCGTAACAATATGACAAATAAATCTGCAATTAAAACACCAAACTATTTCGAGAATCATGAGAAATAGTTGTTGAAAACACAAATTTAGTGAATGTTGGCCAAGTGGATTAGTATCCGTGTATCTGCTCCTTTAAGTGTGGAATCCATATTCCACAAAATCTGTTTTTTGACTACCACCTTGCACATGCTTGCACCAATATTGGAGTTAGTTAGTCAATTTGCTGATCTTTTGCCTCTGAATCTATGATGAGCCCAATTAATGTCATCTGCATTTAAACTGTTCAGCTCATGCAATAGCTCTTGCCAACTCTCTTTTTTGATTCGATTCTCATTTTCCTTAAATGACTAACTGCATCCATTCATTTGGAGTTATATTAATGATACTTGGGATATTATGTATATAAGTGATGAATTTGGCATATGTTTTTCTCTGTTTCATATGTTCCTTGTTATGTTCACAGTCCATTCATAATCATTTCAATTTGAAAGCTTCTGAGTGAGAAGGGTAGAATTCAGCTTGCTACTCTGCCCTGGAGAAGGGTTCATGTTTTATGTTTTTTCTTTTGTTGGAAAGGATTCATTGTTTAATGCCCTTTTCAATTTTCTTCAATAGTCTTTACATTCCATTTAATTTCAAATTTAATTGTTAAATTTCACTCCTATCTTGCCTTATGGAATAATCTGTGCCTTTGTTTAAATCTCTGCTCTTGCTGTCTTTGCCCCATATAGCCCAGAAAACCCAGTCATTTATCAAAAAGCCCTTTCCTATCTATTTACTAGCCTAAAATCAGTTCCCATTTTAAATTCATCTCAGCCCCTTTGAAGACCTTTTGCCGAGATAGACCCGGAGAGAGCCCTCTCCTGTCCTCGTAGGGATAGCTACGAGGCTGAGCGTGGTTTGATGTTGCCTTGAGTTTTACCTTATTTCAGCCTAAGGTAGATTTGAGCGCTAACAGAAGGATTCTAGGTCTGAGGTGCAGACTGTCAAAGATGATTTTGAACAATAGAGTGCTGCATTTCAGGCGAAGCTGCAACTAGAGACTTCCTCGGAGGTGCGAGCCCAGCGATTCGCATTAGTTAAGGAAGCCACTGGAATTATTTCTGTGCGCATCTCTAAAGGCTCTGAGTTGTTGGGCACTGCTATGGAGCTATGTTAAATAGTGCAGCGCGACCCACTTCTTTAGCCATTAACTCATGAGCTATGCCACAAAGAGCAGGAATTTGATCAACTGGAACTCACCATGCCCACCCTTGTTGCAGCACAACGACTGGCGTGCCTTTGCACCAGTCATGTTCTTAGAGATGAAATCAAGGAGCTATGACATAAGAAGCAAGTACTCAGCGATCATCTGAAGCCTTGGGTAGATGAAGCAATAAAGCTCTCGCAGGACCTGGATGCTGCGGTCAAAAATTTGAATCATAAATTGGACAATGCCACCTTGGCTACTGAGGGGCCGACTTCACAAAATTTGGTCAAGATCGCACAAAATGCAACTGCGTAGAGTGAGGGCGTCATTCACTATTTTTTTCCTCCAGTGAACAACTCTGGAGCAAGATGACAACCCCACTGTCGTTGTGACTCGAGATGAGTCACAAGATTGTGTTCGGGGCCTATTGGAGAAAGGTCCACCAAATGCAATTTTGATATAATTTTTTAATATTTTGAGTATTTTTCTCATGCGTAGCACAATTTAAGGGACTTTGGGTGTGTTATGCGGATTAATCCCTCTTACAGACAAGAGAGATCTCCCTAGTATTCAATGAATAGCTAGAAAGAAACATCCATTTGGAAATATTTTTCTCTAGATTAAATACATTTTAGAATTATTATAAGAAAATAGAGAGGACATGCCCCTACCTCGAAATCTAACATTCGATGCAATATTTTATCCAGTCGGTCCAAAGAGGCTTCTTCAATAAGTAGAACCTCCAATCAAAGATAAGACAAAATAATCAAAGCATCTGCAACATATACTAATTTAAGAAATGATAATCTAACTTATTGATGAAGTAGTCTAAGTATTGATGTCATTCAATAAGAATAAGAACAACTCAATGAGAAAAATAGATCCATATGTATTATCTTGAATAAAAAGAGTAATCTTACAACCTGATGCCTTGATGTCGTACAGATTTCTCCCGGGGTCCTGAACAATCGTTCGTCCTTTAGTTTGACAAGCCTTCCTCTCTGAATACTAGCATAGAGTTATGGACACAAGGGCGTGATCATTCTTATGACAAAAACAATTTACTAGTGCAGAGAGTATGAACTCTTGGGAATTTCTCTAGCAACTACCATGTAGAAGCTTTTAACTACAGTTTTCTTCAGTATCTACCCTTCAACCTGAAACTTGAGCTCAACTTATAGAGAAATGGAAGTAGTTTCAGTTCCATGAAGAGGGGGATGGATTCCTCTCATGGAGGGATTTGAACTCCATAGACCAAGGGATAAGCTCCATGAGTGGAGGGATAAAGCTCGAACTGATCGCACCTCTAGAAGCTTCCAGTCGGGAGAATATTTGGCCAGATGGGATTCTAGAATTTACTTTTTCTTTTATTTGAATTTTTACAGGGGTCCGTAGGTTTTATTATTAGAACGTGTGGAGGTCACCACAGTTTATATACTAAGTATCCGCGAACCCACTGGAAAAGTCTAGAAAAAGTGCGGAGGTAGACTTTTAAGGGGTTTAAAGAGATTTTCTCCAATTCCAAGACTTGGTTTAGGAACATTAGGGTTTTTGAATTCTAAGGGAGCACAATATAGGTAGTGATAGAACTATATGGATAGTCAAATATCATGGTCACAAAATAACATGTAACAGATTGCCCCCTAAAGTACAAAGTCTGATGTTATATTGAAGAGTGAAGTGATTTATCATTCGGAGGATTGGATTGGGGACATCATTCAAAAACCTATAAAAACATTCAATGCAAATATATATATATCATCGCTGAGGTAGGCATTCCCATACTCAGATCAAAACTAACTAAATGTTCTAGTACACATATGGTTTCAATGTTACATAAAAAGTAGACACATTATTGGTGCAACCATCTGTCATGAGTATTCTACTATATCATGAATATTAAAACTTCTCATAGCCTGGATGGTGGAAACTAGATCCAGGGTCCTGATTTCTGCTTCCCGAACTAGTACGAATCTATCCAAGCGATTGATTCTGTCAAAGTCAAACATGGTAGAAACCACTTGATTACCACTCAATGATGTGAATTGTTAACATGTTTGAGAGAAACCACCAATAATGAAAATTTCTCTCAAAGTACTACAGTAAAATCCATGAAGTGTTAATGAATTATTTGCAGTTGAAAACTCATAAAATCGTTCGATCAAAGGTAAATGATACAACCTGTTGTTGAAGGCGAGAAACCTGCCATTAGGGCATGCAGATCCCAAGGTAATGATACAATTCTAGATCAACTTTCTAGATGATGAGCTGATGTCGATAGAAAGTGACCCATCGTAGGAAAGCCCACAACATGAAACCATTATATCAAGTTTTGAAGAAATTTTTTCAAGGACTAACTCAGGGATGGTCAACGTGAATGGAGACAAATGTTTGCAATGAATGGTTTATTTGAACTATCTCTTGAACACATAATGACACTGCAAATGGCTTGGTAGCATTTGACCTAAAGCTAATACCCAGAAACCAACTGAAGAATTTCAATGTGGTTCGATTAACTTTAAAAAAAAACATTTCACAACCCAGGTACAAGTGTGACAAAGTGTCGTGTTCAAGAGTGGCATACTACTTTCTAAACAAGGGTGACAACTAGATTCGTTTTCTCTCTTTTTTCCCCACCATTACTAGCAAGTACCTATTTATTTTTTGACAAGATTGAGGAGGATAAAATTTTCTTGTTTGTATAAGCTCATCATTTGGATGAGTCCATCTTAGTATTAAAATCAAACCCTAAGAAGGAGTGTTTCGATCCTGTTTGTAATTGACAGGTCCTTTACTGTTAAATTTTAATGAGTCAAGTATAGGAGAAACTCGACATTTTTTAGTTTTAGGGAGTCAGAAGAAAAACATAAGTAAACTCCATGGTTTTTATTTTCTATAAATTTAGTCTCTCAAGCCCAAAAAATGATAACATAATGCAGGAGAGAACTCTATTGACCATGATTAGTAAATGTATACCTTTTTCTTAATTAGTCCTTTTCAGTTTGGAAAAGGGGTAAACTTATACTGAAGGGACGAATGTTAATTTACTTTAACCAGTTCAAATATACAAGTATTCGACAATATTTTCATATTTAGAGAGTCTGAAAAGGGCTTAAAAGAGAACTCGAGGGTTTCGCTTTTTCATAATTTTAAAGAGCCGGAAAAAGTGATAAAAAGTATACTCAGTGAATTGATTTTCAATTTAATTTATGAGCAGGAAAAGAGAGAAAGAACTCAGCATATTCATGTGTTTTTCGAGAACGAAAGATAGAAAAATAATCACGGGATTTTCATGAGAATTTACGAGCAGGAAAAGACGGAAAGAACTCAGCATTTTCATGTGTTTTACGAGAATGAAAGATAGAAAAATAATCTCAGGATTTCATTGAGTTTAATTAGTCTTGAAAATAATAACTGAAATGGACTCAAGATAGGTTTAATTTTTATACAAGCTTGAAACATAGGAAAAATTATGCTTGAGAGTGGTTTCATTTTTACACAATCTTGAAACGTAGGAAAACTATGCTTGAGAGTGGTTTCATTTTTACACAAGCTTGAAATGTAGGAAAATTGTGCTTGAGAGTGGTTTGTTTCATTTTTACACAAGCTTGAAACAAAGGAAAAAAATCATGCTTGAGATAAGTTTCAATGCCCCCCAAGCATAACCTGCAAGAGCATATGCCCCCCAAGCTTCATTTGATTCACTTAAGTGGAGTAATGGTTACTAATAGGTGGATGGAATGAAGGTTCATTTATGAGATCAAATGAAAGGCTCGACTTGACACTTACGAGATCTAATAAAAGACTCAACTCAATTAGGAGAGGATTTGTTTCATTTTTTAATGAGCTTGACATAGGAAAAGAACTATGCTCATTGCCTGATTCATTTTTTAACGAGGTTGACACAGTAAAATGAACTATCCTCAAGGTGACATGTTTCATTTTTTAATGCGGCTGGCATAGGACAAGAACTATCCTCATTGCCTAATTCATTTTTTAATGAGGTTGACACTAGAAAAGAACCATCTTCATAAGGTCCTGTTACATTTTTTAACGAGGATGACACATTAAAAGAACTATCCTCGTGGAACCTTGTCATGGCTTCCAATTGGAAGAAACACATTTCAAGAGACACTGCTCGATCATGGCTTGTAAGAGGTCTTCATCAAATGGAAGAACAATTCTCTGGAAGGAAAACATATCAAGGGAATCAATAGGGATAAGAACATCATGTTCAAATAATCTCATAGGGTTTTCCATGTCAATTATCGGATCTAATTCAAAGTAAATATAGCAAACAAAGAGAGGCTCACTTGCATCTATAACTGAAAACATGGGACTGGTTGCCACATAATTAACCCGTAGCGGGGTAGATACCACTTCTGTATAATGAAAATTCATGGATGTCAGATTATTGGTAGTACAATCATGACTAACGAATGAAAGCTGGTCAACAGTCACAATGTTTCCATAGTGAGGGAAAGACATCACGCAAAAGAGTGTCGATACGCCAGCTTTCATTGCATAGATATAGTCTCGCCCAAGGAGAAAATTGAAATCCAAGGGGCTTGAGACTACCATTTACCTTCCAAGGTAATATGAAAATTAGGAAAGATCCTTAAAGGTTCATTGATGGTTCTATTAAAAGCTGACAGATTCTATGTAACAGGCACAAGCTGAGGGGGACCCAAATCTTGCCAAGAAGTTGAGGATAAATACTAACAAAAGCACCTTCATCTACATTTGTGCGATGCACATTCTTACCACAAGCCTTCACAATGATTTGGAAAGTAATGGAGGAAGGAAGACAAGGTTCTGTCAGTCTATTCCAATAAAAGGAAAAAACCTTAGTACTTAGATGGGGTTCTATAAAAACATGTGAAATGCCCCCTGGCGTAGAAGAATATGATGTAACAAGAAGAACCTGAGCGATATGAATTTCACTCTCTTTAAGGAGAGTGGGATTGAGCGAATGTGAAATCAAGTCCACCACTTGATCAACTAATGGATCGTCAACCTTAGTGATATCAGTTTCACTCTTTAACGAAAGAGTGGGATTGAATGTACTTGGAATTAGATCAATCACATCGTTATCTGATGGTAGGTTGGGAGAAATTTTATGGTAACTAGTTGGAAGTTGTTGCTATGGAACAATAAGGTTTTTCAACAATTTTGAGGCTTCATCCATGTGAGGGAAAATGTGAGTTTGATGACTCCCTTTGCATAACCTACAAGGAAACATAACTTTACACTTTTTCCCAGGAACCTGAAAATCACTGGTTGATGGATCAATAGCAAGTTGATGAGAATTTTCTGACCATACTTCTAAGATCTTAGGAATACCAGGACAATTGATAAGGAAGTGCTCACCCTTACAAATATTGCAAGGGTATTTGGGTTTATGATGGATGTTGGAGGTTTCTGCAACATTACTAACACTTACAACCATGCTTGGCTGGTTGACGTCTTTCTTATCTATCTTCTTCTTCTTATTCCCTTTCTTCTTCTTCTTCTTAGTCACCTGGTTACTAGCATCAAGGCTTTTACCAAGTGAAGAAGAAGAAAGGGAGGAAGACATGTTGGGTGAAGAAGGTAAAGGGTCAACATGAGGTTGGTGATTATGAGATGGTAAACTCTATTGAGGTGAAGCATCTGGTTGAGGTGGAAAAATTTCAGTATTCAAGTCCAACGAAGTTGAAAATAACCATACTAGTAAACCTATTGTAAATACAGTTAATGACAATGTAGCCATATAAGGAGGAACAACATTTTCAAAGAAAGTAAAAGTACTAGGATTCTCGTTAAGAGGGGTTCCTTGATTGGTAAATTTTGGAACTATTGCCATTAGATTCAAATTCAGTGAATTGTATTAACAATTTAAAAAAAAAATTAACAATTCAAATTCACAATCCACACCTATGGTCTCTAAAATGTAAAAACAAACAAATTAACACACGCTATCAAATCTACGAGTCAAACCACATACAAACAGTTTTTTTTCACATCAAAATCACTAGTTGGTGATGAAATCCAACATCTCAGAGATCAATGTGAAAAAATAGCGGTCAAAATAGTTACCCTGACAACTTTCTTAATGAAACAGTCCGATGAAAGTACCTCCACTATGCCATCTCGAAGTGAAGTGCACCCTTCGGAAAGTCCAAGTGGGTCTAGTCAACATCTGATCCAGGTGCAGTGGGACCTTCCCTCCACTGTCTCCTTAGGAAAAATCATAAATATTGTGGCCACTAAGGTCACCAAGTGAGACAAATGCACCTGGGGGAATAGTCTATGATTTGATATACAAGCAAGGGCAGAGTATCAAGCTCAATCCCCTTGAAAGCCCCTTGAGATGGTAAATCCGAGGTTTGCTAACAAGTAACCCTAGTCTCCTCGACAATGGTTAATCTGAGGTTTATCGTTTGTATCATGTGCACATCTTCCATCTTTACCAATGAGATAGGTACGATTACCTCACTTGGTCTGACGTGATATTGTGCTTGACTCTTTTAAGAAGAGCTTCCCATAGCACAATTTCAACAATTGGAATTTTTCCTTACTGCAAGATACTATTGTTTGTTTATTTTCTTTGGAAAGTTAACTACAACCTATTCCAAAGCACTAGCCTAAGCTAGATTGGTGGAAAGAGCCCTAGAAAATGTAAAAAATTCTAGATGAATTTTATTAAGCGCTTTGTTATTTGGTTGTTATTACTCAAGGGGTAAATGGATATGAAACCAATGGTGTTATGACCCGACCCAAAATTGAATGTAGTAGAATATGATAATGTAATATTTTCAATTCGATGAATCCTAACTAAAGTAATAAGAGAGTTTCCATTCACTTCCAACAATGCAAAAACTTGATAAATAAGAGAAAAGATAACAAATTCTCTAATGCACTAGTTTTATCAAGAAAAACTAATTATAATCAATTCCAATTTTTAATTTTATGTTTTTAAAACAAGAATAAAAACATATAAATTCAAATCAAAGAATTTGATCTAGATCTACGATTGATTTTTCCAGAATGTAAAATATGCAGTTGTAATCTATGCACAATTCACTTGAAAACTATGGAAATGTAATCTATGCACATTTTTCATTCATATTCTGAAAATGAGGATTCTAATTATGCAAATGTGATCTATGCAAGAGAATTCTCAGATACAAGATGATTCCAATGTAATCTAAAGAACCAATCAAGTGTAAGTAAAGAAAATTGGGTGAGAATTCCAAAGGTCAAAAAATATAAACACTCTAAGGTGATTAACACTCAGATACAAAATATGAAAAAATTGTTAAGAATTGAGACAAACTTTGAAGTAATGACAAAAGGAAATCAAATTAAGATTTTTTCAAAAAAGAAACTCAAAACACCCATTAACTTAACCGCGACTGATGAGCCTGTACATGGATCATGGAAAACTTGAAGAATCAGGTAATCTAGCTCTAAAAAAGACAAATTTTATTATTTTTTGAAAAATTCCCCAGGGGTCTCAAGTTTCTAATAGAAAATAGAATGGGTGCACATTGTTTTGAACTAAAACCTGCAGAGGTTGCCGCATTGTTTTCTACTGAAAACCGCGGAGGCAAGGAAAAAATCTAAAAAAATAAATAATCAGCTTTCTTTTTTAGGGATTCTTAAAATTTATCTACCAAACCCGTTCTCAGATAAGTCAAAATCAGAAAACTTGAAATCATAACTGAAAAAAAATAAAGAAAACAAATTTCTAGTTCCCTAGTGGAGTCGCCATTTTTTTATGCAGATTAATCCCTCGACAAGAGTGATCTCCTTAGTATTCAACGAATAGCTAGAAACAAACATCCATTTGGAAATATTTTTCTCTATATTAAATGCATTTCAGAATTATTATAAGAAAAGAGAGAGGACATGCCCTTACCTTGAAATCCAACGTTCAATGCGGTCTTTTATCCAGTCGCTCCAAAGAGGCTTCTCTAATAAGTAGAACCTGCAATCAACAATAAGACAAAAGAAGCAAAGCATCTGCAACATATAATAATTTAAGAAGAGCTAATCCAACTTAATGATCAAGAAGTATAAATATTGACGTCACTCAATAAGCATAAGAACAACTCAATGAGAAAAAGAGATCCATATGTATTATCTTGAATAAAAAGAGTAATCTTACAACCTAATGCCTTGATGTCGTACATATTTCTCCCGGGGTCCTAAACAATCATTCCTCCTTCAGTTTGACAAGCCTTCCTCTCTGAATACCAGCATAGAGTTATGGACAAAAAGGTGTGATCATTCTTATGCCAACAACAGTTTACTAGTGCAGAAAGTATGCACTCTTGGGAATTTCTCTAGCAACTACCATGTACAAGCTTTTAGCTACAGTCTTCTTCAGTATCTACCCTTCAACCTGAAACTTGAGCTCAATTTATAGGGAAATGGAGGTAGTTACAGTTCCATTAAGAGGGGGATGGATTTCTCTCATGAGGGGATTTGAGCTCCATAGACCAAGGGATGATCTCCATGAGTGGAGGGATAATGCTCGAACTGATCGTGCCTCTATAAGCTTCCAGTTGGGAGAAGATTCGACCAACTGGGCTTCTAGAATTTACTTTTTATTTTATTTGACTTTTTACAGGGGTCCAAAGGTTTTTGTAGCAGAACGTGTGGGGGTTGCCGTAGTTTATAGACCAAGTATCCACGAACTCGTAGGAAAAGGCTAGAAAAAGTGTGGAGGTAGACTTTTAAGGGTTTTAAAGAGCTTTTCTCCAATTCTAGGACATGGTTTAGGAACATTAGGGTTTTTTACTTCTAAGGGAGAAAAATATTGGTATTGATAGACCTATATGGAAATTCAAATGTCATGGTGATAAAATAACATGTAACGAGGTGGTTCAAAGTCCGTCATGCATTGTAATGGGAAAAAAGGGTAGATCTAGGGGTCACAAACCACAGTTTGCGGACCCTAGGATAGAGCAGGCTAAAAGTATAAGTAAGAGTCTAGGATGAGTCGAAGAGTCAGTTTTTGGATAGGTTTTTGATATGATGTTAAGGATAGATCCGCTCTGAGGATTTGGTGCGAACTTGTCTTTGTAAGGGCTCATGCTAGCTGTGTGTGTGAAGACCCTAAGTCCTGCTGTGTGTAGACCCCGCTCGATGTGTGCGCGGGCTAGTGAAAGAGTCTGTAAGGATATGAAGTATTAATAAATAGAAGGAAATTTTTCTGATATCTATTGTCTCTATGATATGTTATGTTGCATGTTATTTCCTCTGTTATCTCTATGATGTTGAATAATGCTAGTTAATTTATTACGCACGTGGATGCGATGCTTTAACAAATAATGAATGCATAGATCTACAGATGTTTAGTCCTATTTATCCTGTTAATTGATTACATTATAGGTTACGGATTGTGAGAATTTTATTCTGTTACGTATATTGTTAAGGGTCTCTCGTTAGGGATTTATCAACGTAGGCCTATTCATATTTAAAGGCACCCACTTCATTAAATCTCTCTCTCTCAGGGTGCAGAAACCTGGCTCTAGCACCCTCCCATACTAGTTTGGGTTAGACCTTGACTTGCGCAAGCGGGTCATTTCCTAAAGGGATGGTAGTACAGGGGTTTTTTGGTTAACCTCAAATCTAAACCTGGGTCAAGACCCCTCAAACCTACACATACACATGAATTGTCAAGAAAATTTCTTTCTCTATGATAGGTTTAGAATTGGAATTTGATCTAAATATGGGTATAGGGTTAGAATTGGATTTTGATCTAAACCTAGGTATGGCTTAGGTTGGATCGTATATATCAAATAAACTGAGAAAATATATAGAGCAACCGTTTATCAATGAAAAAATTGTAAGGTTAGATAATAGATTGGGGGCAATCCGATCGTTGCTAAGGAAGTTGTTGATGCAGCATAAGCGGACTCTATTTTTTATGTTTATTGAACAACCTCTATTTATTCCTTTCTTCACAGTAACTATTTGCGTAAAGCACAGGCACTCTGCTCAGAAAGGCACCCCACCCAGAAATGCACCCACCTTGGAAGCGCAAGATACCTACTCCTACTTCATATCAAATAGAGCACCTGACATAGAAGACTCAATTAGACACATAATATCATTTCCAATAGTTCGTTGTCTTATCAGTAGCTTAATTTGATGCATACCTCTTTTGAGGGATATTTTAGGCACCTCTTTCTACAACACGACCTCATATCCAACAGTAAGATACACGTCTTGCTCGTGCTAAATTATTTTAATCTGAAAAATGTATCATTATTGTGATCATGAAAATCTCATGGAATTGGTTTGTCCCTCTTCCATATATTAGCAATCATATTGTCCTTCTTGACACATAATTGTCAGTTGGTTTCATTGTTTTCATATAAATCTTGTGTCAATCTGCAAAAGTCTTGCAGTTTTCAATTGGTTGGACGCCTCATAGGCTATGTGCATACGCATGATGAAGATATCACGTAGGTATATCCATTGCACCTTTAATTTTCAAATTTTTTATTTGTGCCCTCGTTTTTCTTTGTCTTTTATGTCTTGGCTGCACTACCTTTGATTGGATCAGTTTGTATCACAACGTCTATTCTTTCCTTGCTTACCAGATGTTGGCCATCATAGACTCCTTCTCTGGGGATCAACCATTGCACAAAAAATATAAGAAAATTTCTTTGATTGTAAGGCGAAGTAGGAGGTACTTAGTAACAAAGTCGTGAGAGGTTAGGAAAAATTGTAAGCCACTGATATAACCTTGAGCTATATAGTTTGGTGTAACTTCCAAGTAGTGAACAATGTGTATGATGACAAATACATTTGGAACTACCTTTATACATTGACATATCCTCTGGTGACAGTTCCTGGTTCTAGAGGATGACACTATTTTCATAATCATGCACGTATCTATAGGTTTTATGAATGGTGGCAGGAAAAGGTTATATGAGATTCTTGATATAACTGTTAATTTTTCATTCCAATACATTAGATATAAAAAAAATAAATTCATCAGCTATCTCAAATTGCAAAATAAAATTTCAAAATCCTACATTCCTCAAATTCAACATCTGGTGACATTGAAGAATACCGGGAAAATATAAAGTAAAAAATAGCGAAAAAAATAGTTGTTAGAGATCCAAACTCCTAATTAAATAGAGCTAAATTAAGAACATAAAGAAAACATAAAAATAAACTCTATGATATCATAGAATAACTAAGAGAATTCTATATTAAAAAATTTCATAATATAACAAACATAAATGTAAACACTCACCAATATTTGAATCAAGAGAATTTTGGTGAGTAGTTCTGATGTAATGAAGAGTGAGAGGTCACTCTAAGTAGCAACTGATGAACACTAGACCAAGTTCAACAACTAGGGGAGTTAAATAGGATGCTACCTCAGAGTGGTATTGTGTTAAGGATGTGTAAATAAATAAATTTGAATTATCTTCTACAGGTAGAGATATATCCGTAACATTTTCGTTATTTATAATCTTGACACCTGCAATGTGAGAAGGATTTGAAAGGACGTAGTAATTAAAATTCCAACTTTCTTGGAAATTCCAAAAAAACCAATTGTCATGAAGATGAAAAAAGAAGAAAACAGAACACAAAAACAAATTGTTGAGAGTACACTACTTCTTTTATTATGGATATATATATATACATACATCTATATATATATATATATATATATATATATATATATGCCTAGATGTTCAGTTACAGAAATAGTTTAACCGACTAGAAACTAATTCTAAACTAACGATTAATTCTTTAACACTGTTATCACTTGGATTGAACCTCAGGCTTAGAAAGGAAATTCCGAGGTAACCTCAAACCACGCTTAGCCAAGTAGCTAGCCCTATTAGGCTAAGAGAGGGCTATATCCATAAGGATCACAGCCAAGATGACTGCAGAAAGAAGATATTAGGCTAGGTATAGCAGCTCAGGGTTTTGATTTTAATTGTATAGGGTTTTGCTGGATTAGGAGGAGTCAAACAGTTAAGGCAAGAAAATTAGGTCAATATTTGTAGGGTGTTCTATGGGGCAAGGTAGGTAAAATTTTTAGCACTTTATGGTTTCGATGGTGAGATGATATAAGACAGGTGAGGGGCTAGAAATCATGGTGAATTCATGGTTTCTTTCTAAACTGAAGAAATTACAAATTATGAATGTTTATCCAAAATAGAGCATAGAAATTATGGATTCTATTCATCTAACTTGAAAACATTAATTCAATAGAAATGAGATGATGAATGGAATACACAAAACATTCTAACATATGAGCACAAAATAAGAAACTAAAACTAAACATAATACCACGTGGATCCCATAAAAATAGCTGCAAATTTGATTAATGTCCATGCTAAAACTGATACAAAAGCATGTCTCTTGAGATGCCAAACCTCCAAGTGAGTCCAACCATTACAATCACTGAGAAAATACATCATATAGAACTCAAAACTACTCTACCTAGCCTCAGGGACTCAAATCCATGAGATAGGAATTAGTTTCACCTACTACCAAACAAAAAACTGAAGACTAGGAAGACCCAACAATTTGCCTCTAATAGAGAGGAAACTGATTCATTTGACCTCTAGAGGACTCAACTAAAGTATCTACCTTAGATGAAAGTCCAAAACTGACATTTACATTAACCATAACCATTTACATCAGTAATTTCTTCATTTTCCTAAATAAAATGTCAAACTGAAGTGAAACTTCAAAATTTTCTGAAGATAGTGAAAATGCAATTTTCCTGGCAAACGTGCAACGCCCTAATAGGAAACATAACCTCCTTTGCAAGCAACCTTTGGAGGCCTTCCCGGTGTCCAAATAAGATCCATGATAGCTCATTGGAAAGATCTATGAGTCTATTTTCCAAATATTCCTACATTTTTTAAAATTATGCTCATTTTCCTTGCCAAAAAATGAATCTCCCAAGACTGGTAAACATGTAGCGCTTAGGTCAAAAAGGAGGCAGAAACGTGAAAATTTGGTGGGTTTTTGCACTTTTGAGGGACCATTTCTCCTCCAAATTTTCTAAAACTTGTTAGGGTTGATGTATTCATCATTTGGAACATGATGGTGGTGGAAATTTTTCATTTGTACGCCCCAGAAAAGAGCGCAGCAACCAGGGCACTGCGCGTTTGGAAAATTTTCTAAGTGCAAAAATACTCAAAAACACATAATTGTTACCTTTTTGAAGACCACATTTGGAGGCTTTCCTGGTGTCCAAATTGGGCTCATGATAGTTTGTTGGAAATATACTCAAGTATGATTTCCAAATATACCTTTTTTTTTCTTATTGGAGTTGATTTTCCTTGTCAAAAGTTGTTTTTCCCAATACTAGTCAAAAAGTGTTGAAGAGGGTGTAGAAATGCAATGTTGGTGCATGCAAATTTGGAGGCCTTCCACAACTCCGAATTGAACTCATGATAGCTTATTGGAAATATTTTTGTGTATATGTATCACGTGACTCATCATGATAGTCATTTAGACACTCCATCTATGAGTAAAATTTCTTTTTCCAAGGTCACTCCAGAAGTGCAACAACTCTCTTGTGGCACCTGTATTTTTGACATTGCTCTAAAACCATGATACTTGTGTAAAATATGAAGAAGGTTTTTATTTATTTACCTATGATGGACAAAAACCTCTCTCACATTTTTCAAATTCATCTTTTGTTTTTTCAGAAACACGGTTTGAAGAAAAAACCAACCCTATGAGTGGAAAATGGCTTGACTCTTAGAATGACTTCTCAAAAAATGACGGAGACATGATGTTTATGAGATGAAATGACCTCATACTTACTTATATGACCTAAATTATGGCTCATCTACTAAAATTTCTCATTTCCATAGCAAACCCTAGCTCAGTGGGAGAGGAAATTAGGGTTTGTGAAGCATTCTAACTCTAGTATCTCTTTTGTAGTTGCTGGCTCATAGCTGATGATTTTCCCTCCTTTCTTACTCTTTTTTGGTGTTTTTCTCCTCAGTGACACTTCTATCCTCCTCTTCAAACATTATGGACTTGAAGGCTTTAAAAATGCTAGGGTAAATAGAATGAGATGAAGGGAGTGAGAGATTAAATGAATAGGTTAGAAAAATGGAGGGAGTGAATGTAAATGAAGACCTAGGTCTATGAAAACCCTAGGATTTAACAATATTTATGACTGATATGTTTTTAGGGATATGAATATGTATATGATGCATGAAAAATGGGAAGGAAATGAAAGTTAGGGTTTTATAGCAATTAAGCACTTCAATTCTTCTTATGAAACACCAAATATATAAGAGGAGAGGTGTTTTTGGGGTCCACTTACTAATTTAAAGCTCCTTGAATAAATTGGTGAGGAGATGAGGCTTGCTGGAGGTGGTTAGAGGCTTGGAAAAACCTCCTTGTGCAAACATGCAATGTTCTGGAGGAACGCGGAGTGCTTAGGAAAATGCGCAACGCCTCTGTGCTAATGGGAAACACCTGTGTTTTTTGGTCTGGAGTTATCGGGAAAATGCATAGTGTTGCTAGGTAAATGCACAACACCTTGAAATTTGAACCAGAATCCTCAGAAAACTGGAAATTTCTCCTTTGCTGGAAACTCTTGATGGCTGAATGGATGCAATGACTTGCTTTGAGGTGTTTTGAAAGGCTTTATATCATAGTGTATTTGAAATTTTAATTTGAACCACCCACTTTTCTAATGTTCACTTTTCCCTTTGGACTTTGGCACTGATACTCTTTATATTTTTGACTTCTTAGGCATTTTTCAGATTGATCAAATCATGGAGTTTGGATTTTCTTTGCTCCACTTAGGTCGAAAATGATTGCATTTGACAGATTGGGATGAATTTATTACATATGAGAAAATAAAATTACATTTGGAAAAATATAAATAAATTACATATTGAATTTTGTATCAAAATGAAATTTTGATATAAAAATCATTAAACTCAAAAAATACAACTTTGTAAGTATGATAATATTATTTAGTCCCTCTCATATATGTGTTGACCTCATCTGAAATGGAGTGACCTTGAGAAATATAAAAACCTAATGACTTAAGGGGACTGTTTTAGACCTGACTTTCATGAATGAGATTTTTACTTAAAATACTTCCAAGTGAAAAGAGAATTTCCATAGGTTTTGTTATGTCAAGGAGACATGCGAATGAATCAACCAATGTGATCTTCTGAGGGAGAATGAAGTTTATTGACAAGGAAAACCACCAGTGGAACAATTTTATATCATGACCTAATGGAATGATCGAAAATTTCTTCAGAGTGGGACACCTAAGATGCACATGCAAAATGTGTTTTGATCCATGGTGGAAGTATGAAAATATTGCCACAAACTGGCTCTAGTTGGGGATGATAGCTCCTTGGAGGTGCCAAGAGCACTGTAGACCAAGTTCCTATTCATTGGGCATGGAGTCAAAAGCTAAAGACTAACTAAATACTAAAAACTTGACTCGATAAACTAACTCAATAATGACTGAAAAAGATGCTCGGGATTGAGATTATTCAACAAAGCCTACTCTAATGGATCCATTCATCACTTGACCAAGTGATGCTGTAATGCCAGATTAGCCAATCAAGCAACTGTAACAATAATGATGTTGGACAGTGCTTGAAAAAGAACACAATTGGGCATTGTGATAGCCATACATGCACACAATGTCTCTGGATTTGTAAAAGACAATCTGTTCTATCATTTAAACTGAAAAAATATTCCATATATGTTGTAACGGGATCATAGAAACCAAATTCTATCTGCTGCCCAAACTCCTCAATACATGCCTCCAGCTACAAACTGTCAATGCAAACATCCAATGGAAGCCTTACCTTTATTTCCTTCTGCTGGAAAAGGTTCCCAAAGAATGGGATCTGATAGTCCAGATCCTCAGACTGTATTTGGGTCTCCAATTAAGCTAGATATTTTTCGATTTTGATGGGAAAATCTTGCAAAAAATTGAGCTTAATTTCATGGCTACAGCGACAGGACTTCAGATAAGAAGAAAAAGATGAAGCAAAATTCTCATCTACCTCATCATCTGTGCACATATCTTCCAATTCTCTAAATCCTTGAATAGAAGCCGCCTCTATATCTAATTATTCCTTCTCCATCCATGTTTCTAAGAAGATACGCCACAAATCTGCAAATGACTTAATAGATATGAAAGAAAAATTTTCAATCCATTGTCTACATTTCCCTTGAAATGAATCATAGAAAATTCTGATGAAGACATCTTCTTGTTTGACTCTAAGAATTTCAACAAATTTTTTGAAATTTTCTACATGTTTAAGAGTCAAAGTCAAATATTCTCCATTAAATATAGGGAAATTGCTCAAAAAATATGCATCTTTCGGTAACTGATTAGGAAAACCAAGAATATTAGAAAATTCGATACATGAATATCTTGAACAAATAGAAACGACATCCGAGTTCTTCATTTAGCCAGCGGAGCCACCATCAAGTTGGAGTCACCGGGTGAAGAGTTCATCCTTCATATGCATCAGATTATTTTCCACCATAAAAAAACATATATAAACTTTGTCTTTATTTCCCAGGGAAGATATGATATTTTTTCCCCAGTGGAGTCACCAAAATGTTATCACTCAGATTGAACCTCAGGCTAAGAAAGGCAATTCCGAGGTAACCTCAAACCACGCTTAGCTAAGTAGCTAGCCCTACTAGGATAGGAGAGGGCTTTCTCCATAAGGGTCACAACCAAGATGACTGCGGGAAGAAGATATTAGGCTAGGTATAGTAGCTCAGGGTTTTGATTTTTATTGTATAGGGTTTTGCTGGATTAGGATGAATCAAACAGTCAAGGCAAGAAAATTAGGTCAAGATTTGCAGGGTGTTCTATGGGGAAAGGTAGGTACAATGTTTAGCACTTTAGGGTTCCAATGGTGGGATGATTTAAGATAGGTGAGGAGCTATAAATAGCATGGTGAATTCATGGTTTCTTTCTAAATTGAAGAAATTACAAATTATGAATGTTTACCCAAAACAAAGCATAAAAATTATGGATTCTGTTCATCTAACTTGAAACAATTCATTCAATAGAAATGAGATGATGAATGGAATACAAAAAACATTCTAACATATTAGAACAAAATAAGAAACTGAAACTAATCACAATACCACATGGATCCCATAAAAATAGTTGCAAATTTTATTAATGTCCTTACCAAAACTAATACAAAAGTATGTCTCTTGAGATGCCAAACCTCCAAGTGAGTCCAACCATTTACAATCATTGATAAAATACATCATATAGACCTAAAAACTACTCTCCCTATCCTCAAGGAGTCTAATCCATGATATAGGAATCAATTTCACCTACTGCCAAACAAGAAATTGAAGACTAGTAAGACCTAATAATTTTCCTCTAAAAGAGAGGAAACTAGTTCATTTGACCTCTAGAGGACTCAACTAATGTATATACCTTAGATGAAAGTCAAAAAATGACATTTGCATTCACAATGACCATTTAAATTAGTAAGTTCTTCATTTTCCCAAGTAAAAAGTCAAACTGGAGTGAAACTTCAAAATTTGTTGAAGATTGTGAAAATGCAATTTTCTTTGCAAACACGCAGCGCCCTAATAGGAAAAATAACCTCCTTTGCAAGCAACGTTTGGAGGCCTTCCCGATGTCCAAATCAGCTCCATGATAGCTCATTAGAAATATCTCTGAGTCTTGTTTCCAAATATGCCTCTAGTCTCCAAAATGAGGCTCATTTACCTTGCCAAAAAGTGAATCTCCCAAGATTGGTAAACAGGCAGAGCCTACGTCAAAAAGGAGGCGGAAACGTGAAAATTTGGTGGGGTTTTTCACTTTTGAGGGACCATTTCTCCTCCAACGTTTCTAAAACTTGCTAGGGTTGATTTCTTCATCATTAGAAACATGATGGTTGTGGCCATTTGTCATTTGAATTCCCCAAAAAAGAGCTTTTGGAAAATTTTCTAAGTGCAAAAGTACTCAAAAACACAGAATTTTCACCTTAATGAAGACCATACTGGGAGGCCTTCCTTGTGTCCAAATTGGGCTCATGATAGTTCATTGGAAATATACTCAAGTCTAATTTCCAAATATACCTTTTTTTTTTCTTATTGCGGTTGATTTTCATTTTTTAAATGTTGTTTTTCCCAATACTGGTCAAAAAGTATTGAAGAGAGTGCAAAAATGCAGAGTGCTAGTGCAGGCAAGTTTTGGAGGCCTTCTGCAGCTCCAAATTGAGATCATGATATCTCAATGGAAAGCTATCTATCTATAGTTATCATGTGACACATCAAGAAATTAATTTGGACACTCCATCTATGAGAACACTTTATTTTTCTATGGTCACTCCAGAAGTGCAACAACTCTCCTGTGGCACTTGTATTTTTGACATTGCTCTAAAACCATGATACTTGTGTAAACTATGAAGGAGGTGTTTATTCCTTGACCTATGATGGAAAAAAACCTCTCTCATGTTTTTCAAATTCATCTTTTTTGTTTTCATAAACACATTTTGAAGAAAACACCGACCCTATGAGTGGAAAATGGCTTGACATTTGGAATGACTTCTCAAAAAATGATGGAGATATGATGTTTATGAGATGAAATGACCTCATACTTACTGATATGACCTACCTTATTGATCATATGCTCAAATGTCTCGTTTCCATATCAAACCCTAGCTTAGTGGGGGAGTAAATTAGGGTTTGTGAAGCATTCTGACTCTAGTAGCTCTTTTGTGGTTGTTGGTTCATATTTGATGATTTTCCCTCCTTTCTTACTCTTCTTTGGTGTTTGTTCCTCAGTGACACTTCTGTCCTCCTCCTTAGACATTGTGGACTTGAAGGCTTTAGAAACCATAGGGTAAATAGAATGAGATGAAGGGAGTGATAGATGAAATGAAGAGCTTAGGAAAATGGAGGGAGTGAATGTAAACTAAGACCTAGGTCTATGAAAACCCTAGGATTTAACAATATTTATGATTGATATGTGTTTAGGGATATGAATATGGATATGATGCATGAAAAATGGGAAGGAAATGAAAGCTAGGGTTTCATAGCAATCAAGCACTTCAATTCTTCTTATGGAACACCAAATATATAAAAGGAGAGGTGTTTTTGGGGTCCAATTACTAATTTAAAGCTCCTTGAATAAATTGGTGAGAAGATGAAGCTTGCTGGAGGTGGTGAAATGCTTGGAAAACCCTCCCTATGCAAACGCGCAGTGTTCGGGAGGAACGCCCAGTGCCCAGGAAAACGCGCAATGCCTCTGTGTAAAAGCGCAACACGTGTGTTGTCTGGTATGGAGTTATCGGGAAAACATGCAGTGCCGCTAGGTAAATGCGCATCACCAAGACAAATGCGTAGCTCTTGGGTGCAAACGCGCAACGCCTTGAAATTTGACCCAAAATGCCGAGAAAACTCGAAATTTATCCTTTGCTGGAAACTCCTGATGGATGAATGGATGCAATGACTTGATTTGAGGTGTTTTGAAAGGCTTTATAGCATAGTGGATTTGAAATTTAATTTGAATCACCCATTTTTCTAATGTTCTCCTTTCCGTTTAGACTTTGGCATTGATACTCTTTATCTTTCTGACTACTTTGGAATTTTTCAGATTTATCAAATCATGGAGTTTGGATTTTATTTGCTCCACATAAGCCAAAAATGATTGAATTTGATAGCTTCGGATTAATTTATTACATACGAGAACATAAAATTACTTTTGGAAAAATATAAATAAATTACATATTGAATTTTATATCAAAATGACATTTTGATATAAAAATCATTAAACTCAAAAAATACAACTTTGAAAGTATGATAATTACATCATGATAATCTTATTTAGTCCCTCTCATATATGTTCTGACCTCATCTGAAATGAAGGAGTGACCTTGAGAAATATAAAAACCTAATGACCTAATGGGATTGTTTTATACCTGAATTTCATGAATGAGATTTTCACTTAAAAGACTTCCAAGTGAAAAGAGAATTTCCATAGGTTTTTTTATGCTCAAGGAGATATGAGAATGAATAAGACAATGTGATATTATGATGGAGAATTAATTTTATTGACAAGGACAACCACCAGCGAAACAATTTTATATCATGACCTAATGGAATGATTGAAAAATTCTTCTAAGTGGGATATGTAAGATGCACATGTAGAATGTGTTTTGATCCTTGGTGGAAGTATGAAAATACTGACACTAACATTGGCTCCAGCTAGAGATGGTAGCTCCTTGGAGGTGCCAAGAACATCGTAGACCATATTATTATTCATTGGGCATGGAGTCAAAAGCTAAATACTAACTGAATACTGAAAACTTGACTCAACAAATTAACTCAAGAGTGACTGAGAAAGATGCTCGGAATTGAGCTTATTCAAAAAAACCTACTTTAACTACTCCATTCATCACTTGATCAAGTGATGTTGTGATGTCAGAATAGCCAATCAAGCAACTGTAACAATAATGATGTTGGGCAATGCTTGAACCAGAACATAGTTGGGTATTCTAACAGCCATACATGCACACAATGTCTCTAGATTTGTAAAAGACAATCTGGTCTATAATTTAAACTGAAAAAATATTCCATATATGTTGCAATGGGTTCATAGAAACCAGACTCTATCTGTTGCCCCAACTCCTCAATACATGCCTCCAGCTGCAAAATATCAATGCAAACATACAAGGGAAAACTTACCTTTCTTTCCTTATGCTGGAAAAGGTCCCCAAAGAGTGGGACCTGACAGTCTAGATCCTGGGACTGTATTTGGGTCTCCAATTCAGCTAAATCTCTTTCGATTTTTATGGAAAAATCTTGCAAAAAATTGAGGTTAATTTCATGGCTACATCGACAGGACTTCAGATAAGAAGAAAGAGATGAAGAAAAATTCTCATCTACCTCATCATCTGTGCACATATATTCCTATTCTCTAAATCCTTGAATAGAAGCTGCCTCTATTTTGAATTCTTCCTTCTCCATCCATGTTTCCAAAAAGATACGCCACAACTCTGCAAATGACTTAATAGATCTGACAGACAATTTTTCAATCCATTATCTACATTTCCCTTGAAATGAATCATAGAACAATCTGATGAAGACATCTTCTTGTTCTACTCTAAGAATTTCAACATTTTTTTAAAAATTTGCTACATGTTTAAGAGTCAAAGTCAGATCCTCTCCATTAAATATAGGGCCATTGCTAAAAAAATATGCATCTTTTGGTAATTGATTAGGAAAACCAGGAATATGAGAAAATTCAATACATGAAGACCTTGAACAAATAGAAATGACGTCTGAGTTCATCATTTAGCCAGTGGAGCCACCATCAAGTTGGAGTCGCCAAGTGAAGAGTTCAGCGTTCATATGCATCTGATTGTTTTCCACTATCAGCAATCAGATCTAAACTTTGTCTTTCTTTCCTAGGGAGGATATGATCTTTTTTCCCTAGTGGAGTCGCGAAAATTTTATCACTCGGATTGAACCTCAGGCTGAGAAAGGCAATTCTGAGGTAACCTCAAACCACGCTTAGCCAAGTAGCTAGCACTAATAGGCCAGGAGAGGGCTCTCTCTGTAAGGATCACAACAAAGATGAATGCAAAAAGAAGATATTAGGCTAGGTATAGTAGCTCAGGGTTTTGATTTTGATTTTATAGGGTTTTGCTGGATCAAGAGGAGTCAAATAGTCAAGGTAATAAAATTAGGTCAAGATTTGCAGGGTGTTCTATGGGGCAAGGTAGGTACAATTTTTATCACTTTAGGGTTTCAATGGTGGGATGATTTAAGATAGGTGAGGAGCTAGAAATAGCATGGTGAATTCATGGTTTCTTTCTAAACTGAAGAAATTACAAATTATGAATGTTTACCCAAAACAGAGCATAGAAATTATGGATTCTGTTCATCTAACTTGAAAACATTCATTCAATAGCAATGAGATGATGAATGGAATATAAAAAACATTCTAACATATGATCACAAAATAAGAAACTGAAACTAAACACAATACCACATGGGTCCCATAAAAATAGTTGCAAATTTGATTAATGTCCATGCCAAAACTGATACAAAAGTATGTCCCTTGAGATGCCAAACCTCCAAGTGAGTCCAACCATTACAATCACTGAGAAAATACATCATATGGACCTCAAAAAAACTCTCCCTTGCCTTAGAGAGTTGAATCCAGGAGATAGGAATCAGTTTCACCTACCGCCAAACAATAAATTGAAGACTAGGAAGACCCAACAATTTGGCTCTAAAAGACAGGAAACTGATTCATTTGACCTCTAGAGGCCTCAGCTAATGTATCTACCTTAGATGAAGGTCAAAAAATGACATTTACATTCACCATGACCATTTACATCAGTAATTTCTTCATTTTTCCAATTAAAAAGTCAACCTGGAGTGGACCTTCAAAATTTGCTAAAGATGGTGAAAATGCAATTTTCCTGGCAAACACGCAGCACCCTAATAGGAAAAATAGCCTCCTTTGCAAGAAAATTTTGGAGGCCTTCCCGGTGTCCAAATCAGCTCCATGATAGCTCATTGGAAATCTATCTGAGTTTAGTTTCCCAATATGCCTCCATTTTCCAAAATTATTCTCATTTTCCCTAATAAAAAGTGAATCTCCCAAGACTTGTAAACGCGCAGCGCCTAGGTCAAAAAGGAGGCAGAAACATGAAAATTTGGTGGTTGATTGCACTTTTGAGGGACCATTTCTCCTCGAAATTTTCTGAAACTTGCTAGGGTTTATTTCGTCATCATTCAAAACATGATGGTGGTGGAAATTTTCATTTGGGTGCCCCAAAAAAAAGCGCAACGCCCAGGTCAATGCACATTTGGCAAGTTTTCTAAGTGCAAAAATACTCAAAAACACATAATTTTCACCTTTTTGAAGACCACATTTGGAGGCATTCTTGGTGTCCAAATTGGGCTCAGGATAGATCGTTCGAAATATATTCAATTCTAATTTCCAAATCTACATTTTTTTTTTCTTCTGATTGGAGTTGATTTGCCTTGTCAAAAGTTGTTTTTCCCAAGACTGGTCAAAAATTGCTAAAGAGCATGGAGAAATGCAGAGTGCTAGTGCAGGAAATTTTTGGAGGCCTTCCGCAACTCCCAATTGAGCTCATGAGATTTCATTGGAAATATCTCTATGTATAGTTATCATTTGACAAATCAAGCAAGTCATTTGGACAGTCCAGATATGAGAAAACATTCTTTTTCCAAGGTCACTCCAGAAGTGCATCAACTCTCCTATGGCAGCTATATTTTTAACATTACTCTAAAACCATGACACCTATGTAAAGTCTGAAGGAGGGTTTTCTTCCTTGACCTATGATGGACAAAACCCTCTCTCACTTTTGTAAAATTCATATTTTTGTGTTCAGAAACACAATTTTAATAAACAACCGACCCTATGAGTGGCAAATGGCTTGACTCTTGGAATGAATTCTCAAAACATCATGGAAACATGAATTTTATGAGATGAAATGACCTCATACTTACTAATATGACCTACCTTATGTCTCATATGCTCAAATGTCTCATTTCCATAGAAAAACCTAGCTTAATCGGAGAGGAAATTAGAGTTTGTGTTCAACATTCTGACTCTAGTATCTCTTTTGTGGTTGTTGGTTCATATATGAGGAAAACCCTCCTTGTGAAAACGCGCTGCATTCTGGAGGAACGCGCAGCACCCAGGAAAATGCACAGTTCCTCTGTGAAAACGTGCATCGCCTATGTTTTTTGGTCTGTATTTATCAGGAAAACGTGTAGCATCGCCGGGTAAATGCGTAACGCCAAGAAAAACGCACAACGTGTGGGTGCAAACGTGTAGCACCATGAAATTTGACCCAAAATGCTCAGAAAACTTGAAATTTCCCCTTTGCTGGAAACTTCTAATGGCTGAATGGATGCAATGACTTGCTTTGAGGTATTTTGAAAGGATTTATAGAATAGTGGATTTGAAATTTTAATTTGAATCACCCACTTTTCTAATGTTCACTTTTACCTTTGGACTTTGGCATTGATACTCTTTAACTTTCTGACTTCTTTGGCATTTTGCAGATTGATCAAATCATGGAGTTTGGATTTTCTTTGCTCCACTTATGCTGAAAATGATTGCATTTGACAGTGTAGGATGAATTTATTACATATGAGAACATAAAATTACATTTGGAAAAATATAAGTAAGTTTCATATTGAATTTTATATCAAAATGAAATTTTGATATAAAAATCATTAAACTCAAAAATGCTACTTTGAAAGTATGATAATTACATCATGATAATATTATTTAGTCCCTCTCATATACGTGCTGACCTCATCTGAAATGCAGGAGTGACCTTGAGAAATATAAAAACCTAATGACCTAATGGAACTGTTTTAGACCTGACTTTCATGAATGAGATTTTGACTTAAAAGACTTCCAAGTGAAAAGAGAATTTCCATATGTTTTTTATGCTCAAGGAGACATGAGAATGAATCAGCCAATGTGATCTTCTAAGGGAGAATGAATTTTATTGGCAAGGACAACCACCAATGGAACAATTTTGTATCATGACCTAATGGAATGATTGAAAATTTCTTCAGAGTGGGACACCTAAGATACACATGCAAAATGTGTTTTGATCCCTGGTGGAAGTATACAAATAATGACACTAACGAACTATCCCTGGTGGAAGTATGCAAATATGCCTAACTTTTGACATTCAAATTCAAAAGTAACTTTTCCTAGAAATTTGGTGAAGATATTCGCCAACTGATCCCTGGAGTCACAAAATTTAAGAACAATATCACCATTTTTTACGAGTTCATGATTGAATTTAAAATGAGTGTCGATGTGTTTTCTCTTTTCATGAAAGACATTATTCTTCGACAAGGAAATAGCATAAGTTTTGTCACAAAGGATTGAAATAAGTTCATTTTCTGTATATCCAAAGTCTGAGAGAATTCTCTTTAGCCACAATGCTTGACATGATGTTGAATTCGCTGCAACGTACTCAACCTCTTTTAAATATAGCACTATGGGCTTCTTTTCAGATGACCACAAGATTAAGTTTCTGTGAAATATAAAAGCATAGCTAGAAGTAATTTTCTGATCATCAATACATTGATCCAGGTGGATATTGGTGGTCACCCACCTATTCCACTTGGGGCTCCACCATTTTCTATTTCAGTTTTTCAGTTTCGGCACAGTTTACTATTTTTAGCAATTTTTTGGGTCCTAAACTTCCAGAGCCGTTTTGAGGCCCTAAACGACGTTTTTTGGGAAAACGGAGAGCAACATGGGTCCATGGACCGATGTGGCTCGTTCCAAATTTGTAGTCCTCGGACAGATCTTTCTAACGAGGTATGGTACGCGTCAAACGGATATCGTATGCCAAAGTTACGCCCCTGGGAAGTTGAAACACCAATTTACCCAAACGGGGCCCATAGTTTTTGGCGCTTCATCTCCTAGGGTTAGGGTTTTGGCTGTTTAGGATTTCCCATTGTTTCTAAATGATAAATAGGCCCTCGAGCCTCATTGTAACCTTTTCGCCCGCAGGCTCGTAGCGCATCTTCCTCGTAGATAGCTACCAACGCCCTAGCTAGTTTTATTTCCATTCTCGTCCGTAAGCAAATTTCAGTTCTTTGATATTAATGAAATGAAGTGTTATTTCCGCCGCATCTCTGTATTTATGGTTATATGTTTATTCGGTTTCATTCCTGCATAAATCCAGATCAGTGGTATCAGAGCGGTCCGCTTTTTCTCGATCCTTCTTTGCATGTCCCCAACGAGGTCAGGGTATAAGGAGCTAGGGCTCGATCCGGTGGAACCTTGCAGACCGCCCCGCAAACCTCGACGCGATGCCTTGCGGGGGAAAAAAAAGAAAGATGAGGGAGCAGGAGATCCTATCAAAATATTGCTCGAGGAGGCCCTCGAAAAACAAAGGAATGCGATGATGGATAACTTTTCTTAGATCCTTCAACGGTTGGCCACCAGCGGCGCATTTGCATCCAGTAGCCACTCTGGAGGTGCGACTCCTTTTAAGGTACAGGTAAATTTTGACATTCCCATTTTTTAGGGTCAAATAGATGCAGATGCCGTAGATAGATGGTTGAATCTATTAGAAGGATATTTCTCTGTTCATGACTTTTCAGACCGGGAGAAGATTATTTTTGGTACTCTCAAAGCTACCCCCATTTTAAGGACCCCCATGTTAAGGACCTGTGGGAAACCTACTGCGTGAACAAGGACCAGACAGAACCCTCTCTGTTCTCGGTCGTACCAACTTGGAATTCTTTCCGAGACGCTGTCAAGGAACAGTACTATCCCATGGGGAGCTATGAGTACAAGTACATACAATGGACCACGTTGCGACAACAAAGGGATCAAGATGTGAATGAGCTGACGAATCTATTCCATACCCTGCGCACAAAGTTGGGTATCAAAGATTCAGAGAAACATCTCGTGCTAAAGTATCGCAGCTGTCTGCACAGATACATTCAGGAGGAAATGGATTTCCTCGACATCTCCTCGCTTGGTACTGCATACCGGTATGCTGCCAAGATTGAGCAGAAATTCAAGAGAAGAAGCGTAGACTTGGATCCGCGAATCAAAAGCAAGGGAAAGATGCTTCCAAACCACGTAACAAAGGACCGAGCTGGGCGGCATGGCGGTGTGCTAAAGATGTCCATCGAAGCCACAAGCAAAGAACAACACCGCGAAGCCAAAGAAGGACATGGGAAAGTGGTGTGAGTTCCATAAGAGCTCCGCTCACAACACAAATGAGTGTCGGGCCAAGCAATTTCTGGTGGTCGAGATGAGGGCTTCCGAATAAGATGCATACTCCGACTCTGAATTAGAACCTAACAAGGAGAATGACAAAGGGAAGCAGATTATTGATGCAGAGCCCAATGCCACTGTTGCCACTACGAAGATATAGAAGGAGGAACCAGAAGATCCGCAGGGAGGAGGAACGGGCTTTCCACTCCTGCATGTGGGTAAAGGGCTCCCCGATATAGTTCATTGTCGACAATGGGAGCCAAAAGAACCTCATTTCAGCAGACATCATGAAGCAGTTGGGCTTGCTGACCACAGCTCACACACATCCATACACCATCAGGTGGCTTCACCAAGGAAGAGATATCCGCGTTAGCCAGCAGTGTCGCCTTCCCTATAGCATCAAGCCCTTCAAGGATGAGGTATTATGTGATGTTTCTCCTATTAATGTTTCTGATGTATTATTAGGACAACCATACTTGTGGAAGCGTCATGCTGTGTATGAGTTTCAGCCTCCCGCTGTTATTGTTACTTTGGGAAATAAGTTGTACAAGATACCAGAGGTACCACCTCCCGCCGCTATCTCTTTGGTTACTGCAAAACAATGCAGTAAGCTCATTTCCCAAACCAGGAAATTCGCTTTCCTGATGATCCGCCCCCAGGGCAAGAAGAAGACGGTGGCCACGACCTCCAGACAGGGCTCCTCTACACAACAACAACAAATGGATAAGGTTGTGGAGGAGTACGGGGACATATTCACCTCACCCACAGGGGTTCCTCTCGCATCAAGCCGGGGAACAAGCACCCTACTGATCTGACTCCCGGTGCGCCGCTACCTATGGACCGATCTATCGGGCGCCTCTGTTTCGGAGAATGATGAAATCAAGAGGCAAATTCGTGGAGCTTGCAGAAAGGTCACATCGGGACCAAGTTCATCAGCTCGTGAGCCCGATCGTGCTGGTGCCGCAAGGATGGGACGGGGAGACTTCCGTATTGACTATCAGCACGAAGATCACCTGCCCCGATTAGGAACAATCAATCCTTGGGATTGATGACCTTCTTCGGACCAACTCAAAGCAAAATATTTCAAAGAAGATCGACTCCGAAGTTCCGTATCACCAGGTACCAATTGAACCCTCCATGTGGTGAAAGATCGCTCAAAGCCGTTAAATTTTTCTTCGAGAATACCGTCATGCTTCGGTTGGACAATGCTCCCGCCACCTTTCATGAGGATGATGGATGACATCTTGTGGCCATTCACCAACTCATTTGTAGTGGTGTACTTGGATGACATTGTGATCTTCAGCCAGACTTGGGAAGAGCACCTCCACCACATCCGAAAAGTTCTCCAAACATTGCGGCAACACAAGTTGTGTGCCAATTTGGAGAAGTGCACTTTTGGCATAACCCAAGTTCAATATCTCGGATACATTATTGATGAAAGGGGGGTGCATGTGGATCCAACCAAGATCCAAGTCATTCGGGATTGGCCATCCCCAACCACTATAACAGATCTTCACAACTTTCTGGGTCTTGCTAATTTCTACCGTAGGTTCATGTGGAGATTCTCTCATATCACTTGGCCCTTGAGTCAAGTCACCAAGGGAGGAGCGAGAGAAAAATTTTGGCCGGAACCTCATCAAGGCGTTCAGCGAACTGAAAATCGCCTCCTCGTTCGCCTGCTCACATTACCAGATTTGCAACAGCCATTTGAGATCGAGACAGATGCCTCTGACTATGCTATTGGGGCAGTTCTTACTCAATAGGGACATCCAGTGGCATATCACAATGAGACATTGTCGGAGACAGTTCGCAAGTATCCCACCTATGACAAAGAAATGTATTCCATTGTGCAAGCCTGTCAAAAATGGAAGCATTACATTTTGGGGAAGGAAACAATCATCCACACAAACCACAGTTCCCCTACCATACGTACATTACAGGGAAGCTGGTAATTGATTCATTAGAAGTGGTCCACATATCTGCAACAGTTTCATTTGAACATCAAGTACAAGAAGCGTAGCACCAATAATGTTGTAGACTGCCTCAGCCAAACAACGATCGTGGCGCTCACCACTGTGCTCAACTCTTGTGGGCACGAGACTTTTGATTGGTCGCTTCTCTATGAGAGTGACCCAGAATTCAGCCACAATTACAAGGCACTCTTGGGGGGTACACAAGTTCCAAATTTTCACCTCCAATATGCACTTTTATGTCACCGAGGACACCTTTGTGTTCCTTCAAGCGAGCGTGCCAAGATGATATGGGAAGCACACTACAAATTTCTAGGTCGCCGGGCATTTTGGGTCGAAAATAAAGAGGTAACTCGTTATAAGCATTTCTAATAATGGAATCCGAAAGGATGTCAAGAAGCACATCAGATCCTGCACTGCTCGTGCCATTGCCAAACCGACCATCAAGAAGCAAGGCCTATATACTCCACTACCTACCCCTAGTCGACCTTGGGAATCCATCTCCATGGATTACATGTCGGGCCCGCCTTCTACTAAGAATGGAAATGACTGTGTTTTTTGGTCATCGATGATTTCTAAGATGTAATAATATACACCGTGTTATTAATGTCACTACGTTGTGTTTCTCACCGTTAAATCCCCAACGAGGTGCAACTTTGGGATCCCCACAAAGGTCATTAGATCGTATCGGGATAGGTGGTGCCCTCAAAGACATTTGGTCCAGCCTCTGGTCAATGATGGACACAAAGCTCACCAAGTCCACAGCTTTCCATCCCCCAAACAGATGGCCAGACAGAGGTCGTCAACAGAATGATTGTACACATTCTGCGCATGTACAATTCAAAGCATCCACGCACATGGGACGAGAGCCTCCCCTATGTACAACATAATTATAATCAGGCTCTCCATAGCTCAATCGGCCATAGCCCCTTCGTGGGCTTGGGAATTGTAACACTTGCAGTCCCCATTGACGAGCCATGCCATTTGGTACCGCTGTGCCAATTCAGCCATAAATCACGTCTGCTGATGCACAAGAGGCTTCTCTGAGCGATTCAACACATCCGCCAACAAGTTCATGATATATTGGATAGATCCAATGCAAAGTACAAGCAACGCCATGATCAACACCGGTTGCCACACAACTTCCAGGTGGGAGACAAAGTATGGCTACATTTGCAGAAGGAGCGCCTCACTGGACCCCATCGCAAGCTTCGTCCGCTCCGATACGAGCCGTACACCGTCACCAAGGCTGTAGGGAACAATGCATTTGAGCTCAATATTCCACCATTCCTTGGTCCGCACTTAGTATTCAATGTGGACCACCTTCGTCCTTACTTCCCACCTCTACTGGACACCTCTCACATTGTAGAACAACTCACACCAACAGAGTTAAACCCAGACTGCATGGAACATGCCACCACAGATTGTAGCATGCACATGCAAATCAAGAACACTCACCAATAGAAGATCCAACTATATCGGTTTGTCAAAGCTGGCCAACTCCTGCACCAAGGAAACTGGTTCACCGGGGACCAAATTCAACAGAAATTTCCTCATCTCATGGAGGAACTTAACGAAATGGGGACCATTGCTTCCTAAGGGGGGAGGAATGATCCAGGTGGATATTGGTGGTCACCCGCCTATTCCACTTGGGGCTCCACCATTGTCTATTTCAGGCTAATTCATTTCGGTACGCTTACTATTTTTAGTTAGCTGGTCCTAAACTTCCGTAGCCGTTTTGAGGCCCTAAACGACGTTTTTTGGGAAACCGAGAGCAACATGGGTCCATGGACTGATTTTGCTTGTTCTGAATTGTAGTCCTCGGATAGATCTTTCTAACGAGGTATGGTACGCGGGGCCAAACGGAGTCGTATGCCGCAGTTACGCCCCTGGGAATGAAACACCAATTTACCCAAATCTGGCCCATAGTTTTGGGCGCCTTCATCTTTTAGGGTTGTGGTCACGTTTAGGATTTCCCACGAAGCTTCTAAATGATAAATAGGCCTCAAGCCTCATTGAATTTTTCATTTCGCTTGTTCAGAGCTACCTCACATCAAGGAGATAGGCCACTGCAGCCGCCTAGCTAGTTTTATTTCCATTCTGTCTGTAAGCAAATTTCAGTTCTTTGATATTAATGAAATGAAGTGTTATTTCCGCTGCATCTCTGTATTTATGTTTATATGTTTATTCTGTTGCGTTCCTGCATAAATCCGGATCATACATCCTGCATAATCATTGTCTGTATAACCAACAAGCTTACTGTCTGTAGAGGTTGTATACGATAAAACATAAGTAGATGTACCTGCAATGTATCTTAACACCCTTTTTCTGGCATTCCAATGAGTCTTTAGGAGATTCCATAAACCTAGAAATATAATTAGCTGCAAATTCTATATTAGGTGTATTAGGAGTTAGATATATAATGCTACCAGAAAGTTGCTTATACAAAGTCGAATTAACAGTAGTATCAACATCATGTTTACTTAAAAATTTTACCAAATTAAATAGGAGTATCCACTAGTTTACACCTGTCCGTATTAAACTTTAACAAAATGTCAATATCATAGTTTTGTTGACTCATAACAATACCATGGTGTGTTTGTTTCACTTCGATGCCTAAGAACCATCTCATTAATCAAATATCTATCATTTCAAATTCATTTTTCATAGAAGATTTAAATTCATCTAACTACATGTTACTTGTATAAATTATGTCATCAACATAAAGACACAGTATCAACATATTACCTTGATTATCATTCTTGATATACAAATTAATTTCATGGTCGCTCCTTCTGAAACCATTATTCAACAAGAAATGGTATATTTGGTTGTACCAAGCTCTTGGAGGTTGCTTCAAGCCATACAATGATTTATTCATCCTGTACACCTTATGTTTTTTATTTTTAATTCCGAAACCAGGTGGCTCATCAACATACACTTCTTCATTCAAAACACCATTTAAAAAAGAACACTTTACATCCATTTGGTAAATTGGCCACTTGTTTTGTTCTGCAATAGCTAATACAAGTTGAACAGTAACAATTCTTGCTACAGCTGAATTTTTTTCACCATAATCTATGCCAGGTTGTTTTGAAAAACATTTGGCAGCTAATCTTGCTTTGTGTTTATCAACTACACCTCTCTCATTTAACTTAGTTCTAAAAACCCATTTGACACCTTTATAATTTTTATCACCAGGTAGATCAACAAAATCCCAAGTTTGATTACTTTCAATAGTAGCTATTTCATAATTCATTGCATCTACCCATTCTTTGTCCTTTATAGCCTCTTCAAAACAAGTACGTTGAAATGAAAGAAATGAAAAATTTAAAATATCATCAACATCATCTTGTGCATAAATATCACTTAAGCTTCTCATTTTTGGATTATCAGAATCAGACCCATTTAAAGATGAACAATTGCTACTACTTCATGAACTACTATTGTTTTTTTCTTGAACTTGTAATCTTGGAGTGCTCGTTGTAGATTCTTGATGTTCGTCTAACATAATAAAAGGATTAGGAAAAGTATTGTTCTCCATTTCATTCCAAGATTTGTCTTCCAGAAATTTTACATATCGACTTACGATAAAATCCTTAGTTATAGGATTAAACAATATGTATACTTTAGATTGATCACTATACCCTATAAAGATATAATTTTCGCTTCTATCATCAAGCTCATTTTTTATTTTTTCTGGAACATGAGCGAAATCAGTACAACCAAACATGCGAAAGTGTGAAATAGTTACCTTTTTTCTACTCCATGCTTCTTTAGGTACAAAAATTTGAACACTTGAAGTTGGTGATCTATTCAAAATATATATTGAACATGCAACTTCTTCAACCCTTAAATATTTAGAAATTTTTTGTGTTTTTAGCAGACTTCGAGCCATATTCATAATTGTATGATTCTTTCTTTCCGTGACTCCGTTTTTTTGTGGAGTATAACTGGTTGTCGTTTTTTTTTTAACACCATGTTCTTTACAAAAATTAATGAATTCGTTAGATTCATACTCACCTCCTTTATCAGACCTGATAACTTTAATGAACTTGCCACTCTATTTTTCAGCCTCAGCTTTGAATTGCTTGAACTTGGAAAATGTTTTGGATTTGTATTTGATGAAATACACGCAAATTTTCCTGCTAAATTCATCAATAAATGTAAGAAAATAGAGACTGCCAGCAACTGATTTTTCTTCCATTGGACCTGTTGTGCATGTCAACCCCTCCATTCAAATTTTTGGCCTACCGCCCCATATAAACCTTTCAAACCTGCTACCGTGGCCAAAAACCTCCATATTCTGCTTGTCGTTACCCTTTCCGCCCAAAAAAATACTTTGTACAAAGGCTAAAAATCGCAGTATAAGATTTATCAGGCCTAGCCCCTGCAGTTCCAGCCCCTTTGTTTTTTTCCCCATACGACTCAGGTGCTAGACCAAGCGCCAGATGGAAAGGAGCCTATCGTTAAAGTTTTCGGGCGCATCTGGAGTCATCCGATCAAACCCAATCGACGGAGCGGAGTTGGTTTTCCGTGGTGGTCCCCGCACCCGCGCGCATTGCAAAAACCGGCGGTTTCATTCCGCACTACCATTGCTGAGAGGGCGGTATTCTTCGCGGGGCCAGCGATCCCATTGAATGTGTGCCACGTGTCTTTTGTACGGGCTCGAAACCGCTCCCATTTCACACGTTAATGTTCAGTCAAAGGTCGGGCAGCGGAATCATCGTCAGCCATCAGATCTCAAGTCCTCCATCCAACGGTGGTTATCCTCTGGAGCTGCACATGTTTTAACCCACGTCTATTGCGTCCCTGGCCCACCATTTCATTGTCCTCCGATGCGTTAAAACCGTCGATTTCATCCAATGATCGTGTGGCCCATATCATCTGCTTGACCACCTGCTGATAGAGCCTCCCACCACGACAGCATTACACGTGTTCACCGTATCATCCTCCGCCATGCATATATATGTTTCATTCATATATACATTCCATTGTCTTTCCCTGGTCAACCCGTCCACCTCCATCATCGTGCACCTGTGTTTTTTGCCACCCTGCATCGTTTCATCATCCTGTCATACCTATACCAAAATCTCCATTAACCCCACCATGTCCACCATCCTTGTGATTGGTTTTATTTAACAGGTTTTTGTTTTTGCAGGATCATCGTTGTTAGTATGAATCCTTTGTCGAAGTGTACGAAAAAGGACCACTTTAGCTACGCATAACTAATAGCGCTAACAACAAAAGTGGCTGCCAATATCTTCAGATCTGCGGTTAGTTGAACATAAAAGAGCTGCAAAAACCAGATCTATGCATGGAAAGACATTAAGTAGAAAAAATAAGGGTTTGCTCCATATACCAATAGACAAGACAAGAACAATTTTTGAAAGAATTTTTATATTAATTGGGCACCTGGGAGGAAAACAAGAAGGCGTATCCAATTCTCCCCAGTGGGATGGGTTCTTGGAAGTCCTCAGCACTTCAGATCTAAGATTTCTCTCTCTTGTTGGTGTAGAAAACCCACACAAAGAATAGAACTCAAAGGGAGCTCACACAGCAAATGGTAGAAAAGAGTGACCAAGTGTATAGATCCAGAGTGATCTAATAGGCAACAACAGGTGAAGAATGGTAGGAAAAACCCTCCTATTTATAACAAAATATTGGGTCATTCTAGATCTTGGTGCATGGGTTAACCAGATCTAGATCCACTTTTTATGGAATATTTTATTATATTTGTTGGAGGGAAAAGGTATTTGACTTGGGTCAAATCCCTTAATTTGTCAAAAATAAATAAATAAATGATTTATTTACCTTTTTAAGGAAGCGGTTAGAAGATAATCAAATAAATAGTGATTTATTTAATTATTTAAGGAAGTGGTTGAAAGATAATTAAATAAATAATGATTTATTTAATTATTTGTGGGTGATTTGGTCATATTTAACAAGGAATATTATCTAAATAAGATTTAAATAATTATTCCTAGAGAATAATAAGATAAATAAGGGTTTATCTAATTAATTTCTTTGTTTTTGGGTTAAACATGACTGGGAATACTAATTAAATTATGGTTTAATTAATTATTCCATGAGGAAAATTAAACAAAATGGGTTTGTTTAATATTTCCTTTTGGGGTTTCCTGTTTTGACCATAAACAACCTAATAAATGTGGTTTATCAAGTTATTTTACATAGTGAAAGCAATTTTACTTAGGGTAAAATTGGTCTTACATGGTGTACTTGGGTCCATCTAATGATAATAGGTTAGATGACCAAAAATGGTGTAACACATTGCCCCCCAGCATGCGAGTGTCAGGAGAAAATCGTATGATCGAAGTACGTTGTAAGAACTCAATCACTAGACAACAAAAGGGAAGTCAGAGAGAGAAATGCAAGGTAGATAGTGTGCTGAAGAACTAGACCCTGAGGAGACGAGACTCGCATGTGCAACAAGTCTCTTTTTATGAGAGGGTACCTGTGCTGAAGGCGGCGGGGGAGGCATACCTATGCCCGCCGAGACAAAGTACAAAAGAATAGTGTGTCCAGTAAACAAGGGACCGAACCATAAAGTACAGCTGGCATAATCATGAGCCAGAGAAAAATATAATGAGGAATCCCACATACATGCTGTGCTTGGGATAACAGCCAGGACTTGTACAATAATATCTGAGTACATGAGATACAAATACAACCCAAATGCCCCCTGTAAATGGGGAAGGGCTCACAAAATCTGACTGATACATGCAAATCAAAGAGGCGCCGCAAGTGGCTAAGGCCAACATCATCAAATATCTGGAGCTGCATCGAAGGCTGCAAGGAGGAGGTCATCCGGGCATGTGGGGGGCTACCTGCAGGGCCACCCCCTCATGAGGGTTGAGACATCTCACACACACCCGGGAATCATCAAGAGCTGCTACTGTATCACTGAACCATCAAGTATACAGATCTCGGTCATGTTGAAAGGAGCTGGAGTGGAGAAACAACCAAGTCAAAGGGAAACGAGAGATCCCTTTGCCTGATCCGAGGCACCGAACAAGAGTGGAAGCTGGAACCAAGGTACACCGCCCTCTAGACCTGGCTTCTGGAAGGAATGAGCTGATGTCGACAGAAGGAGGTCCGCCATAGGTGAGGCAATGAGACATCCTCAACTAAGGCACGAGAGAAAATAGTGGAGCGACGGACAGACTGACACTAATGATGATAGGGAAATGGAAAGGAATGAGTAGCGAATGGACGACTTCCCTTGTTAGAGAATAAAGGGCATGAATGACCTGGCAGCGACTGACACAATATCACAAGGGATAGGGGACAATGGGACTGAAGGTCATAAAGTGCGACACAAGAGAGAGACCAAGCAATGAAGGATGGAGGGCTATAGCGGGGTACAAAGGGACTCAGGATAGACTCCATGAATGCGATGATGACTCAAATTGGATGCTCTAAACAAGGGCGACTCAATGGTGCTGCCACACAGTAAAGGCCCAGTGGGGGACCATAAAAACATGAGTACAAGATGGGAACTCATGACAAAAATCGACACGAACAAAGACAAGTAAGGAGGCGAAGTGGTGCCCCGAGTACAAGTGTCGTAAGTGAGGAAATTCGATTTTAATGAGAGGGGAAGTGACCCTTCTTGGACAAAATGTGTCCCGGTGAAGTATC